>ML675613.1:57042973-57163999 GCA_007922155.1 Mesoclemmys tuberculata | reverse complement strand
TGGCCCCAGCCATGGTTGGGAGCCAGGAGCAAAGCCATGGTTGGGGAGTGGCATTCAAAGTTCCAAAGTTTTGCCAGACCTTTTCAGCAAATATGTATGAAATTACACCAAAATTAAGCTGCATGATGGAGTTTTTTTCAGTTTTCTTTTTAAAATCCTAGGAAATTAGGCGCAAATACCCTTAATAAAGTTCCTTTAATGTAGATATGTCTACCCTACGGAAGCTATCCTGGCATAGCTACATCACCTTAGCTAGGCTGGCATCACCTGCTAGAGCAGATGCAGCCTTCACTGGGAAAAGGGATTTTTTTCTGTTTGTAGCAGCTATGTTCACAGAAGCAATATCCCATCAATATAGCTGCATCTACACTGGAGGTTGGTCGGCATAGCTATGGCGATCTGGCAAGCATAGCTCCGTTGACCTAACTTGTAATTTATAAGTGACCAGGCCTGAAGTTGCAAAAGTCAAGTGCACAAAGGTTAGGAAATGTTAGAAATAAGTGGCTTGTCTGTCAACCTTAATTCATGCTTCTTTTGGGTATGGATTATGATAGTTTTATTGACACGATTACATAGGCAGCTTCAATTTTGGCTTTTTCTGACTTTTGAACCCAGCTTGAAAAGTTTCAGCCCAGATAGTTAAAGTTTGGTAAATTTATAAGCAACAAAACAGGTTCTTGTAATGAGAAGGGTTAGGCAGTCTTGATTAGATGGCATTGCCAGTTGCATATATACAAGGGCAATATTTTGAAGATTTTTAGAGGAAATATAACTCAATGTTTGTATTACATGTATGTTTTATTTACTATGAGAATACAGTCACAAATACTGAAGCCATCTTAAAGAAACTGTTATGACACTTTCTCTCTCTAGTATTTTTAAGTACAGAGCTTCAAGCTTTACAGATATTGCACAGCAAGCAACTTAAAAGTTCTCATTTGGAAAAGAATAACGAAATCTATCAAGAAGTGCAAACTCTCTGTGACTCCCTGGGCCTATCAAAGTCATCGTCTTCTGACATTCCTCTCTTATTAAGCAATATGGAGTCAAAGGTACTGAATTTTTAACCTTTAAATATTCTTTTGTAATATGTCTTTAAGTGTGAGACCCAATATTCTAGTTAATTAAAGTCCTGTCCAACTAGCACAAAGGTATTCTGGTTTTGAAAACAGTTTAACCCTGTCTAAACTATGTAACTGTTACACTAACCCATTTTAATTGGTCTATTGAATACCTGTGCTGCACTCAGGGTGAGATGTGCTTTGTACCTGGTGGTGTATTCTTTGCAGTTCATAGCTTTGTGAGACAAGGTGAAGTGTAGTGTACTTCTTTTCCTGATGTGCAATGCAAGCCATTTTAAGTAGTAATGGGAAAAAGTTTTTATGTTAAGTGCACATAACTGTCTGTGCAGTATTTTATCTGCATAAGCAGTAATCCAAATATGTATGTATTTAAATGTATGATCATACCAAACCTCCACGTTTACTTCTTGATTTGTAAATATTTACAAATATTTACCTTGTGTGTGCCATTCTGTGAATTGTGGAATTGCCTGAAAGGGCCTGACTAACCTAAATTAGCAAGTTCACACAACAATTTAAGGAGAACACTTTTAAGATTATATCCTGCCAATATAACTTTTTTCTCTAATTTGATTCTAAATTGACTTCTGTGCTGTAGAATATAGATCAGGCTTTAGTTTCTTACATCATTTTTAAAATAATTTAAAATGATGAAGTGTTAGTCATTTTTCCCCTATATGAATCTTATTTATAATGGTAGTTCTCAATGGCTTCTATTGGGATTGTGGCCCCATTGTGCTATGCAGTGCCCACACACATACAGATGATGTATGTGATCACTCCAAGGAGCTTACAATCTAATGAAACAGATGCATGGGAAACCTCATTCCTTTCTGCCAAAGTACATAATATAGTTTAGCCTATTGTGAACTGGTTACTAGTTCACATCAGATGTTAAATAAACTTTATTGTAAGAAAAAAGGCCAACACTTTAAAAAGTGATTATTGATATTGGGTAATGAATTTTGAGTACCCCACTTGTGACCTGGTTTCAGTGTGGATACTTAGCACTTTTTGTAGATTGGGGTCTTTTAGGTTTCTCAAGTTAGGGACCTGAAAATTAAGGCATGTAACAATGAATCACTTACCACAATCTTAGCTAGAGTATGGAGACATCCATCTATATCTTAGAGAGTAATTAAGATTTGGGAATTTAATACCAGATCTTTGTAAAGCGCAAGTCTAAAGCTACTATGAAAACAAAGAGGATTTGGGGCCTTAATGGAGAGAAGAGTTAAAAAGGAAATAACTCTACCATTAGGTTGGCGCTCACAGAAACTTTTAGCTTAGAGTGTCTCTTTAAATTCATTAGGCCTTGAGCTAAATTTTGTCATTTTCATTTTGTGGGTTAAAAATGGGATTCTTTTTCCTCCACCAGCCTGACCTCATTAAGTGCATATTTCTAGTCCTAGTATGGAAAGGCTCATGCACCTTTCGCAAATTTCACATTTCATAGATTTTTGTACATAAAACCAGCAACTATGATGGCAATGAAAATATTGTCTATTGTACTTGTACTTCCACAGCTATCCTTTGCTGTCTTAGTTCTGTGTTTAATGAAACCTTTTAATCCTTTATCTCCCATTAAAATAGCTCATTAACAGGATGAAGAAACAATTACAAAATTTGAACCCCCAAATAATTCCATTTTGAAAATTCCTATTTTTTTTTATATTTGTCCTGGTGCAGGCTGAGTTTCCCCCTTGTGGATGCTCATCAGGCAGTTATTTGGACCTGTGCACTGGATCCAGATGCTTTTAAGCTCCCTCTGGGTTTGGGTAGGCCCTAGGTACAGTCTCTGGTCTCTTGAGCACACTTCCAAGGTATAGATTCTGTCTGGTGCCACTTCTAAGGAATGGGACCCACAATCCAGCTACCTGGGCTGCCAGGATCAGTGCTGACTAAGACACCACAGTTGCTCAGGTGCACTCTCCCACAGAGCATCATCCCCATTTTATAGTTTAAGCCTTCATTGACACATTACAGTTGAAACAAGTAGCACATAATTTGCAGAGAAATTTGCAAACCAATTACTCTTTACTTGTAACAAAGCACAGGAGATACCTAAATCCACACAAAAGAAGGAACACCCAGTATGCATTTCCCTCCCTCAGGCCTTGTCTCTACTAGAAAATAAATCGATTTAACATAGGTCGACTTACAGCCACCGCAGTATTTATTGCGGTGGCTGATGTCCACATTACTCTTCTTGGTTCCGTGGAGTGTGTTGTCACCCGGAGCACTTCCACCAACCAAAGGGGGGCAGGTTGTGGAGCCGAGAGCCTGGTCTCGTTCCTGGTGGGCTGACTCCCCCCCCACACTACTCCATTCCGTTTCCTACTGGGAGCCAGGGGAAGCTGCCTGGGGTTTCCCTGTTCCTGGGGGAAGTCTCCTGGGGCTTCTCGCCCCTAGTGAGCGGGGTTCAGCTGGCCTGGCTTCTCACGCCTTCCCCCCTGCCCACCCACTCCCTGCTGGGATCCTGCAGCCCTGTCGATTTCACAGCTGAGCCTGAAATTGCAAGGCTGCCCCAGCTCCCCACAGAGTGGGAGGAGAAGCAGCACATGTATGCTCCCTGCCAGGTGGTGGGGGAAGCCGCCATGGGCTTCTCCCTTCCCAAGGGGAACAGGGCAGCCAAAGGCTGCCTAGGCGCCCTGCTGGGAACAAGTGGAGGGCTTCACTCTGCTTCCAGTGCAGGCTCAGCTTTCTGAGGGGTCTGTCTTGTCAGTTGCACTGCTCCAGTGTGTGCATTGCTCTAACTGAGCCGACATAAGCCCCCCACCTCTCATTGAGGTGATTTTATTATGGCAGAATAGCCGGGGAGTTACGTCATTGGGAGGAGCATTTCAATCTGTACACCTGCATTGTTTTGTCAACAAAAGCTGACTTTTGTTGACAGCTCTCTAGTGTAGACCAGCCTTCATAGTCTTCTCCGCTCTTGAGTGTTCTTGGGCTTTTGGTGAGTTCCTTCTGGGATCCCAGGTCCTTTTTCCTGGATCCCACTTCCCTATCTCAGGCTTCTTTTTCTGATCATGGAGACTCCTCTCACTCCTTCAACAAGCCCTTGTTCAGAACCAGGGGTCCCTCGGAGAACCTTTATGTTCCCCAGAGTCTGTATTTAAAACAAACAAAGCAGTTCTAACACCATTTCTTTGTTCCGTCTTTTCTGCTGTGTGTTTTTTTCTGCTTAACCCGTTCGCCTCTAGACAATCTGAGTAGAGCTGGCTTTCCCCTAGATTGCAGACATTCCATTGTTTAAAGTGCTCCCATTTGAATGGAAGGCTATTCAATTTTAAGGATTCTGTATTATTCCTGATCCCAGAGATATGTTGACACTAGCCCTGATAACAAATGGCTGGTTCAGTGAAACAGCAATTTCATAAAATAACCAGAATTCTTAAATTTTGCATAGCTGCATTTCCCAGATTGCCATGATTGTCTTATTGTAAAATTGGAATAATTATTTTGGAAGGATGCATGTTCTTATTTCAGCTGCCAATATTGGTCTCAAATGCTGAAAAGGCAAAAGATATTATATTAGTATGCTGAGACTGGTAATGTGTTGCATTTTAAATCCCTGAGTCCCATGTACAACAGGCTGGATTATATGAATAAATCAGGATATTGATTAATTTACCAAAAATCTTTGCAAATAACATGACACAAGTAGCCTGGCTAGGCCACAAGTTTGGCTTATTTGATATCTTGTTTTAATCACTTTTTCTGCCCAGTTCTCAAGATCAATAAGATTTATGGGCCACTAGGCCAGCCAGCAGACCTCTGTAAATTAAAAAAAACCAACCACATAGGGTATGTCTACAATTAAAAACCCACAGCAGGGCTGTGCCAGCAGTTTGGGCTAAGGACTCTTCAGTTGCAGTGTGGTCGTTCAGATTTGGGCTGGAGCCTGGGCTCTAGGATCCTGTAAGGTGGGAGGGTCTCAGAACTTGAGCCCAAACATCTATACCATAATTAAACAGCCCTGTGAGCCTGTCAGCTGGTGTGGATCAGCTGAGGATGTCCATTTGCAGCAGCCTAGACATACCCCATTCTGATCACTTACATCATATTGTAAAAGTTGTAAGAAATAACAAGAGAAATTTTCTCAAGCAAATAATTTTAAATGTACATAGCTTTTTTTTAGGGCACACCTAGCTACTAGTACTAAATATTTCTACTTCTCTGTGCCATGATGAAAACTTAAACAACATTAAAAGACCACTTCATTGGAAATAAATTCTGGTTCACTTAGCATTAACTGCACTGCATCTGTTGGTCTTACTGTAAAATTCAAAGGGGTATCACAAATCCTAATTTAGCCGAAAAGTCCTCTGAAAAACCCTTTCACACTAACAATACTCAGTTTAGCAGTGGGGTTTTATGTGAAAATAACCAATTGGGAACATGATGAATTTTAACTACCAAGTGTAATTCTGTATGTCCCTGTCATTTTTCAGCAGACCAATGTAAGAACTTTTAAAATAAATTATATTTAACCTATATTATGAAAAAAAATAAAATATTTAATGTCAAAATAAGGTATTTTGGGATTTGTTCCCTGTGTACAATTATTGAAACTTGTGACCTGACCAAAAATTCCTGTATGCCATATGACATCCATGTTTCCAGTGTTTGTAGCTGTTTTGGTTCAGGATACTAGAGGACCAACTTCTGTTGGTGAAATAGACAAGCTTCTGAGCTAGACGGACCTAAAAGAGAGCTTTGTATAGATTAGAAGCTTGTTGCTTTCTCCAAAAGAAGTTGGTCCAGTAAAAAAAATATTACCTCAGCCCACCTTGTCTCTCTAATAGTATATACATGTACACTTTCTCCGTTGGCCTGTAAAGCAGAAAACGATGGATTGTTTATGGAAATATTTTATAGCACCTAAATATTCCTTCTAGAATAAATTTATAGCCCTTATTTTTTTAACTGACCAAGATTTTATACCAGTTTACCACTTTCATGTCTAGTTTTAGATCATGAACTATACAGTTTGCTATATTCTAACATATCCTGTTAAGCTCTGTTTGAGTCTGTGATCTTTGAGAAATGTTTTTTTAGAAAAAAAAATCTGTTGTATGGTGCACAAACACTTAAGTTGCAAGTAGAAACAAGAAGAAAACTGCCTTAGTTGTATTTAAAACAGAGTTGAAGTGTGATGGTAAAATATATAAAAAGCTCAGACTTTTACCTTCAGGGCAGTTTGAGCTGTCTTCTATAGAATTCTTGTAGGAGGCTGTAATTAAATTCTTAATGTCCTGGTTTTTGAGATACTGCAGTTGGAAAAACTCACTATGAAATTGTGTGGTTTTTATCAGTAAAACTTTTTTGGAACTGGAGGATTTATAAATTAATGCAAACTGTAGCATTTAGTAATTATTTCTTGTACACTTCACCATGCAGGATGTTTTTATCAAGATAGAAAAATGTTTTCTTGACTAAAATAGTGTTTATATTTTCAGATTTAACATGGGTTTTAATCTGAATTCTGCCATAAAAGGGCCGTTGTCTGAGACCACTAAACAAGAGTATGTAGGGTAAACAGTTTCATCTTGTAATTAGGCAGGCTGCTGCAAGCCCTGTAGTCTGAGCTCCAATTAGTAGTTAAGAAAAAACAAAACATACAGCAAGTCAGGTATTATCACTGAAATTGTTATACAATGTAAGACTGTGATTCATGGGAAGGAGCTCACTGGGGGGGAAGAGGGAAGGAGCCTGTGTTGCTCTTGTTTTGAAACAAAAGACACTCATTCTGAATGTTGAGCAGGGCAACTGGTGTATAGATATATCTGACAGAAAGGGGAAAAATATGGAATCCAGCGAATATGCATTGGACTATTATATCTGGCAAACTTAAAGGGCTTATTCCCAAAAGGTATCATTTGTCTGCACTGACATATAAAATTATTAGTGTTATAATTTAAGGAGAGTTATAACAGGTACTGAATCAAACAGAAAAGTTTGCACTGGAATTTTCTTTTTATGTGAAGACTATTTTATACCGCTCTTCCAGTGCGCCTGCCACTCCAGCAATGAATTGACACTAGCTACACTTGCTTTGGAGCCTTCAAAGGTGTCAAAGCTACTGTATTAATCCATTGTGCCATATTCCAGGCAACTGTTGAGAATTAATGATGCAATTCTTTCTTCACATACTTATTTTATATGTATTAAAGTTTTCCTTGTCCTAGCTCGTGAGAAATATTGCAGAATCTTTTTCTTTGATTTATACCCCAGGGCTTAATTTTATATTTTTCACAATTTATCTTGACATATCAGGAGGAATTCCATATATTTGTAGAGGGAGCTGCATTAGGAAGATAATAGTGATGCTTTTATCTTGCTGATCTCTTAACAAAAAGCACTTTTAGAATGAGTGATTATGCGTTTCTTAGTACTAGTTTCTTATAAGCATTCACTTGAAATAAGTTATTGAATTGTCAGATGTCTGTTACCTCTGACTTAATTTGGTTCCATGTAAAATTGTTTTATCAACTTACAGTTTCATGCTTATCATTTGTAATGTAAACTTACACTCATCAGTTTTATCCAATTTGCAAATGTTTGCTGTATTTCAACATGTCTGCTCTTTGTCTCTGTCTAGCCTCATCACCATTGTCAGTAGCTGTGGGAATAGTTCTGAGAATAGTGTTTGATAGACTGCTGCTGCAAAGCCAAAGGGACAGATCACACAGTGTATTTTGGTATGGCACATCAGAATGTTGATTCTGTTTTTAATAATGTCTCAGATTATTTAAAAGATAAGTATATAAGTATAAAATCCAAACCACTTTCTTCACTGAGACTATAACATTTATAGTGGAACAAATTTTGGTCTTAAAAGGTTGGAAGTGTCTCTTCAACTTTAGATTTCTTATGATAAACTGGTACAGTGGTTATCGAGCTATTTAAGACAGTGATACTCAGACTTCAGTGGTTCAGTAGCCAAATTAGCAATCAACATTACCCAAAAGAGCCATAGTAGTGTGAATTCAGTTTCATTTACTATACTACTATATGTTCACGGTGTGATGAGAAATATTTAGTTTACATACGTATATTAATTCTGCCAGCAAAATGACTGACCAAGTATTATTTTATCAACTACAATTGTTTGATAACATCATAAAAGCATCTTGATTGGTTAACAACTTAGATTGGTTAATTAAATCACACAGTATTTTAATATGATGTGCTGCAAAGAGCTTGCTGCTCGTGAGTCTCAGTCTAAGTATCATTGATTTTAAGAGAATATGAAGAATCAAGTCAATTTAATGCTGCAGTGACCACAATATTAGATTTATTTACTCCAGTTAGTAGGATTGAAAAATTTAGTATGGGACCTTGAGGTTTGCTTATCAGGATGTTATCCTACTCTAGACTTGCCCTGGAGGGGTAAACTGAGGTAGAAACATTGACATTTAGTTCAAAGGAACCATAATTTTGGAATGAACAGTGATCATCTAGGAGAGTCACAGGAATTTAATATCCTGTGATTCATACAGTTCTCACATGCATGTATGTCTGTCTGAATTTAATAACTATTTGGAAAGGGACAAAGAAAAAGGTGACTAACATCAATATGAAATAATGTAAATATTTTAAAATGTCTTCTGTCATCTAAGCATCTAAATCCTTTCATTAGTAGGCAATGAAATGAAACAGTAAAAGATGACCTAAAACTTTTGAAAAAAACATTTATAAGTTGAGAAAAGATGAGTTACCTTCCTTTCTCACGTTTTAGTTATTTTACAAAAGAACTTTAGGAACATTTTCTGGAATTTACTTTTTAAATTTAAGCTAGCATGCTGTCTGTAACGTTACTGTAGTTTTCAAAAGCATGTTTACATGGCATTCAGTAAATGTACAGTCTAACAGTGCATAATGCACTTGAACATAACATGGTTGTTAAAGAACATGACAGATGTGTTCTGTTGTTGTAGACTATATACCTGAACAGGTCAGACTTAGAACATGCATAAAAGTCAAGCAAAAAATGTCTTTAAAGCCAGACAGATACCAAAACCAACACAAGCTTCTGGTAAATGGGGTGAGGAAGGAGAGAATGGATGTAAAATATACTAATTGTTTTCATATGATGGTTTTGTAATGTCACTTTACAGGTAATGAAGGGTATGTCTGCACTTCAAGTTGGGGCATGAATCCCAGTTTGAGAAGACATACTTGAGCTAGCTGTCATTGAGCTAGTGTGCTAAAAATACAATGTAGCCACAGCAGCATGAGTGACAGGAGTGGCTAGCTGTCCTGAGTACATACTTGTGGTCTCTGACCGGCATATACCAGTGGCTAGCCTCTCCCACTGTTAGTGCTGCTGCAGCTTCATTTGGTTTTTAGTATGCTAGCTTGATGAGAGCCAGCACAAGGATGATTCCTCCAGGTGGAAATCACACCAACGTGTAGACATACTGTAAGACCAATGTCCCTTTCTTGGAAGAGATTACAGTTTAACGTAAGATAAATTAATGTTTATAGTTCAGTTTCTAGGGCCAGATTTTTTCAAAACATCAGAACCCTTAGGAACATAATGAAATCTGTTACTTCATGAATAACAGGTCAGACAAAAAGGAAGAACTATCCTAACCATTTCTCCTAAAATAGTATAGAAAAACCTCCGTTCATATTGATGGAAGATGGAATGGAATATTATTTTTAAAACCTATAAAAAAGCTACAGGCTTAAAAAAAATCAAAGGGAAGGAAGAAAGCAGATTTAAGGCATGGGATTTTTAATTGGTAGGTATAGGTTAGCTGCAGACTAACACATTGTCTACAGGGTACAAATAATTAGTGTTGCCCTAGAAGTGCGCGGTGGTAACAGTCATGTTGAAAAATATTTAATTAGTCATGTGTGCTCCTCCAGCTATGATTTCTGGAATTACAATGGATTGGTTGTCTTTTAGGATTTAGATCTACTCATCTGTTTAATACACAACCAACATGTGCTGAAGTTGCTTTCATAATGCATGGTTTTAAATTTGTTTTAAAGGGTGTGTGTTCACTGCAGAGTTAGCCCAGGCACTTAGCTGGGAGTTTCTCCTAACCCCTCTCACTTACACATGCAAAATACCTGTGTCATGAGTTTACGGGTGATTTCTATTCAGGTTAGCTGGCTCTTTTGGGCAGTAGGTTAAAGCCTGTGTGCTGCTTTCACTCAGGCTAGTAATCCACCCACTTTGCTGTGAGGACACAGGCTAAAGCACATGTATGCTGATAGCCTGCCAGTGCCTTCTCCCAAATTTCCCTGTGTGCCCAGATGGCAAACAAATTGTCCCACAATTCACTCGGAAAGAATCATAGAGTGACTTATCTTATGGCAGCACAAAGAACCATGGGGTATGTCCCCTGAAGTCCTAGTGTCACAAGGCTGAGTACAGCACCAGTGAGGACATACTAATTTGAGTATGGCTTTGTAGTGTGGCTGCTCATGCCTAGGCTCTGTTGATTGTGGTGCTGATGCAGTGTAGGCATACCCAAAATGTTACTACTTTTTAAATTAATGTTACTTGACTAATAAATTTGACTGTGAGTAGAAGTGTGTATGTATTCTTTTAAACTCACAAAAGTATGGTATAGAAGTTAGAGAAATTTTCACAGCTCATTAGTTTCATCTCCCAGCCAATACAAGATTGTTCTCTCTAGTACATCAACTAATTTTTGACTAGGTACCTATAAACAATGGGGCATCTCACTTTGAGGACACTTTCCCAAAGTCTAAACTACTTAGACTATACCATATGTGATGAAACTATCTTTGTATGTAGTCTGTAAATACTGTGTGAGTTGTATCTTTTCCTCCTCCCTTGACATTGCTAAACTGTATGCATTTAGCACTTCTTAATCTTTTCTCATGAGTCTATTCCTCCAATCCACTCATTGTTCCTCTTTTCTAGACATCCTATTATGTCTGTCTTTATGTTAATGACAAGTGTACAGAGCTGAACTGAGCACTCTAATTGTGCCTGTCCTATATTAAGCATATTATCTGTGTTTATGAAACCCGGAATTGTAATCACTTTGTGTAGTAACCCTATCCCATTGCAAATTCATGTCTAAATTTGCTGTAAACTGTCATCTCTAGGTCTCTTTCAGCATCAGTGCTTTCCAGGTTTTCTCTCCCACATTGTTTGTTTTAGATATTTTTCTCTCTGTTGTCTGGGTTTGTATTTTTTCCAAAGTGAATCTCACTTTGATACATTTTGTTCTTCTTTTTGATCTCATTAGATCATTTAAAATTACATTTTTCCCCACTGTGTGACTTCTTTCAGTTTAGTGTATTTTCTAATTATCATTTAATGTGCTTCTTATTCCCTCTTACCATTGATCCCTGCAGTTCACCAACTCTGCCACCACACAGGTTGTTACTTTGCTATTACCTTTAGTTCATGGCCCTTCAGTCATTTTTCAAGTCCCATGATAGTGTTTATTTAAGCCAATTTGAATTTTGAGGTAGATATTGTGAGATAGTGTACAAACAGTTTACTAATATCCAGGCAAGTGGCCAGACCCTTGACTATGGCTGAGGAATGTGCAGCTCATGCTACTGAATCTGCACATGGCTTTGAAATTCTCCTGATCCTGGTATCGGTATAAACCAAGGTCGTCCCCCTGTTAACTTGGACAGATCTGAAGTTGTCTGTAAATCATGCAGGCTGCTGATGCACTCAAAGAGCCATTATAGCAGATAGATATCAGTGGGGCATAAGGAAGCCCTGGGCATGTCCTCTTTTCTTATCCATAGCCTCAATGCATGCAGCACTGGGGAAGGCGGGGAAGGGGTGGCACAGGAGACTCTAAATCACTAGAGGATCACCCTATGCTGTCTAGCGGACCATTTTGTGCTAGAGTCATGATCAGTAAGTTTTCAGATAGTTTGTTAGTCATTTCAGTGTGCCATTGGTTAGCAGTCTGTTGCATGGCATGCTAGTGAAATCATGATTTGATAAACTCACTTTAGTGCTCTCTATCTGTCACTGATGATGTAAGGGAAAGCAAACACAAAATACCATATTTTACAAAAGAAAAAGGTTCTTACTCTCCTCAGGTGATATAAACACTCATATTAGACATACTGAACAGAAATTTTTCTCTTGGTTCTGTTGACACCAAGACAAATAAAACCATGAATCAGATTATTTTTTTAAATGAGGAATGAATTAACTCACGTAAAAAAAAAATGCTACTACAATAGGTGTCTTAATGCATTGATGCTATAGATTTTGATTCCTAGTGACAATGTATCTTTTACAAATTCCTGAGTGTTTACATGCATGTAATTTCAGCCTTGAGGGAATGAACTGATGGTTTACCTTGGGTCTAGTTTATAATAGCATCCTTTCTTTTCAGAAGCTTCAAAGCTACCATAATTATCCTTCATAGAATGTAAAATTGCATCAGTTCTAGCTTTATTTCATTTGTTTTGACAATATCCATCCACTGTTCTCTTTAAAAACAAACAAAAATTAAGACTCAGTCCCTTCCCCAAGCATCCCATGTTTACATCCTAAATTTGCCAAGGGTGGTAATGTTTAGGCACCCAGAACCCTGCATAAAGGATCAATCAACCTCAGTCATGTAGAAATTATGTGGGCAGTCATTGAAATGTTTGAAGAACTGCACATGAAGAAAACATCAGAATGGAGAGGGAGCTTGTATCAGTGTGGTATGGAACAGTTTGCTATGTAAGATGAAGGCACAATGCAGATAGAGAACAGTTAGGAGGGAGACAGAAAACAGCATAGAGAATACAAGGGAAATAGGAGGAAACTAAGCAGAAATGTAAGCAGGGATGGTGGTGGTCAGAGCTCTGAAGGAAAGGGGTGTAGAACTGGAGATAGAAGGAATTTTGTTGCTTAGCGGGGTGTTTTTTTTCACACCCCAAGTGACAAAAGTTTTGCTGGCATAAGTGCGAGTGTAGACAAGCCCTAAGACACAAGTGGCAAGACAGAATATCTTTAGCTGCCTCTTTTAATGCTAGTACTTATCTTTAGCTTCATATATAAGGTAGTTGCTCCCAAAATATGCCACTTAGCAATTGCTGATGGGTCATTTGGTGCTGGGGTCTCCTAATTTCTGGCTGCTACGTTGCATTAGATAGCTAAAATACAATAAATATTTCACTTATTCTACTTTTCAATGTAAGTAATTGCTGAAGTTGTCACCAGAGTATTATGTAATTGTGGGTTGGGGGTGGCTCACAGAATTGCAATTGACAGTGAAAGTGATTAATAGAGAGACTGTCTCATGAAAGTGTGATCCCTTCTATGAAAATGTTTGAGAGCTCCTTATAAAACCATAGTTTCTCAACCTGTGGTACGTGTACCCCTGGGGGCATGCAAGACACAGGCAGGGAGTACCTGGGAAAATAGAGTGAAGAGGAGGCGGGCGGCAGCTGCTGATTTCTGAGGAAGCCGGGCGGCAGCTGCTGATTTCTGAGGAAGCCGGGCGGCAGCAGCCCGCTTCCCAGCTGGGAGGCATGTGGCAGCTCCCAGCTTCTGGGGAAGGCAGGTGGCAGCCACTACAGTCCCAGGAAGCCGGGGTGCAGCCATCCACTTCCTTCCCAGTCCCAGCTGGGAGGCAGGCAGCAGCCGCTGACTCTTGGGGGAGGCAGGCGGGCAGCAGCTGCCCGCTTCTGCCAGGTCCTATCTCCAAGCTGGGAGGCGAGTGGCAGCCTCCTCCTTCCTGCCCACTTGCAGCTCCCAGATGGAAAGTGAGCAGCAGCCCCCTGCTTCCCGCCAGGTCCAGGATCCTTGGTGGGAGCCATCTAGCAGCCTCCTGCATCTTGCAAGCTGGGCTTGCAGCTGCGTGGCAGCTACCCTCACCCCAGCTCTGAGCCAAGGGATAGCCTCCCATGCCCCGGCTTGAAGATGGGCAGCAGCCGCCTGCCCACATCCTTGGATCCCAGCCAGTGCGGAAGCCGCCTCTGCCCCAGGCCGAATTGGGTGGCAGTCGCCCACCTCCCGGGCTGGCAGCTAGGCAGCAGCCACCTGCAACTTGCCCAGGTGGCAGCCCCCTTAAAGCCCAGTGCCCAGAAAACATGTCAATTTCACTGCTGTAGCTGAGCAGTGAAATTGACAACCCCCAGATTTCAGCAGTTACCCTCTTTTCCTGTCTTTCTCTCTCTCTCTTCTGTCCTCCTTCCCTGTCTCTCACTCCTTCCTCCTCTCAAATCTATGGCAAAAAATTTGGCAGGTGCTTTATATTCCCCAGCATTGGCATGCCACTCAAAGCATTGGCATGCCAACATCACGTCTAGCCCAGGTACATACTTGAGTTGCACACCCCTGGTGTAAAGGTGGTAACCCTACCCACACTAGATCTGACATGTCATATCATGGCCTTATATACTCAGTCTTTCCTCCAACATATGGCTCACGTTAGTCTGTAAATATAAAATCCCATGGATAATTGAGTGTTGGGGTACTTATTACAATTTTCAGAACTTAGGGGTTACTTGCTACTGAAAAGGTTGAGAAACACTGTTATAAAGCATAAAGGATCTCAGTCTAATTTTATATGAAAATAATGAACATGCTATAATAGAACCAATTTTTGGTGAAAATGTGTGCTGAAGTACACTTGGGAGCATTATTTTCTGAGAAGGATGTGTGTGTGTTTTGTTTCAGATCAAGGACATTCTTTCAAAAGTAAAAAATACCCATGTGGGGAAACCATTGCTAACAACACCTTTGAGTCCTGATCAGACGGTAAAACCCCTCTCCATTTTACATTCCTCATTTCATATAATGCACAAAATTAATGCAGGTGGCCTTATTTTCTGGCTTTTCATACTTGTTTTGCAGTTCCTATTTTAAGTAGTGTGATAGTGAATGTTTATGTTAAATTTGATTTAATGGTATAATTCCTTTGACATCCTGTTCAAATATTTCATGCATTAGTTTGTTATAGATTGATATTTGTTACACTAATTTATATAAAAAGTGTTGTAGATGTTACTCGCTTATGTTGTAGCAGTTGGTCACAGCCTAATTTTTGTTGAGTGGCTTTTGATGTTGGTCAGCTGTTGACAAACATATTTGTTGGTGAGGCGGGTTAGCTTGTGGGCCATGTGCATTTTAATGGAATTAAATATTTCTCCAATTTATTGCAATGCTATAGGAAAGATTGGAAAAAATCAATGATGCCCTCTGCAGTGAATATGAATGTCGTCGTCGGATGTTAATGAAGCGGCTAGATGTGACAGTACAATCCTTTGGGTGGTCTGATAGAGCAAAGGTAAGCATGCTCTGTTGTTTGCTTCCTGTAGGTGGTAGTCTGTTACAATTCTCCAATCTCTTTTAACTGAAGACATCTAATTACAACTAACTTTTCTGAGCATTACTTGTAAAATACATTCCCTGCATGTTGTGGAGACAGAAGGATTTGATTAAATGGTCAAGCCCACTGAACTTGTTATCCATATGGATTCCAGTGGTGTTCTTCACTTGAAGATGTTAGTTTCAACTTTTCTGTTTTTTTTTTTTCCCCTTGAGCTACAGTACAAGAAATCTTCAAAGTGTTGGAGAGGGAGAGGGAGAGGACAGACAGACACCCCACTCAGATCTCAGGGAGAACTACAGAATCCTTGGGGATCTTTCTACAGAACCTACTGACTGTGAATATTGCCAGTATGTTGTATCCCATGCTACTGAACCATTCAAATAGCCATTTGTGTCTCCTCTGCTAGTTTCAACTCAGACTTTATCAAGGTGAATGCTCACTTATATCAGAAGAGTACACAATTATCAGCAATGGTTCAGTGAGCCAGAAAGGTGGTAACTGCCTCATGGGAAACTTCCAAATCCCTACTATAGGGTATGCCTACTGGTGTCATAATTTTTCCAAGAGACTTAGAAAAGTCACTGTGGAACAGACCATTTACTCGTCAGTAACTAAGATGACTTTCCCACTATCTTAATTTTGATGAGTATGTTTTCAGATTGCTCTGTCTAGGCATTTCTATGATGCTCACTTTCTTAGTATACTTACATTCATTTTTTAAAGTGTTCTCTACCTCTCAGAGATGCTGGGATGACTAATAGAAGTATTGTCATTAGGGGTGCACAGAGGTTTTGGGGAGGCCAAGGCAAAATCTGAAAGCCCCCTTCTCCACCTTTGCAAAAAAATAAATAAAATCATAGTTCCAAGGCCATGTCTTTTACACAAACATCCAATCTTGATTTAAAAATTATCAGTGATGGAGGATCCATGGTTAAAAATTTACACCTTATTTCTATCTGAATTTGTCTAGCTACAACTTCCAGTGATTGGATCTTGTTAAATCTGGTCTTGTAGACTGAAGAACCCATTATTAAATATTTGTTACCCATATAGATATTTAAACTGTAATCGAGTCACTCCTTAACCTTCTTTGTTAAACTGAATAGTTACTGTAAGGCAGAGGTCTTCAAATTGCTGGGCGCATTCCCTAAAGGAGCACAGAGGAGCGTTCAGGAGGATGTGGCCCAAACCCATGTGGGGAGGCTGCCCAGAGCTCTGCTCTAGGCCTGGGCCACAGTCTTGGTGTCTGGCTGGGGCCTCCCTGACATCAGCGCCCAGCTGCGGTCTCGGCCCCACTCCTGGTCACAGAGCCCAGCCTTGTCCACCCCGGCTGGTTCTGGCCTTGGGGCTCTTCCTACTCCCTCCTCACCCCCCGCCTCCAGCCGCAGTGCCTGGCCATTGCCTTGGCTGCCACTGAAGTGCACAGGGACAGACTTAACCTTCGGCCCTAACCACAGCTCCCCAGCTGGAGGTGGGGAGTGAAAAGTTTAAGGACCACTGCTATAAGGCATGTTTTCTAATACTTTAATCATTCTCATGACTCTTCTCTGAATCCTCTAGAATTTATCAACATTATTCTGAATTGTGAGCACCAGAATTGGACACACTATCCCAGCAGTGGTCACACCAGTATCAAACATAGAGGCAAAATAGTCCTCTCTACTCCTACTCAAGACTCCCATGTTTATGTATCCATGGATCGCATTAGCTCTTTTGGCCAGTGTCACATGGGAACTCATGTTCAGCTGATTATCTAACATGCTCCCCAAATCTCTTTCAGAGTCACTGCTTCCCAGGATAGAGTCCCCCATCCTATAAGTATTTCTTACAGTCTTTATTTCTAGATGTGTATATTTACATTTAACTGTATCTACACGTATTGTTTGCCTGCATCACTCTTAGTCAGTGACCTGTCCTCTTCATTATTCACCACTCCCCCAATTTCTGTGTCATCTGGAAACTTTATCGGTGGTGATTTCATGTTTTCTTTCAGGTCATTGATTAAAAAAAAGTTAAATAGCATAGGGTCAAGAACTGATCCTGTGGGACTCCACTGGAACACAACTGCTCAGTGACGATTTCATGTTTAAAATTACATGTTGAGACCTATCAGTTAGTCAGCTTTTAATCCATTTAATGTATTAATGAATTCTGTATTTTTCTAATTTTTTAATCAAAATGTTTTGCGGTACCAAGTCAAGTGCCTTACAGAAGTATATTACATCACCATGGTTAACTTTATCAACGAAACTTGGAATCTCATCGAAAAAGATACTTAGTTAGTTTGATAGGATCTGTTTTCTATAAATGCATGTTGATTGGTATTAATTATATTACCCTCCTTTAAATCTTTATTAATCAAGTACCATATCAGCCACACTATTCTGATCTTGCCTAAGATGGATGTCAGGCTGACAAGCCTATAATTATCTGGATCATCCCATTTACCTTTTTTAACAATTGGCACAACTTTAGCTTTCTTCCAGTTTTCTGGAACTTCCCAGTGCTCCAAGACTTATTTAAAAAAAAATCAACATTAACCACTCAGCAAGCTCCTTAGACAGCTCTTTTAAATACTCTTATATGCAAATTATCTGGACCTGATTTAAAAATGTCTAACTTTAGCTTCTATTTAACATCCTTCAGAGGTACCGATAGAATGGAAATAGTGTTATCACCATATGAGGAAACTATATTATCTACTTTTTCCCCAGATACAGAACAGAAATATGTATTGAATACTTCTGCCTTTTCTGCAATATTATTCATAATTATATCATTTCCATCTAGTAATGGACTTTATACCTTTGTGAGGATTCTTTTTATTTCTAGTATATTTTAAAAACTCTTTATTGTCCTTAACTTTGCTGGCTGCAGATTTTGCTTTCTGTTCATTTGCTTCCCTTACAATTTTCTTCATTTCCTAGCTTCAGATTTATATTCATTATTGTCAACTTCCCCTTTCTTCCATTTGTTGTTTTTTTTTAATAGCTGCCTTCAATTCCTTTCTAAACCAGATCAATTTTTTGGCCAGTACAGCCTTCTTCCTTGATTGTCGCATTGTGGCTTTTTTGGCATCTAGGAAGGTGTTCTAACATGATTCCCCGCTATCATTCATTTTTCTGTTTAAATTCTTTCTCCCAACTGATTTGGCTCATAATTGTTTCAGCTTTGTGAAATTAGCCCTATTTAAACACTGCGCGCGTCTGTGTGTCTCTCTCACTGGTTTGGACTTCTGTAATGTGCAAGCAGAATAATGTGTTCAAGTCATGATCACTTGTACCTAAGGTACTGTTAATTTTTAGTTCTGTGATCAGTTCCTCTTTACCTTTTAAGACAAGGTATAATGAAAAATTCCCCTGTGTTTGCTGAAACACTTTTTGAGTTGTGAAATTATAGATGACAATGTTTAGAAATTCCAGAGATGTTTTAATACTGAGTACATGAGATCTCCATGCCATTCCTTCTCCTCTCTTGTCTACTCAATCCTTCTAGATAGTTTATAACCATTGATTTTAACATTCCAATTGTGTGAATCATCCCACCAGGTTTCAGCAATACCAGCTAGATGGAATTTATGCGCATAAATGAGTAATTCCAATTCCTCTTGTTTGTTACCTAGGATCATGCTATTGGTGGATGGGTGATTCAAGAAATTCTTCTTTTCATGTCCGTTGGTTCCATGACTAATTTCGTTCTCAGTATCTTGATTTTTATGCTGAGTGCTCAAATCTTCCCTCTTTTTTACTCTCTTGTTGATGAGGCGGGGCCCTTCTGTGGGGTTGAAGAACAAGCTTACTTTGCAGCCATGGCTCCTGTTTTGTAGGACTGGGCCCAGCTCTCTGCTCCAGGTTTTGCCACCTGGTGCCAGGTTCCAACACTACTTGCTCAAATTTGGCCCTGCTGCCTCTCGTGAGTGACGTTGCAACCCTGTATGTCAGATTGCAATGCCACTCAGTTTGGGGGATTGAGGGGTGGTTCAGACTGCCCCTTTTGCTTCCCCTTCTCTCTTCCCCTGCCCCACCAGCCCTGGTTATTTTACAAATTAGAAACTGAGACTCAGAGAGAGGTGGTGTTTGACCACTAGATACACAGGAAGCTTATGCCAGCACTGGGGATAGCACACACATGTCCTGACTCCCAGACCTGTGCATGAACCTCAAGATTACTTTCCATGTTAAAGGAATACAATGATTTAGGTCCTGTCCATTTTTAAACCAGTTTAAGGCTTTGCATGTTTACTGCAACTGAATAGAAAACAACCTACAGATCTGTTTTTAAAAACCTACCTGGTGTTAGTCTGTTGTAGCTTTAGTGCAAGTACAAACAAAACCTCAGTTGCATGACTCTCATTAAATATTGATGGGAGTCATGCAACTAGATCTTCGTGTGCAATTTTTTTCTTCTCTTATGACTGAAGGGTGACTGGTCCAGTAGAATTCATAGCAAGGCAGCTTTTATTTAGATGTCTAAATAAGGATGTAAGTGCCTAACTTTAGACACCCAAGCTTGAAGATGTTGGCCTATATTCTTATGATCCTATACTGAGGATAAAATGGAGGTTGTCTGTCTGTCCATCTTATGTGGTTCCACACTTCTGTGTCTGTACAACTATATACATCTTCACATTTAAATCATACATTTAAAATAAATTGTATTTAACTTTAATTTATTACCATACCTTAAATTGACTTAATTTGAGGCATTTGATATTATGCTATTCCCCAGATGTAACATTAAAACATGAAGAAAATGTGCCATTGTTTTATTTAATGAAGTTAAAGGTATGAGATGAGTCAGCAGCCTAGTCTTAGGAATTCTGTTCATGCAAAAACAAAATATAGTTACTAATATTTCCAGAAGGACTGTTTGAAGACTTGCAGTAAAAAGTTGACATTACATTACTGGGTAGATTTTCAAAGGATTGAAGCCCAACTTCCCTTCTGAGGGTACAATTTTTGGCTGAAAAAATGAATTACAGGTCTAAATCTGAGTACTTGTGTCTGCATTCAGGTCTGAGACACAGATATGAGGTAGTAAGAGGCGCAAGTACCAGTTTTACAGCTACTGTTGAAATACTCTTTGATGTAAGATGAAGGTATAATATTTGTGGGTGTAAATTGCACCTGGAAAAACTCCCCTGCCTTTCTGGAAAATTTTAAACTTAGCCTTGAAAAATCCATTTTCAGTTGTTTGTTGCTTATAGCTTCTTGTAACAGAAATCTTGCAAATATTAAATAGAACGTTGAAACGGTTAAAGGCTGGGTCGGAGGGAGGGGGGAGGGTAGCTGCAGCTGGGTAGCTCTTGCTGGAGCGGAAGCATGGAGCCCAGTGTGGACCCTTGGGGTTTGACACATTAAAGGTGTCACTCACAAGGGACTGCTTGCACACTGGAGCATCGACTAAACTCTGTCAATCTGTGACAGGTGATACTAGACTTCAGCATTAACTAAACATCCGCATTAGCATTTTTTGTGTACGGTAGCTGATTGTTGTGAGCAAGGCAAGGAGGCATTTGTAAGTGAGACTGGTACTGTTTTTACCTTTTACTCAGGGTATCTCGAATGTCTGAACTTTTTGCTCTGTTTAATCGCACACTAACTATAAGTCACTAAACGGCATATGAAGAACAGCTGTTGAGCATTTGCCTTTTTTGTACATGAAATACTTAGCAAGTGAATTATTTTTGACTTTATCATTTAGGTTAAAACAGATGACATAGCAAGAATTTATCAGCCCAAACGTTACGCACTATCTCCTAAATCAACCATTACATTAGCCCACCTTCTTGCTGCTCGTGAAGACTTTTCAAAGATTATAAGGACAAGTAGTGGATCTACACGAGAAAAGACAGCCTGTGCTATCAATAAGGTATACTTTTCTTTCTCTCGTGAATTCACAGAACTATTGAAAGTAATCTGGTAGTATAATATAACAACTGATCATGTAATATGAACTAACTAATCTTTAGCAAGAATTTTGACTTTTTTGCTATCCTCTATATTACCATTTCCATTTTTTGCAAGCTTGTTGTATGTAGTGTACTGGAAGGCTGCACCAGGCCTGGCCTTGGCTCTTGGTGTGAAGCCTTGGCTCCCGACCCCTGTGATTCTAGCTGCGGCCCCCAGTCTTGGCCCTTAGTGCACAGCCAGTTGGCACAGTCACAGTGTTTGTCACAGTTCAGGGCAGCTGCACCTGTATTCCTCCTCATGGTCCATTAAGGGCCTCCACTCTGGGCTCCTCAGGAGTCACCTCTCTTGGGCAGAGATCCACATCTGTCTTCCTTCCCCTCTCCCTCTCTCTCCCCCTTACCCCCAGGATATTTTCAGACTGCACAGGTCCCTGCCTCTACTGTGGACTCCCCAGCACAGTCAGATGTCTTGAGAAGACCCTTTTACTTGTCTCTTCAGAGACGGTAAATAGTATAAATGCCACAGTTAAACTATCATAATTCTTTCTAAGCAAGCACACTTAAGGTAAAGGCATTATAAAGAAGACAATAAAACAATAAAAGAACCTACAGGTATGCTAATAAGCTTACCAAAGATCACCCTCTGACTCCAACAATGGCTTTGGCTGATGAACAGTTCTTCAGACCCCACCCAGGGTTTGGATTTGTTCAGAATATTGCAGAAAATAGCCATAAAATGTCAAGAGAGTTTCTCAAGTCAGCGTTGTTAATCCATCTCCCTGTGAGTTGGTGGCTATGTCAATGGGAGAAGCTGTCCCATTGACATAGTGCTGTCTACACGGAGGGCTAGGTTGGTGTAACTGTCACTTGGGTGTGGATTTTTCACACCCTTGAGGAAGCAGAGTTATACTGACATGGGTCTGTAGTGGAGACCTGACCTGAGTAAGTTTCCCAGACCAGAAGAAGAGCACAGTAAACTTGAAAGCTTGTCTCACCAATAGAAGTTGGTCCACTAAAAGATATTACCTCACTTTGTGTCTCACAAGAATCCTTATACATTTTCCAACTTCTGAAGCATCTTTACTGAGCAGATTTCTCAAGGGGAGAACTCAGGCTTCCCTACAGGCTAACAGGTCTGGTCTTGCTTTTTTGAAGCTACAGAGAAGAAGAAACCCGTTGTCAAAATGGAAGGCCTGGATACTCCAAGGGGGAAAAAAATGATCAGTTCTCACTTTTGGATTCCCTTGATTTGCTTCAAAATCTTCTAGTCAGTAAAGAATGCCAGAGTGGAATTATCTGAAGGGATTTGTGCAGCCCTGCAAATCTTGAGAAATCTGAAGCGCATCCAAACACTTTCGTGCGAAAGGAGAAATGCAAAGAGAAAACAGTTATTGGTCACCACTGCTAATTGCAGCTTCACTGCAGGGGCTCACATAGCAAGAGTTGTTAAAGTGCACATTGTGTTTTGAGTAGGAGAAATTTGGCTGAGATTATTCTTTTTATGAAGTAGTGAAATTAAATGAATTTCAGATTTCTCAACCAACAGACCTGAAATTAGGAATAGAAGGAATTCAGGCTTAATATTATTGAGGTGCTTGTCTGGTAAACGTAAATTGTCAGATATTTTGAAATCACAGTTGGAAATAAATATACTTTCACTATTTGTTTAACTTTATTTAATGAAAGTGGTCTCAAATTAAGAAAAATGACAGTCATAATTACAAGTGAGTTGTTCTGACCACATACTATACTATACTTAGTAATAACCATATGAAATCTTAGTCGAAAACAGATTCTCACTTTCTAACTGCTTACCAAAATCAGAAAATGACATGAACTTTAATGAGAAAATAGCTTGCAATTGACACTGTTCATATTTAATTTTCTTCTGCCTTGCTAAATCCAGCTTTGGATGGTTCCCTTCACCTGCCTTCCATTTAGAATGACTTGATCGTTTATTTTTGACAATTTTTCTTCACCATTTGATTTTGCAGTGTTTAATTCTGCTGACTAATTAGAAACCAGATTATCTGGGAAATGTTATTTTTTGCTCATGTTTATTGCTGATAGATCTTTGGTTCATTTTAGTAGTGACATTTGTTTTTTAACAGTGTAAAGCCTCAATTCTGTAAAGGGATCTGCATGGGGTTTATAGTCTATTTCAGAATTCGTAGCTAAATGTAGTAGCCAATACGTCCAAATGCATGATTAATTCTTGGTATTTTATTTACAACATTAGGCCCCAATTATGCAAATTCTTAACGTTGCATGCAGAAGGGGTTTATTGTGTTCAATGGGACTATTCACGTGTCTGAAATTAAGCATATGCATAAGTGCTTCCAGGATGAAGGCCTTAGCTGCTAAATATCAGGTGTTTGTAATTCCTTCCACACAGCAATATTATGCATGCCATAACAGCTAAGAATTTAAACGGGTATTCATTATGGCCCACTGTTCTATAGTTTATAACTCATTGATAAATTTAAAACTTTTTATTGAAACTGGGCACAACAGGCCTTTATGGGAATGAAATTTTTACTACGAATTTTTTAAAAGGTATTGTGGTTTACCTATAGTAGTAATGTTAGAAAGCTTAATGTGATAGCTACATATGAATGATGAAACTCAATGACGGCAAAAAATGTTATTAGTTTGTTATAATTTTTTTCATAATTATTCAAATGAAGATGAAACAAATTATTTCTTAACCACCCATCTACAAACTTCCAAACCCTTTTTAGAAGGAACACATAATCACAACCACAGTCCTCATATTTCTTAATTATTTTAGGGGTAAGTTGGAGTCTTGTTGATGATTCCTGTTGGATGTTAATTGCCGTTATGGACGGAGTAAAGGGAGCAGATTGCTGAAGGTTTGAAAGTAGCAGCAGGTGGGATGGGGTGCAAATGGAGTAAGGTAGTATTTGTAGGGTGCAACAACCAGTTATAAGGGATGGGTATTGCAGGTTGGACACAGGAAGACTTAGGGGAGTGCTGGCATTGGAATAGTTGGGAAGTCAGTGATTCAGGTAGATCATGAAGTTATGTGTGGGTCAAAAGAGCAAGAAACTGGGAAGCAGCAAAGAGAGGCAGATTGAAAGAGTGAACTGGGGTCAGGACGAGACACTAGATGCAGATCATACAGCATCCTGAATAGTCATGAAAGAGTAAGAACCAAGGTTTGTATACCAAGATTTGTGTATCTTTGGCATCAGAGTGATCCCAGGAATCCAGGGGTCAACTTGACATATGCTTCTTTGTTTTTGTAAATACTAGTTTAGTATTTAGTATTAATGTGTGTTAATGCTATTTTGAGAGTGTGAACTGAGTAGCTTGCATGTTGGTATACATTATGTTGGAGGGTGGGGATTGGGATGGAACGTCTGAAAGCAATGTTTTTCTCCATGATGGCTTAGAAGTAGTCTCTTCAACTTAGAATGATAATGTGCTGTGTGAACATTTTTTTTTCCAAATCATGTTCTCTCCCTGTACATCAGTCCATGTCAAGTGAAAACTCAAGATACCACTTGAAGGTGATGCTACAGCATTGCATTATGTACATGGTTGCTTTTTCAGTTCTCTGCATTGCATCAGTAATGCCTGATCGAAAAGAAAGCAATGAATCATTTTATAGTTGCATATGGTTACCAGTTTTGTCAGATTATATATGCTACTCACTGTAGCTGTCTGTACAGTATTTTCTGATTGGATTTGAACTGGTGTTTGCCATTGTGGTTGAAGTTAAACAGCAACATAATATAAGGATTAAGGAGCCAGGAGTTTTGATAGCCTTTATGTAGCACCTTGGATAAAAAAGATCTCAGAGCTCACTATAAAAAATTAAACCTGACCAGCCTAGGCAGTAGCTAGCTAGTGGTATTTACATTTTACAGATGGAAAACTGACTTTCAGAGGCTATCTGTTGTCACATGGCAAATTCTGTTGGGATGATAATCTGGAAGTCCTAACTCCCACAGATCACTCTGTGTGTAAGATTGCATTCCATGTGTTGAGTAGTAAGATGCTCTTCATCCACAACGTAACTTCTATATCCTTTCAGCAGCCTTCTTAACATGTAAACATAAACATATATTTCTCTACACAGGTCCTGATGGGAAGAGTACCAGACCGTGGAGGCAGACCAACTGAGATTGAACCACCACCTCCTGAGATGCCCCCTTGGCAGAAGAGACAAGAAGGTGGTGGGAGGGGTGGTTGGAGGGGAGGAGGTGGTGGTGGGAGGGGTGCTTGGGGAGGAGGGGGTGGCAGAGGAGGAGGTGGTGGTTTCAGTGGTGGTGGTGGTAGAGGTGGAGGTGGCTTTCAAGGACGGGGAGACTATGGGGGCAGAGGGGGTTACAGTGGCAGAGGTGGTTATGGAGATCCATATGGTGGAAGAGGGGGAGGAGGAGGAGGATACAGAAGATACTAACAATATTGTAAATGCTAATGACTTACAAAATGTGGTTGTGGTATTTACTGGTAGCGGGAGGTATGTATATTAGCAATAGCTTAGTGTTATGAGTTAACTGATCTTATTAATGAATAACTGCATTTGATCCCTGATATTATCACTGAATCCTGTTAGTCAACTGAACATTTTTTATACAGAAATGTGATGTCTTAAAGTAGTCTTTGTTTTGCACTGCTCGTGTATTCTTAAGTAGTTTTGTTTTGTGTTTTTAAATAACAAACTTCAGAAAAGTGAATAGAAAAAATTAATTTTCCTTTTTTCAGTGTTAATATTTTATGTTCAGACCTCTTTAATTATTGTCTGTCATACCCAGAACACAGGAAGTGATTTATGAGGAATTTGGTTTTGTATGCCATACTTAGTTTTATGTTCTTTAAAAGGACTGTAGAATGCTGATTCCAGCTTCTTGTCTTTTTTCAGTCCTTCGTACGGGACAATTGAAAGAAATGTGAAAGTTAAATTAAAACAGTCTAAAAATTTTAAAACAGAAAACTTCATTGTTTCCAAGTGGTGTATTGAATCCATGGTCACTTAGATGGTCTTCTGTGGCACATAAACCCCAGAAGGCTGATGTGCACTGAATTGTCCTGTTGAGAAGGAAGACAGTCACGGGCTGTGTGTCTGGGAGTTATTGGTCAGTGAGCAAGGAGAGATCATATAACTCTCCTTTTTCCCACCTCCTCAAAAATAACTGCAATTGCAGGATGATATCCTCTTTCTCCTCCTCTTGCCTCCTGCCCCCCAAACACTGCTCCACTCCTTTGTATTGGTTTGGGTGCTCTCACTTTGGATTGAAATTGATGAGGATCATAATCATATAGGATTATTAGAGGTGTATATGGCCCTATTCTTTGGCCATGTTGGCTCCATTGTCTCCTGTCTAAGCGCTTGGAAGTGACATAAAATAAACCAGAAAAAGGCACACTTTATTAGGGAAATAAGTGTGTCCATGTGGGTAACTTCAGCGGTATAATGCCTCAAAATTATACCAGAAAATTTCCTTGTGTAGACAAGTCCCAACTTCTAATTTATAGCTGTCAGCTAGAGAAGGACCTTGAGGTTCTTCAGTCTATTTACTCCTCAGCTGTCAGTCAGCTTAGTGGAGAGGCATTAGACCTGTGTCTACTCCTGAGAGCATTCAACCAGGGTCTAATTACCATGAGTAACATCTGAGTGAGTAGAATCAGAGCCTTTCCTTGGAAGAGGGGAGTAATTTATGTGCCTGAGGCCAAGAAGAAAGTCTCTAAAAACAGGAAGCAGCGTCCAAGCCTGTAGACCACAAAAAAACTTGAAGAGCTTCCATGGACTGTAGCTGCAGAGGTAGGTTTAGGCTGAATAGGGTCTGGTTTTGGTTCTTCATGTGCCAGTGTTCTGAGGCTGGTTTCTTTATTAACTTCTCATGAATGTCCCAACCTGGTAGTTTTTGGTTTTGGGGACCCACACAGAGCTCTTTGAGTCTAGTGGGAGACTCCTGTGCCTATATTTGTGCCAAAATGTGGTCCAAAGCTATATTCAACATTAAAAACAATTCTCTCTCCCTCAAATCCCTTTCTCCAATCTTGTAAGATTATAACAACACTTCTGTGGTGTTGGTTTTTTAAACTCCTTTGAAAGTTTCCTTTAGTTCGAATATAGTTTTTTCCCAGTCCTGGCCTGCTCTCCTGACTGAAGACTGGCTGAGAACACTACTTATATCTATGGCAGAAGTGATCTGAACAGTACTAGGGGCCTGGCAGTGCGGAAAGACTATACCTCCGTTTGCTTCCACTTTGAGGGCAGCTTGGTGTGAGGAAAGAACCCTTAAATCGTACAGTAATGGGGTCATGAGCAACCAAAGGGCAATATTTTGAAAAAGCTGTTCATAAAATTAGGAAAGTGACTTGTCAGGAGCTTTGGCCTGTTGCAGCTGTCAGCTGACTGTTTCACTCAGCTGCTGGCACTACACATGCTCACCCCCAGCTCCTCTCCTACACTTGCTACTTGTGTAAGAGGGGAGCTACTAACAGCCTCCTGCTGTATTAGAGAGAGAAGTGTTTGCAGCTATGCTTAGCTTAGCTCTGCCTTGTCAGATACTTTAGTAGGGGTGGGGACATAAGTTCGATATGCGAACAAGGCGGAGAACTCTGCTGTCCCCAAGCTGGCTTCTTAGAAGAAGGAAAAGGAAGGAAGGGAACAGTTTTTCTCTTTCACATGCAGAGTCCCTAAGCTGAAATTCTGCCTGTTTGCTCCAAGGTGTAGTGTTTTGATAACTTCTGCTACAAGTGACATCTGAATAGCACCAAGAGGTAGAGGCTGATACTAGGAAAACGTAAAGGCTTGTCTATACACTACAGTTGCAAGAGCTTTAAGTAAAGGTGAAATATCGTACCAATGTTAGTTAAACAAGCACAACTGTGTATTTGGCCACTCTTACACTGATTTTAAACTAGCTTTTAGCGTGCCTTTGACAGGATTGATGGAGAAGCTTAAACCCGCTTGAGTGGCCAGATAAAGTCAAATCCATTTAACTAAATCACATCATTAATTAAATCAGTGCATCTCCAGTGTGTAGATCAGACTTAAATCAGATCTAAAATAAAAATGAATTAAATTTGGGTTTTTTAATCTGCCAGTTGAAATTTTTTTATAACTTTTCAAAATCTGAAGAGTTGAGGAAGTAAAAACAGTAAAATAAACAAATACTCAAATTTCAGAGATGGCATCATTTTGTCTCCTCTGTTCTCAGTGTGTATGCTTTTAACTTTCAAAAGAAGCAGTAAATCTTCTAAAAATGGATTTGGTTTAAATCTCTTCTCAAAACCTTTTTATATGTCTCAGTCCTGAACAATGAATTTTCAAGATTTTGGTTGAGAGTAAATATAGCTTGTGTTTCAGAGAGAGAATATGGATTTGCTTGTATATATTTGTGAACATTTGGTTTTTTAAAAATGGTTGTTCTCATGTAGAGATCATCAGTCCAAAATTTGTGTGTGGAGGGGAGTGGAGGGGAGGGCAGGGTTTGAGAGCTGAGAAAATTATTTTCAGGATTTAAGAAAACACTTAGCTGTGAACACTGAAAAATAAAGGACTGTATTTAAAGTTTGTTTGTGTCTTATATACAGTGTGGTTCAGATCAGTGGTTCTCAAACATTTGATTGGTCCCCTTCATTGTGTCTGTAGTAGTTTATGTGCGGTCCCCCTCTGCCCCGCCCACTCCACAAGTACATATACCAATTTTAAAAAAAACCAACTTGCAATTCGCACTAAACATTAAAAGCAGCAAGGCATTTATTCAAACAGAGCCATATAAGTATTCCGTTCTCAGGCTGCCCGGCTCTGAAAGCAGTGCTGCCATTAGCAGCAGCAGAGAAGTAAGGGTGGTAATACCATACCATGCCACCCTTATTCCTGTTCGGCTGCTAGTGGGGGCACTGCCTTCAGAGCTGGTCGCCCAGCCAGCAGCTGTCACGCTCACTCTGCCTTCAAAGAAGGTTTCCCATCGGCAGCTTGCAAGAACAGGCAGGGGAAGGGTTACTGCAGGCCAATTAGAGACACCTGGACTGAATAAAGGGCTTCTCCAGGTGGACTTAAACCCTGCCTTCCCAAGAGGGGGATGGAGGGAACAAACCAGGAGGAAGCTGCCAGAAGGTTTGTGCCAGCTGGAGAAGAAGCTTCCCCCCAGACTAGGAGATGGTGCTTCTCAGCAGCTGGAGGAGCAGAGAAGAACACCCCGACCCCAGTCGGCAGGAAGGAGCCACAGCCAGGTACCTCACTGGGCCCTGGGGCACGTACAGAGGCTGAAACTACCATCCCACCCTAGTGGGGCGTGGGGCACTCCTCAGGCCTGAAGTAAGGCTGCACCAAACCCTCTGTGAGGGAGGTGCCAAGGGAAGGGACAAAGGACTTGTCCAGATTGAGGCCAGAGTTACCTCAGGCCCCACTGACGGAGGAGACTGCCGCCAATAGGTGAGACTTGAGGGGTTACCATACCACAGAATTTTATGAAAAATAAAAGCCTCCCAATGTTTAATTGGTCTCCAAGTCCTGTCCTTGAAAAGGAGATAATTTTGAATATAAAGATGAAAACAGCATGTTTGTGTATTTTTGTTTTTTTCCATAAGGTAACTATTGGGCTTTATCTAGCCTGTGAAAGCATAATAGAAGCAAGGCTCTTTAGTTTTAGTGCAAGGTAAACTAGGTGAGGTCAATCATGGGTGGAGTTATGGTGTGACCCCACCTAGTTACCTCATAGCAAACACTACAAAAATTTGTCTCCACTTAAGATTTTATAGCAAGATAATTAATGCACAATAGTTACCTTGCTGGAGGAGAAAAAAGGCTTTGTGTCAGTGAGGACGAAGACTTAGTGCCTGGAAGCGATGTGTGTGGCAAAACCATGTCTAATGTCTTGGGCGACTGCAGAGTTGCAGAAGTAACAGCTTTTGAGAAAACCTAGTCGCTTACATGAGTAAGCAGAGGTAGAGTTCAAAAGTAAGGATTATTGTAGTAGTTAAAAATGGAAAAGACCACTCAGATGTCAATACGTCCTTTATATGTGTATCAGATATTAGTCTGAAGTAAGAGGAATGTCAATGGTGAGAGAAATATCCTGATGCTCATAGTTCATCATGCAGAGATGCTGATTCCAGAGTAAAGATCTTGTTGGATGTATTTTAGGCGTCAGGCAAGTGTGCCAAAGAAAAAGGCTTTGGATGCTTATGGAATAAAAAAAAAAAAAAGTTACGGTAGGCAATTCTGTTGTTTTTAGCGACTTTTATAATATAAATATTACACAAAGAAAACTTACACATATATAAAAAGTCTTTACAGTCTGTACACTTGGTTTTTCAGTCATTTATAACGTATCTTTAGACAGTTCCACACACACCACCAATGTAAATGATTTATAAATTAGATTTACAGAAACATTAATGCAGATTGCTACTGTTGCAACATATTCTTTGCTATTTCCAGCACGCGCACACACAAGTTACTTTACAGTAATTACATTTGACTTCCCTTCTTTAGGCAAACAGTAATAAGGGTTAGTCGTAGTTCTTGTACCAGTACTAATAAATCAATGCTCTAAAAGATCAGAATAGAAACCCAAGGACAAGCAGTATTTCCTTAAAGTTATACTATCCACTTAAAAAAAAAAACACAAAAGCAAATCTCTCTGAATTTTTTCTGGGTTTTTTTTTATCTTAAGCTAGAATAGGGGAAAGTGAGTGTTTTTTAAATTGTGTAAGCCATGACAAGTTACTTAATTTTTAAAGGACTTAAAACTTATCTACACTAGTTGCTAATGTTTTTAAACAGCACTCAATTCTAATGTATCCTCTAACACATTTCTAAAAACTCGCCGTTTTCCTTAGTCTAGACAAGGCCTATGATGATTAGAAATGAAAAACAGTTATAAAGTTATTTTTTTCAGTTTATTTACTTTGTGCTTTTCACTTTTGTGGCGTCAGTGTAACTTTTCCCGGTATGGTGAGTTTTTGCTGTTGATTGATGAGTCTCTCACAGAGCGATAGAGGATAGGAAACTATAAATGTAAAACCACCAACGTTTTGTGCAGATGCTACTGCAGAAGCTAGTAATGCTCTGAAATTCTCCAGATTTCAGCTGCCTCTCTTTGTTACATGCTTTCAGTATAGGTATGGCTGTTTCACTTATCTCGTGCAGTCTCCTGTAAATGGTTCTTTCTCAGTCATTCAAATAATCTTTATAGAACCAATGAGAGTACGCAGGAGAAGGCTGTGTTGATATCAAATTCTCTACCGCCAGCTTTCACCTCCACTTCTTCATCCTTGCACTCAGACAAAAAAAGGAACTTTGAAGCAGCTGATCAAGGCACAGGGATACAATCAAGGCACAGGGATAGGAGAGCCAGAATGGTAGCTGGTTGATGTGCATTTAAGTATGAAACTAAGCTGAATATTTTTGCTTGAGGTGGAAAAGGGGGAGAGGCAGGCTAGTCAGTCCTTAAATAGGAGAGATCTGATTAGTTTTATCTCTGATCTATGAAGTTTAGACACAATGTGATTTATATTTAGGCCCTTTTGATATACTTCCGATCAGTAAAGTGATATGTAGGAGGAAAGGAAAGAAGAAAAGTGTGCAAAAATGATAGAAAAAGGGAAGAGGAGAAGTTGAAATGGAGTTAAGAGAAAAATAAAACTTGAGATTGTAAAAACCTTTCCTTCCAGTATCAAGGCTTCATGCACATGGTTGACAGACAGAAATGCTGATTCAAGCAGGGTTCTCCAATCTCATTCCAAGCATGCAATTTGTACCCCTGATGCTAGTTTGTCACACTGGGTCTAGATAAATCCCAGATGTGCATGAAAATCCCATGGAATATCTACCAAATTGTAATTTAAAGAGCGAATGTGAATATAGCTTTTTAAAATTCTCCCTGTTGTTAATGCCTTTGGCTGTCACAAGTGAAAAAGTTTAAAAATGAATTTACTTTTTGCTATGTATGTTACAGTAACTTTTTATAACATTTCACTTAAACTGGAGACGTTTAATGTAGCCAGCTTCACGTTTATTTTGCATCAGTTTCACTTTGTGTTTCTCTTTCTGTAGCACAATGGGTTTGTGGTTGGATTCACATAATTCAGAGAACTGTTTAATTTTAAAACACATTTGTATTCATATTCTATTATAGAAAATCAGATTTTTATCAGAATCCAACTTTTAGTCCTAAAATTAGTTGACAGGGTTCTTTTGAGCAGAAAGCAAGATTCAGCAGGCTTTATTTAAATTACTGGATAATCTCCAAATATGTGACAATAGATGGAACATGTATCTGGTTCATTCAATATCTACAGATGTAAAGGAGCTGTACAGATGTACAGACACTTTTTCTTGTCTAAGTATCCATTACATTAGTAAAGTAATCTTAAAATAAAGAGTCATCTTAGATTTGTAGAGCACTTCCCTTGCCTTCTTTCTTTTCATAAAGAAAATAAATAAATAAAAGAGAGAGGGCAAAGCACGTTTGCAAGCATGGTCCGAGATCAGTTTTGATTACTTTGTTGAACACAAGTGCAATTTATTATCAGTTATCGTGGATAGTTCAAGTTTAGTGTATAAATAACAGAAGCTGCAAGGCTGATTAAAAAAATCACATGCATAACAATTATCTTTACATACTGTACATGTATTTACAGTCAGTAAGATAGCACTGGACCTACAAATCCTCTTAGCTTATATCTCTGCTTGGTTTACCCAACAATAGAGATACCTGCCGAAAACCCAAGTTCAAAACAAGAATTTAAAATTACAGAGTTTTACAAGTAGTTTCAACTGGACTTTTAAAACTATTTTAAAATAAAAGCTACATAAACTTTATATTTAACAATTAAATTTTTTTGATGGGGTAAATGTACATTTATTACTATATGCTTCAACACAAAGTACACATGCTATTTTATTTGGTCAACTAAGACTTCAGTGTACAATAGACTTACATATTCCTGTAAAATAATTTATGAAATGTATTTTTAAAGAGCTCTGAGTAGATGTTGTACATAAATATCCTCAGTTACGTAAGTTTCTGATATTTAGTTAAATTACATTTGATAACGGTTCCCCATTCAATCAGTGTGAACAATGTGTTATACAACTGAAAGTCTAATGAATTTCTTTCAGTCTTGAAACACAAACAGAGTTTTCATCCGAACAGATGGATGTTAATTTGTCAATAATTAGAAAGACTGTTCAGTTGCCTCTTAACAGTATTTACACTTTCTTGCTTTAATAACTGACTGAGTTAAACTCAGTCTAGCACCTTCAACCAGGGAAAATTGACTTGCCAAGCAGGATCCAGTCCTCCTGCCTCTAGGCTGAATAAAGTGGAAGAGAGATCAAAGTGGCATATGAACTGCTAGGTTTTGAGAGGAAATACGGAGCTAAAAGGGGGGGATGTTAGAAGTTATGTGAGAGTAGCTATGTGACACTTGACAGACTGGAAGGTCAAAAGGGTCAGAATATTAAAAAAAAAAAAATCCTTAGAAATGTGATGTAGTTTTATTTGCTATGGGCTTGTCTATATAGTGAAATTCAGATTGTGGTTGGGTGTGAATTTAAAGATGTTCTTAATTCAGTGCCTATACAAATGCTTTTATTCTGGAAAAGGAGTGCCTCATTCTGAATGAGTTTAATCTAAAACAGGTTAAGAGAGTTAAGAATAGCTATTCAGCTTTTAATTCACACTTTACCTTAATCTGAATTAATTTCCCTAGATAGACAAGCCACAGCAAATAAAAATACATCATATTGCTAAGAGTTTGTCATAAGGAGAGCTTGTCTAGCTGAATTTTGCAATATCAGATTAAATGCAGTATGTAGACTCATTTTAATCTGTTCCTCTTGATTTTTAATTAAACTTAGAGCACCTGAAACTTATTTACATTGACACCTTTGTACTGGTAGAACAGTGGAAAGGGACCTTACTGTAAATGAGCATCAGGCTTTTGAAAACTAGACTGTTTGGGAACTCAGATTGGGGGGGGGGAATGGAAAAATCAAACTCTTGATTATTTTTTACCATTTGAAAGCATTTTACACAGGGTTTGATCTTCAGAATACCCTGGAATCAGTAGAAAAACTTTAAATGAACAGTTTTGTATAATAGAATCGTCCCAGGGAGGTACAGCAACCTTCAGCCCCAAAGAGGAGGTAGTGAAGGGAGAGTCTGAAGCCTTCACCAGTCAGGCTTCCTGGTCAGAAAGTCACAACGGCTAGGGAGTAGTCTCCTATGAAGTGTGTCGCTTGCACAGTTACAGTGTGACAGACATCCAGGGACACACGAACTACAGAGGTGCTGAGTTTTAGGAAAAAAGGGAGGCATTTTGCACCTGTGCAAAAATCAGAAATGCAGTTACATGCCTTGCATGTGCTAGGGTTTGTTTTCCCAGTGGAGGTTTGGCTAATGACTTCTGTGGGAGCTAGGCAGAGTCCCAAAAGCAGGTTCCGCATGCACAAATTAATAACTGTCTCAGAATCTGACCCACAGTAGCATGAATTGCCAACTAGCCTTGTTTAGACAAGGCAATTGAAGGACTTTACGAATGGCCTTAGCAAGGTGATGTTCCACACGGTAACCTAGGACAAGAGATGGAGAGCTTGCGCAGAAAGACAGCTGCAGCACGTTCCTGAAAGCTGGACAGGAAATTTAATTGCAGGCAGAACCTCTTGCTACTGAGGACTCCTGCTAGTAAGAGGCTGTTTATTGCACCAAATTGACACACACGTAAGGGCAGGGGGAGATGGAGGAAACAATGGATTTTGGGAGGGCATGATTTGGGGAGGGGATTAATTGCTCAGGGACTAGGGCCAGGCAAAGAGTACATGGAGCCAATAAAGAATGGGGACAAGGTATGGGGACCCTAAGGGACTCAGGAAACCCCAAACTTCCCATGATATAGACAAAAAGGGATGAAGATGAGGCCCCCTGGTGGTGTGAAGTAGATACCTCCGCCCCATCACCCTTATCTGCCCACAGGGAGAGAATGGGAGAAATCTTTTAGGGGTGTGAGTGAGTGAGAGGTGGTAGGGGAAACATCCTGCTGCTGCTTGTTGAACTATTGGTCTTTTATAGTTAAATCTTGAAATACAAGAATATATTGCACTCCTATGAATCAAGGACCAAAAGATGGAGAAAAATTAATGTCTTCAGTAGTTAACCACGGAGTCATCAGGGCCAGTATCAAGAATGTTTGACCTGAGTGGTAGCATGGGACAATGAAGTGGAAGCAGTACTCCAGTGTGAAATCTCAAGTCTCATGCTCTGTATGAGGTACTATAATTTTTAGTTTTGCAGAGTTAAAAGTGCGGGTAGCAGAACCTCTAAGGCCTGCTCAAGAAAGCAAAGATTTTAAAGGAACACTCCGCTTTAACCATAAGTTGTCAAAATATACCGCATCTTAGAGCATTAAAAAGGAAAGACTTAAAATCTTTGTAAATTTCACAGCTTTTTGACTTTTAGTATTTCTAATATTGGATGATGAAAAGTAATGAAGTCAGCTGCACTTTCCAGTTCTTAATGCAGCAATGATTGAGTCCATGAAATTTCTATGATCTTAATCAAAAAATTCTCAAAAGCCTTGAATCTATCAAATACTTTTTACGAAACCTGAATTTGGGCCAAATTGGAGTTGATAGTGTCCATTTAATTAGATACCTTTTCAAAACACTTGTGACTCTACTACTGTTTCTCACAAGTCCCCAGTGCCCATCTACATCACGCATAATCCACAGTGGGCACAGAAGTTGCTTATTGATGATAAATACAAACTTCAGGGCCTCTATCACCCTTCTTGAGAGAGATTCCAGAATGTATTATTTCCCATGTTCAGAAGATACCAAATTATTTTAAATTGTCAGAGAAAGGAACAGATGTATACATTCAGCAATATATTGAACAGGCATAATACGCTGATTGAACAGAGTATATGTATCTCTGTTTAAAATCTTTGTCTCTGTTTCCTGTTCTCTTGAATACAGCAGCTTTGTCACAGTTCAAAAAGCCCTCTTTTACATTCATCCAGTGGAGAGCTCCTGCCTTGTCAGCTACACGCAGTCTCTGTGTTGAGTATTTTCCAACACATGATTTCTCCGTTGAATACTGAGAGATTCAATTGTTTTATGTGCCTGTTTAAGCTGAATCTTTAAAGCTTCATTTTCTGCCTTTAGAATATTTCTTTCCTAAACAAAAACAGAGAATGGTAGGCATAAGAATAGTATTGGATTTTTAAATCTATTTCAACCTGTTTGCTGGTGTACTTGCTTGATTAGCATCTCACATTTTCTGTGAGAGAATATTTAACTATTCTTCAAATGGTTATTATGCACTGAACAGTAAATGGCGTGTTAAAAAAAAAGATCAGCATGAGCAAATGACAATTAATTTTCTGTTTGCATCTCTAAAGAATGTATTTAGTTACCTGGTAAATTAACTATTTCATGCCTGGAACCAGTATTTTTCAATATGACTCATACAGAATAAATTTGTTCTAATGTACTGAGCTTTCAACCACATGAGAAGAGGCAAAGATGCTGATAGAAAATGTGGGTGGGAGGTGTTTCAAAGATGGGTGGGACATCTTTTTGGACAATGCTTGGGTTTGTAGATAGATACATGGATTCTTATTTTTGTGTTTTTTCTCAAAGACTGAAGGCTTCATGGGGCAGCAACAGGCTGTCTCTTGATTCCACTGCCCGGTGTAATGACAGTGTACCAACTGAGCCCTTTCCTCATTTCTTTTTCCCTATGTGTTACTATGCAGAGGTTTACAAAGTCAATTGTAAACTGTGTGCAGTTAGTTTGCTTTATTTTTACTTGCTACAGTGGTGCTGATTGGAGTTAGGATTTTTATCATTTCAACTTTCATATGAATTTAACTGTTGTGAGAGGAAGGGATGATCTTGTGGTTAAAACACTGTGCAGAGACTCAGATCTGGGTTTAAATCCTGGATGTGCCACAGACTTCCTGCATTACCTTCAGCAAGTCACTTAACTCCGTGCCTCAAGACCTTCTCAGTAAAACAGGGATGGGTAACAACACTTGCTTTCTCCCAACTTGTATATATCTTGTTGGTTTAGGGTCCAATCCAACTCCCAATGAAGAATGAGAGTTTTTCCACTGATTTCATTGTGAATTAGATCAGGTTCTTAGCTTCTAAACTCTATGGGGACAGAAGAGAACTATTACTTACAGAAGAGATGGTTCTGTAAGATGTGATATCTGTGTGGATCCCATTATTGGTGTGCATGTGCCCCATGTCCACAAGAGAGAATTTTCTAGCAAGAAGTGTGTATTGGGTCCATACCTGCACCCTGAACATCCTCGTCCCTCCCCTCCACCACTCCCAGCTAAGGGCATAACAGGCTGCATAGATCCAACCAACTCTCAGTAATTCAGAATCCCAAAGATAAGGACCCCAAAGGAGCAGGGATGGAGAGTGGGTCATGGGATCCACACGGACAAGACATCGTGAAGAACCATAGTAACTGTATGGTAACCGTTCTTTCCTCTCTGAATCCTTTTCTATACGGATCCCACTGTTGTTGACAAGCAAGCAGTAATCCACACAGGACAGACTGAGGAGTCTTGTCTAAATAGCTAACTTAGTCAAAGAGATAACCGAGAACAGCCCTTCCAAATATGGCATCAACTCTTTAATAAAGGTATGTGGAAAGCTCTACTTCGCTGCCCTCCAAAGTTCTGACAAAGGAATGTTTATGGACTTGAAGAGGCTGAGCTCTTTTTGAGTGAGCTCTAATGCCCTTGGGAAAAGGCATATCTGCAAGATTGTAATAAATAGACACAGTGAATAACCCACCTACAGAAGATGTTGAGTGGTAATAGCCTAAAAGGCTGTCCTTGGGGTAAAAATACACAAGGGGGTTTCATGAATGTTTTTGTTCTGTTGGGATGATAGAGCAAGGCTCTAGAGAAATACAAGGTATGGAGTGTAGTTCCCCTGGAGTGGGAGTGGGTTTTGGGGGCGGAGGAGGGATAGGAGGTAAATGCACTGGTTTAAATGAAAGTCTCAAACTACTTTTGAAAGACATTTTGCATAAGGCCTTTGTCTTTCTGAAAAGTAATGTATGAAGGATGTGCCATGAGGGCTTGGGTCTCATTTATTTTTGTGGCAAAAGTTATAGCCATGAAAAAAACCCAAACCATCTAAGGGATAGCTGATAAAGAGAGCAAGTGGCCATGGTCTCAAAGAGTGGTTGCATTAGGACATTATTGAGATCTCAGGAGAAGGGAGGTTTCCTCGTGGAAGGGATTAGGTCCTTTAAGGAATTTTGATACTATAAGATTGGAGAACACGATATGTATGTCTACAGGAGGATGACAGGCTGAAATTGCTGAGACGTGTACCTTGATGAAGCTGAATGCCAGGCCAGGCCTCTTGAGTTCCAGATTTATAATCAAGATGGTTCAGTGCAGAGGCTATATTTTATGATGTGCTATCTGTGCACAGAAGCATTTCCACTTGATTGAGTAAACTGTTCTTGCTGAAGACTTTTGGCTTTGCAAAACATTGTTCCTTGTCTTGCCAAGCGGTTTCTGTCTGAGTCAGTAATCATCCATGCTGTCAGATACAAGGATAGTATCCTGGGTTGGAGTATTTCCCCTGGGTTCTGGAGTGCTAGTAAGCAAGAGCAGCAGTTCTGTTAACAACTGGAAAAGGTTTGTCTGCTAGCATTGCCTATGCCAGTGAGGAACAATTAGGCTTACCCTGCTAATATTGGGGATCAGAGGAAAGAACGGGAATTCATAAAGCAGACCTTGAGAGCATGATATCAGGAAGGCACCCTGAAAGATCCCTGCTTTGGAACAGAAGAGGCTGCATTTCTTGTTCTTGTCCGAGGCTGGTCTCACTTGTGAAATGGGATGCAAGTCATGGTATAATTGAAGAATTACTTTTAGAAGAGTTGACAGTGCTTGCTAAATTGATTGACAAGGGAGCTCTTCATAGCTGGGAAGCGTCAAGTCATTGGGGTTATTTTGTGAGTGACACACCAGTCTCAGAATTGTATTGCTTCTTGACGAAAGGAGGAATGAGCATCACTTTGATGAAGAACATTGCAGATGTATTGTCCATCCAGGCTCCACTGATCAGTGACAATACCACCTTGAAAGCTGGCCTGGTCACTCAGAACTCCAGGATGTTAATGTGAAGGTAGGCCTTACTTTGGAACCTGATCCATCCTGTCATAGAAGTGATTACTGTTCGTGATGGGGATGAAGTCTGAAATGGCTCTCCTCTCCTCATCCATTGCTTGAGGAAGTCCACAATATAGCTTGCACTGTGATAAGAGTCCCTGGGTTATCTAGAAGGCTGGTACACTATTCTGAGCCAGGACTGCATTGACATATGCAAAGTCTGGGAAGAAGCATCACATACATGCATGAAGTGAGATGACCTAGTAGCTTTAAGCAAAACTTTACTGATCGTTGGTTTGAGAGAGCAAATACGGGATATTTGATGGTGCAAAAATCTATTGATAAGGGGGCAAGGCCTTGCTGAGGTAGAGTCAAGAAGATACGTGATAAATTCTATACTGTGAGAGACAACTTGGCATCGATCACTCCCTGTCCCAGACAATGAAAGAGTTCAGAACTACGGTGATGCTTGTGGAGACTTCTTGGCTGGACTTTCTCTTTAGGAGTCAGTAGCCCAGGTACAGATCTTTTTGTCAGTATAAATGAGCTGCCACAATATCTACGCATTTCGTGAAGGCCCTTAGTACTGACAACAGGCCAAATGGGGGAACTAAATACCGATAGTGGTCTTGTCCTTATACAAAGCACAAGTACCTATATTCCTCTGCGTGTGTCTCCATCTGTTGTCTCTTGTGTTATACCTAGATTGAAAGCTCTTTGAGACAGGGACAGTCTTTTCTGTGTGTGTTCAGAACTTAGCACAATGAGGTCCTGGTCCATGACTGGGGCTCACAGGTGCTACAGTAATACAAATAATAATAAAAAATAAAATACTTCCTGTTTGCAAGGTTGATGGCAATGTGGAAATATATGTTCTGAAAGGTGAGAGCCATGGACCAATTTTGAGCTTCCAGGGTTGGTATAATAGAGGATATGGAAACTATCCTTTTGGCTGTACCTACTGAGATGTCTCAAATCAAGGATAGGGCAGAGCACACCATTACTTTTGGCTTGAAGGAAATAAGGGGAGTAGAATCCCTTCTCCTTTGAACTCTGAAATGGCTCTAGGGCTCTTGTCAGTGGGAAGGAATCCATCTCTTCTCCCACTTTTTTCTTGTGAGAAGGGTCCCTGAAGAAGGTTGGGTGGGAGGCAGTGGTTGGAATAGTATAGGGTAGCCCTTTATGATTTCTATTAGCCATATGTCCAAAGCAATTCCGACCTATGTCTGCGAGAAGTTAAATAAATTGGAACCGAATATAAGTGGGGTTACAGGGAACTCTCTAGTGGTTGGTTTGGAGCCCAGTTTTCTCATCAAAGCTGCTTATTTTGAGGCAAAAGATGCAAGGATTCTAGCCTTGGAATCTATGAGATGGAAACTTAGTGTCTTCCTCCTTGAAAATCTAGATCTCCACTTAGATGAGACGTCAGTAGACCTTTGGTAGGAAGGTGATGATCTGTTCGTTTTGATTCTGGAAACAGATTGGCTTCCTTATAGTGATCAATGATTAAATCCCTGAAGACCTGGTTCTCTAAATGTATGTAAAACCTCGTCAATTTGGGAACAGAAAAGATCAGGCCCCTCAACTTCAGTAGTATTCTGGACCTCTTTCAGGATTCCTGATGGCTGGAGCCAGGATGCTTTGTTATTGCTGTGGCCAGGAATCGAGCAGCTGCATTGGATGCAGCTTGGTGAGAGGTCTTGGCAACTATTGATCTTTTGCCTCACTGCCTTCAGTTCTATTCTTTGGTCTTGAGGAAGATAGAGAAAGGAAGAACCTAGTGCGTGCTTATACTTGGCAAATAATGCCTAATAAGTTGCAAGGATGCTGAGGAATATGGCTTTCTACCAAATAAGTTGAATCTCTTTAGATCATTGTCCTTGGGAGCTGACCTGAGTCAAGACTGGTTGTCAGGCCTTTTCTAGTATTGCTGAGACCACAAGAGAGCCTGGAGTAGGGTGAGAAGTGACATTCATATCCCTTTTGCAGGGAACTTGGTGACTCTTTGCAGCACTCCAAGATAGGAGCTGAGGCCAGTGTCTGCCACAAGTCCTTTGATGGCTCTAAGATGCCTTCACTGACTGGCATTGCCAGTGTAGCTGTCATCTGCAAATGGAGAATGTAGGAGAGCTCTGGTGGCTTTTCTTGGTCCACTGAAAGCCCTACCTCAAGTATTGCCTGTTCTCCCAAGCAGCTCTTGTAATGCCCTAAAATCATCTGCAGGTAGAATCAGTACTGGGGAGACTGCTTCCTCAGGAGACGATAATGAATGAACAGCAGGTTGTTTTTTCTATTTCATCTACCAGATGTCTGGAGAAACTCTCCTCTGACTCTCAGACTTTGTGGCTATGCCTACACTGATAGCCGTGTGTAGAGTATGGGCACTCCAGACTGCAATGAATGACTCCAACAGTGTCTTCCTTTCCCCACTGTCTCCCCCCCGCCAGAGCCTTTCCTTGCTGCAGTGAAAGGCTCTGGCAGCAGGGAGCCACACTGTAGTGAGGAAAGGCTCCAGTGGGGGGTCCAGGGTAGCAGGAAAGGCTGCCTCTCTCCTCCCCCCCCTTTCTTTCCCCTCCCCCATAACCTCTCACTGCAGCAGTGAAAGGCTTCAGCAATGGGGAGACAGCGGGATGCTACACTGCTAAAAATACCAGTATACATATGGGAAGCACTGCTTCGGTGTAGAGAGCCATGCAGAGCATATATCCTGGAGGTTCAGACACATAGGGCACTCTATTGGCCTCAGCCATGTCTCACTGTGAACACATGCTAGGTGGGCATGCCGTGTATATACTCTGCCTGCTGCCAGATGTGTAGACTCATCTTTAGTGTGTGGGAGACGCTGACTTTTGCATGGCAGTTGCTTGGTCTCTTTCTAGCTGAAGGTGCAGGAGCATGGGACCTAGAGGTACACAAGGCTGGTCCCCAGTATGTCCAATAAAGTCAGATAGGGTAGAAAGACTGAGGGAAAGTAGGAGGAGTGTTCCAAAGTCTTTCAACCCTGGAATGGGTGAGGTGCGTTTCCTTAAGGGAAGCCAGGGTGATATCCCTACCTCAGCTCTTAAGAGCAAGGGAATGCTCTTTATTAGAAGCTGGTTGAGGTATGGGAATGATGAAGAACAAATTGGCCCTGTAGAAAGTGCTGATGGAAGCTGTAGTAGGGGGATTTGTGCGGAAAAGGAGAGTTCCCTGAGGGCTGCTAACAGGATGGATTCTAACTGAGTCTTGGTACTAGAGAGCAAAAGGTCTGTTGGTACTGATAGATACTTTAGCATCTGAAAGGATTCTATTGGTGCTGAGGCAGTCAATATTGTGCTCCAGTCCTGGAGCTGAAGAGACCTCCTCTTATCTTGAGGGAGATGGTGAGCTAGTCAGGCTCACTTTCTTGAGTTGACCTATTTTTGGCCTAGATTTATCAGAGTCACAGGGCTCCAGGCTCCTCTTAAACATCTTGGCTCTGTTCCATTCCAGGGAAGGAGAATGTCAGTGTGCTCTGGCCCTGGATCGCAGCTTGAATCTACCATGTCTGATAGTGTTGGTACCTGGGTCCTGAACTGGAGCTGTGTGCAGTACCAGGATGACATCCCAAGAACGATACTGATCTTGAGGATTTTTCTTGGTACCAGGAGCTGGATCTTGGGGAGTACAGTCTTCAAAGTGCTGTGGGACTGTGACTTCCGGTTCTGAGGACACTGTTTTGGGTCTAGAGAAGGCCTCTCAGGATCTGACGCATCCCTCATGGACTGTTATAACAGCTACAGTTTTAGGTGAGATTCCTTAAGTTTTCTCGTCTGAATAAACAAGGATGTGCAGATCAAACAATAATTGGGAATTCACAATTCCCCCAAGCAGAAAAGACACTGCTGTGGGCGTCATGGAGGGTGGAAAATGAGCCTGTTGCAGAAAGAGCAAAATTCAAGCCACAAGGGTTTGGAGTCTATCATAGAGATGGTAAGACACAAAGATCTAAGAACATTCCCTGGTACAAAAGGGGAATGGAAAACTGGCAACAGGCAGAAAAAACTATAAACTGCATATATAGATTTAGATTATTAATTATTAACAAAATCTACTGAACTAGTTGCTAGTGAAAGGGAAGGAGGACACCACAGTTCCCACCTTACTGCCCATAGTGGGTTTGTGCGGCCCTTGATGCCTTAGGATTGTGGGGAGTGCAAGCACATGCTTGGCACAGAGACACTGCTTACTAGAAAGTTTGAAACTCATGTACATGGAGCATGAGCACTAATAACAGCAGGATCCACATAGACAAGGATTGTTTCTTACTATGTGTTTTGTACAGTGTCTAAGTCAGTGGATCCTCCAGTCTAGGTTTGGGCTTCTAGGTGTAGTTATTTTACAAATTGTTAATACTATAAATAGATTTTACAGTTCCTCATTGCTGATTGTATGGCTTGTCCATATTACTCTATTTTATGCTTTTCATTTCTTTAAAGCTCTGTTTCTCTCATTAGTTCTGATCTCTCTTTCTCTTCCGGTTTTATTCTCAATTGTTGTGTCCTCCCTGTATCATGAATTCCATGCTATTCTTTTTTCAGATTTACATTTCTTTGGGGTATTTTTTTTTCCTTTCACCCTCACAGCCAGCCTTCTGATTTCTATTGGTCTTGTTTTCTTCATGGCTCACTAGCCCACACAATCAATCTCTCTCTTTCTGTATAGTCACTTCAATTTAATTGGTTTTAGCTTCTTGTTCTCCAGGTTCATTTCTCTTTCTCTGCTTGACAACTCAAATAGACTTTTCTAGGTGTTAAATGCAAAAAGCTGTGTGAATGCAACTTTTACATACTAAAAATCACAGAGTCAGAAAGATTAATATTTCAACAGCAAAGTGAACTTGGCCACATTGCCCCTCCAATCAATGTTATGATATGTATATTATATTGCAACATAAATTGTTATATACTCGCCTGTTCTTTTAAATAGAAAAATAGGATGAGAACTCTAAATTCTGCTCAATGGAGTTAAGGTTATTTGTAGAAGCTTTAGCTTCTGTATTTCTTGAATTTTTGTGATTAACTGTATCACCTTGAAGTTGCATAGTCTGGTTTTGTTAATGCTGTTGTTTAGCTAGACAGAGTTTTTGACAAGGCAGAGTTAACCTGACATCAGCATATTGACTTATAGTTTAATGGCAGCATCTTCACTGTGGAATCTAATTGGCAAACTATCACCCAGTCTGTAGTATCCCTAAAATTGATGACTAGATTTATGGGGTAAAATCCTGGCTCCAGTGACTTCAATGAAGCTGGAGTTTCACCTATGGAAGGGATCATTGAGACCACCTCTACTGACCTCCTGCATGACAAAGAACATAGAACTTCACCTAGTAATTTCTACATTGAGCCCAATAGCTTAAGCTTGAACTAGAGCATGTCTTTTAGAAATACATCCACTCTTGATTTAAAGTTTGCAAGGGATGAAGAATCTACAAATACTCTTATTAACTGATCCAGTAGTTAATTACTCTGGCAGTGCAAAGGCCCTTGAAGTGACAATAGATTATTAAACCACCTTTTAAGCCTCTTTACTGCACCACTGTAGTGTAAAGGAGAATCTAGTCCATTGTGTAAGTACCTGCTCTAGTTCCTGGTATGAGGGTTTGTAGGTGCGCTGCTCTTCCTTTTGTTTCTGACTCGAGTCTTTGTTTTCCCATTTTACGTAAGCTTTTTTGCGGCATAGAACTGGGCTTGGGCATGGAGATGGCAGTGCGGGCTGTAGATAAATATTTTCTGATGACATCCCATGCTCCTTCTCCATTTGCCTGCTGGATACGTTGCTATTTGCTGGTACTGGCTCAGTCTGTGTGCTCTTGTCAAGAACAGCCGGCTTCACTCTCACTGAGATTTTTTGGGATGAGACACCCATAAGCATAATTGTTCGGTCCTTGCTCTCTTCATTGTGTTCAACCACTTCTCCATTAGGAAATGTAAATGGTCCTTCCTCCTGCCCTACAGAATGCAAACAACAAACTGAGTTAATTGGAGGCCTACATTGGGAAGGAACATATATAGCCCATAGTCGTGTGCCTTTTTAAAACTATGTACAATGGTCTTTATGTTGACATCTCTCTGAATTTGGTCTAGTAGCAGAGGCTCTTAAAGTGTGGACACAATCACATAAAATCCCTGCAGCAACTGAAGCAATTACTTACTTGGAAATATATTATTAGGAAAGTATTAGTGTACATTTAGCTGTCTTTATGATTAAGTAGTATCATATAAGTGTAGGACTGGAAGGGACCTCACTAGGTCATCTAGTCTGGTCCCCTGCACTCAAGGCAGGACTAAGTAATAATTTGACCATTCCTGACATGTTTGTCTAACCTGGTTGAGACAGGCAGGAAAGAGTGGACAGATAGTAAAGATCTGTACAGCTGAGTATTAACATAAGGGGTTGGTTAAGGTGACTAAGGGGGAGTTGTGAAACAGCTTTTAATTTCTAAGTGCACCGATATGTATGAGCTGATTTTTAGAAATCCAGAAGTGAAATTTGAATGTGAAATTCTAACCCTGAGCCACTTAATATTGCAATTGTTTCCTGCTAAGTGGTAGAAACTAGAGCACACTGAGATCTGCTTGTCACTAGGTGGCACAACGAGTTAACACATCAGCCTTTCACTTCTAGATAGCTGTGTTCAGATCCTCTGAGTCACAACTGACAAGTCTTGTCAGCTCAGCTCTGGTGGGAATTTGTTCACGTCAAACAATTTCACATAACTGGAGGTCTCTGCTCAGGAAATGACCGGGACTGAAATAATTAGCAGTATTGTGGGCAGGAGGGGAATAGGGATGGGTGTACCTAGAGTCAGGCTTACTATGTCTGGCTGTAGCCAATGTCAATATGTTAATAAACACTAGAATTAATTAATAATAACAACGTGTTATTCAATTAATCAGCAAGTTGAGGGAGGGGCTGAAGAAGGGATCTTATTTAGCAGTCACTTTGATCTTAGATATCTCAACCTTCCTCACCATGGAATTGCTCTTTGACTCCTACAGGGCAGAGGCTAGAAGCGAGGGCTGAGGTCGGGCTGTTATCTGCAGTCATGCTTTTGGATCTTTTCTTGCACTCAAATACAACCAGGTCTTTGCATTGCTTGTGACAGTTCATTCCACAGTCTATAAACAAGCACAACAAGGTATGTAGGGTTTAGTGGTTTTGCTGCAGCATCTGAGATCAGTTCCCACACTGTATTACCTCCCCAGGAACTTGCAGAGCTCCTCTTACAGACTCTGTAATGCATGGTATGAAACCACAAATGGCTGGTAAATACACCCAACTGCGTCCCTTTGCTATGTACCATTCAAACCACTTTTATACCAAAGATATCCGAACAACAAACAGTCAGACAAGCAGAACACATTACGGTGTTACTGGTCAAGATGGCTACTTAATATCTTGGGGGGGTCACATTGTCTTCTCTCATGCAAAAGTGTGGAGGCGTGTATTCAGAGGAAGGAAAACTCTGCAAGATTTCCATTGTGGAGATTCCTTAAATAGTTCTGTTGGAAGTTGGGGTTTGTCTCCCTATTAACCAGGAGTGACAATTACAGACCCTGTGGATCCTGTGGGCATTTGCAGAGGGCTATGGCCATCTATTTTGAGGCCCTATGACTTCACACTGGCTGGGGGGGCCACTTGCTCCTCCTCCAGCCTCAGGTCATGTTTTCTTCTGCCAGCAAATGCCCCTGGGATCTTCCTCCTTCGAGGGGGGAGGATTGAAGTGGGGTTACCCTCAGGCTACAATCTTATTTTTAATTTTGCAGGGCACCTTCACAACTATGCATTGAGTCAACAGAAGAGGAAGTCATAATTACCTTTGCATCTGTAGCCTTGTTTAATAACTCCCCATAGCTGGAATTCAGGCGTAAAGAAAAAAAAATTAGTGTTAAGATATTTCATTAAGTTTTGGCAAGCAGGGTGATCCCCATCCAGGCATTCTTCCCGCCCCCCAATTTGTTCTGAGGTCTGATATTTTTTTCTTGCCAGTCAGTCATGTCTGAGGATCAGCAAAGAGGTTCCAGAAATGGAATAGCAGGGGTGTTACAGGTCCTGTCTCTTGTGCTTTTGTAAAGCCTTGTCTCCAGCTTGTGACACACTTTCAGGAGCCATCATCACTAACGCACATCAGAAATCACCCCATAACAGCATGGGGCTGATCTCAGGAACCAGTTACCAATGAGCAGTGCAATTAGCTTGCCTAGTCTTTCTTTGCTAGACAGGAAATATGTCCCATCTGCACTCCATGCCGGGCCAGTCCCAACAAACTCAGGGAGGGGGAGGCTTTGAACCTCTTGTATGACAGTTATGCAGCTCGAAACACCCCTGTTGTTGCATCCAGAAGAACACAGAAGGCAGGAGAAGGAGCAATATTAAAGCAACAGAAATGCTGCGAAGGAGGAAAAAGGCTCCACTGAATCAGAAACATGGTCAATACCATACAACACATTGTAAATTGTCATAAGATTTCAATATTAGATAAATGGTTGCTTACTAGACTAAAGAAATATGCTAATAGATTTTTAATATAATGTACTTAAAAATAAGCTTACAAATCCAGCACAGTTGTCACAGAATGTAGGCTTTAGGTAGGTGGTCTCTTGGAAGTTGTGAGCAAAGCCAAGACCTAATTTTGAATAGATGGAGCTAGCCCTCATAAAGTAAGCTGTTATTTCATCCCTGCTGATCAGACCTTCCCTGCAAATAAATAAGAAAGATGGTTAATTAGTGCTCTGCTGTCCAGTAGCACAAGGAGAGTTAACATCTTCTCTACACACACACCCCCACCCCCTTCCCAGATTTACAGTAATTGCACTTCTAATGCCCTTTTTTGCAGCTGTAGATGTGAAAAATACTCACTAAGCTGCCAAGGTGGTTATGGGTACTAATGTATCTATGAATTAAAATGCAGTTTATACAACTACACAAAATAGCTTCATGTGAGATGCAACCTCACAACAGCTTCAGAACAAAATAAAAGGAAGCAAGGGAATAATAATTCCTTCCAGCAGGAATTCATGCTGTTCTTTACAATTTCTAATGCAGTGCTAGAAAGTGTGCTTTCTCAAAGGAGGAGGAAAGACACAACAGGGATTTCTGGCGGAGTCAAATTTTAATTTTCTTTGCTTTCTGATCTTAATCTTTGGCAGGCCAAAGAAACTCCAGATGACCACTGCTGCATGTTTATATTAACACACCAGTCTGTTGCGTTTTGACCCAATGACAGGTTTCATTGGTCTGCTGTAAAGGTATTTTATTTCTCTACATGTTCTTTAACAATCACAAAAGCCTGTTTTGAGACAGTTTTACCTTAGAAAAATGTTCAATATCATTAATGTTGACTATAACTCAATAAAAATATTCTTTAAGACATTGTACTTCCATTTTCTCCAATCAGTCTAAACAGCATATTGGGAGATTTATGGCAGACTACTCTTTTATTTTGCTACAGGTGGGTGAGGTCGTTTGCAATTAACTCAGAAGGTGCTTTTCTGAGTTACATTTTCCGCTTTCATTTTGGGAGAGGGAAGGGTGATTTCAACATCTCCTGTTAGAAAAAATATCTGTTACGAAGTTCACGTGCAGAAGCAGATGTAAAAATGAGGTTCACAGACACACACCTGTCCTTGTCCATTACACAAAATGAGAATGGAAAACTGGCTGCGATCTTTTCAAATTCTTCCTGAGAAATGTATCCATCCTGATCATGGTCGTAATTTTTGAAGACAGACTGGATAAGATAATAAAAGAATTTATAATGAAGTTGGACAACTTACTTATCACCTTCATTTTTTGGGAAAAAATAATTTGAAATATTTAGCATTCCAGAGAAAAACATGTATTGTTTTTTAGTCTTTAAGTGTACAAGAAGGTTTAATGATTTTCTTTAAAATAGTGGAAGGGCCTGTATCAGTGCCTGCCCACTTAAGCCTATAAAAGCACTGTACATGCTTGACTGCTGTCAAAGCCAAAAGGTAAAAATCTAAACAATATGGACCAAATTCTGTACTGATCCATGGCATGTACAATCCCACTGACTGAATATAGTAACACTTCCTTTCCGCTAATCCCTATATTTCTCATACTCAGCCCTTTTCCCCCTCTCTGAGCCACCAGGGCAGGTCTATACGCAAAAGTTGTGCCAATGTAGCTCTCCTTATTAAACTGGGAGTAGGTGTGTGTGCACACAGTCTCCCCTGGATAGATCTCTGTAGTTAAACCAATTTAGCTGCTTTTATCAGGGCAGCTCCACATCAAAGGGAGTAGTAAATCAATGGAGTAGCACCATAGACAACTACTTTCACTAACGTAGCTACATCAGTTCAAGTAGTCCTCCCACTTCTACCTTCACTGCATCAGCCACTGATCTGTGGTGATCTTTCTACACTCCTTGTCTAGGCATCTGCTTGTCCCAAAGTCACTATGACTTTTAAGATCTCTTACAAACTCCCATGAGCCCCATTTGCAAGCCACTAGCACAACAAGCTATCACCAAACCTTTGAGAGCATTCTTGGTTTCACTAATGGCGCTATAATGCCTAGCATATCTTTATGGACCTGAAGATAAGAGAACCTGGCTCTCTGGGGTAAGAAGCCTGTATAGCCAGAGCTCAGAAACTCTCACCAAAACAATGTTGTCTCACACTGCCTGTCATAAAAGAGGACAGCTCCGAGCTCCTCAAGTGCCCTCAGCAGGAAATAAATCATTGTTGGCATTCCAGGCCAATTCGGGGGTTCTTCAGGAGCTTCCTGCCGATTCTCACAGCCTGCTGCCTTCGTTATTGGAAACTAGGCAGACACAGCTATGGGGAAGGGCAGAAGTGTTCTTTCTTTCTCTACTTCCCCATGGCTTCACTACTAACACTGTTTACCATTTCCCCTGCTTTCTCTGCTTGGTGTTTTCTGCCTTCCTCCACCCAACTTCACCTGCCACTCTGTTTGGGCTGCCAGGCCGCCACTTCCTCTCCTAGTTCCCATTTTAAAAATGTTAACTATAATCATAGTGTGTCAAGGCTGACATGCTACTGATGATGGCCTGCACCTGTGCAAGTGCGATGGTGTGAATGCACTCAACCAAAATAGTTGAATTGGTTTAACTACTCCAATATAACTTGGACCTGCACAACTTGTGTGTGTAAACAAGCCCAAAGTTACGCTTGCTCCTGTAGGTCCTTCATCAGCCAAGTACTAAAGCACATGCTTAACTCTGAGCTCATGGGCAGTCCCAGTGATCTCAGAGGGACTAACCACATGCTTAAGCACCTTGCTGAATTCAGGCCAATTCTGCAACCCATGCTCCTGTTGAGTAGCACCACTGAAGTCGATGTGACTGTTTGCATCTCTTAAGTGTATGGGATGCAGAATCAGGTTCTAAAGCTTAACTTTAAAAGTCCTGCTAGCTCATAACAGACCCTGTCAAACACTGAAATCACTGTCAGGGATTATGGGTCTCAAACTCTGGTCAACAGGGCTCTTTGGAGCTAGGGGTTTCCCTCTGGAGCCCTACTAACTGTTGTCAGAATAGAAGCTGAATTCAAACACGGGGCCCCAGTCCTGGAAGCTGATTGGGCCACAGCCCCTATTTAAACCCAGCACAGGACCAGGAACTTGTCCATACAACTGGGATCTACCTTGTTGTGGCTTTCCTGCTCCCCTGGCTTGACTTGACTCTTCTGGCTTGACTGGTATCCTGATGCAGCCCAACTCTGGTTCCTGATCTGTGGTTCTGCCCTCAAGTTTCCTCCCTTATTCTTACCTTCTGGTAAGCTGACCCTGCCTGCCTCCTGACACTTGAAAGGTTCACCCTCCAGCCTGTCTCGGACTCTGACTTCCTTGTTTGTGACCTGGCCTTATTCCTACTTTGACCACTCGGTCAAACTGTCTATGTCCCAGTTGCGAAAACACTATCAAAATAAACTTTAGCAAAGACTGAATATGTGTTGAACTGGCTAATCCAAATATTTTAATCTCCCAAACAATAACTATTTGCAGCAGCAATTTAAGTAGCAACGTATCAAGTAGTTGATACCCCTCATGGTATTACAACCTATAATAATAAAATTGTGCTTTCAAACTATGCAATGTTTTGAACCTTGTTTCAAAATAGACTCAACACAGTTATAAAGATGTCTGGTTTTTGTAGTATGCAGCTTCTCATTACATATATTTTCATATAAAGGATGCAATCAAACATAGATGGTAAATTGGCCACTTACATCCACCATTCTCTGAACGTGCTTGCTGATTGTCTTTGGATCAGGTTTTGGAGCTACGCCTGAGGCCCAGTCTGCAACTACTGGTGGTTTGGAAGGTGTCAAAGGCTAAAATGAACATTATAGAAACTTATCATCTTATCACATATTTTCAATCACCAAGTTCTTTCCTTTGGCTAAGAGAAGAATATGAACTGCGAAACAGAATCAGAGCAGTGGTCCAGTACCCCTGACAGTGGCTATACCAGAAACTTGACAGGAAGATCTTCACTGAGCTATCCACAGTCGTATTTAGGTCTTTCCCTAAGATATATTACAGTTAATTCAGAGCCCAGAAAGGTAGGTGAGTAGTTCAAAGTACTCTTGCAACGGTGCAGTTCCTTGCTATGCCTCCCCCCACCCAACACAAACAGCCATCATCATGCTGTCTGTTCATACACCCTTATTGGTTCTCTCTGCAATGCTTTACAAGATTTTTCAGTCTTGAGTAACCTAAACTTTTGTGTCATCTGCAAATTTTGCTACTACATTTTTCACCCCCTGCGCAACGCTTGTCTTAATATGGAGCCTGTGACACCCTGTTACCTTTTGCCATGAAACAAATTGATCATTTAACTCCAATTTTCTGTCCAAATTTCTGATTCATGAGAATAGTTTGCATCCCATCCTATGACTATTTAACGTACGTAGTAGCCTTTTGTGAGGGACTTTGTCAAAGGCTTTTTGAACTGTCAATAAGTGAGACACAATTTTCCTTTATAATGACTGGTTAGTCTCTATGATATCATGAACATTTTTAATTATTATTCTTTCAACCCATTTACCAGAAACAGCAGTAATTTATCCACTGCTTCTACAGTCACTTATGCATTTTGATTAACAGTAGATCAGGTGCAATGTAAGTATGACCCCCAACAGCCCCCTCAAGGTCTACTGGCAAACAGATCACTGTTATGTAACAGCAACTCTTACCAGGCCTGACAAACTCACGACACCTAACATTTCTGTCATGGTACTTATCAGTAAAGAATGTGAAAGGTGTCGGTTGAAAACTTGTATCACATTGGTCATCATAATCACTGTGTGATGTATGTGTGGGTAACCATTAAACAGATTGTGTATACTGAAAATATGTTTAAAACAGGCCAGAGTAATAAGCAAGGTTTTCCTAGACAATGGAACATTAATTTACCTGTCTGCCTAGGACTCCGATGTCAGTCGAGCATGGTAAAAGCCAAACACAAAGCAAGCTTCATTTGCACATTGAATCAACAGGAAAAGCAAATTAACAGACAGATGAGAAAAAGAGCATAGACAGCATGCAGTGGGGGAAGAAGAACTTTTGCTGGGGGCAGATTGGCAAAGAATACTTTTCAAAGGTTTTTTGGACTACAAGAAGGAGTAAAGCACCCCTTAGGTATTCATCACTGATGGAACAAAGAGGCCAATGCTTTTTGGATCCATGGATTTTCAGCCATGTGTGCTTGTGATGCTGAGAGGTGGTTTTAGATGAGAGACTGCCTTAGACAAGGTTTATAGCCTGTCAATAGTTAAATTTTAGTCACCAGAAAGCATTAGACTTTTGTTCGTAACCATTTTCTGTTTCTATTATCTTTGCTTAGTCTCACTTAAATCTCTGTTCACTTTTAATAAACTTATTCTTGGTTTTATCGTAACTTCATCTCAGTGCTGTAATATTAAAATACAGCATGAACCCTTCGTGGAGCTAACAAGCTGGTTTGTATTCTGTCTCTCTGGAGTCAGTGAACTTGCCACGTTCCCTGAGCGTCCAAGTAAGCAGCTTTCTTTTCCGCATTGGTTAAAAGAAAACAGAAAAAATTATAAAAATGCCTTGAGCCAGATTATTGGAATTATTGGAGGCTGGTTGCTTTTGAGGAATTAAGAGTTCACTACAAATGGGGCTACTCATGTTGGTATGAATCAGGAGTAACTCAATTTATTTCAAATTATTTATTTGAAATAAATGGAGTTACACTGATATAAGAGTGAGAAGAGAAGTAGGCCCATATAGAGAGTTATTATTACTGTTTTGCTTCACTAACGTGTTGTTTCTCACATAAAGATATACCACAAGCACACTGGTGTCTTTAATGAGCCGTAGCCTAAACCAAAGTGTCTACAGAGATGAAAGATGTAGTACTGTTACATCATTTTGTTAAGGTTCTGGAAAGGCTCTTACTGCAGCTCGGTGGCTTCTTGGCTCTCGTGCATATGAAAGCTCATATATTTCATCTTCAGTGTAGTAAAGATCAAGTGACAACTGAAAACAAACACAGAACTGGATTAATCTCTAAGTAGTTGCTGTTATTCTGTAGGTTTACTTGTTTCTGGTGCACCTGCAATCTGCAGGTGAAGTAATTATTAATTAAGGCTGTGCTACAAAAACATGCATTTGGGGGAACATGTATTCAAAGCCTGGGTGCTGATAGCAATTTGAAATGGGCACATTTCCAAACTCCAACCTGTTGTTCCCATTGCCTGAGAAATGAACGCAAGCACAATCAGCTATCTGTATCTAGCTGTGAGAGTTAATAAGTGGCCTAATAACAGGCTGTGTCCCCAGGACATTAAAATGGGGCACTATAGCATCCAGGAGAGATGTCTGCCTGTCTGCACTTATGATTCAAACTCTATTTTGGTAGATTTGTCTTTAATAGCTACCCAAGAAGTTTATGCACAAAATTAGGTTTCTGAGCAACAAAATTGTGTTTCAAGGTTTTAATTATTTAGAATTAAATTTCTGTATAGATTTTATTCAAGTATGCTGCATACAATGTAACTGTAAAGTGAGTAGTCCAGCCAGCCTCTCTGAATTGACATGGCTTCCCTAAGCACAGTGACCTTTTCTCCCCTTTTTCTCCCACCCAAAACAGAAAAGTTATCATCTAAGCTGTACAGATCATGTTTAGCACTAACAAGATATCCACAAAGTCAAGAAAGTTGTTCCCAAGGACAGTTGATTTTCTTGCTGAGTTGGTTATTTGTGGAAGTGGCATGGTATCTTGTTTGATTTCCATCTGCTAAGCAGGGTCATGGAAGCCATTTTAAATTGGTCTCTTATAGGATGAGGCTGTGCTCTCTGTCTCTACATGGCCTGTTAAAGAAGTCAGAAGGATACTTAACCCTACTCGATAAATCTGCATCTGGCAGACAGGGATTTAGAACATTTTACACTACTATAATTCCAACAGTTACACAGAAGTGCCTCTCTTGCTTGAGATTTCTTCTCCCATGCTACTGCATTTTTACAGGGAAAATAAGTGGACTACACTCCACTGTAATCTTACTATATGGAGTTCCTGTGATTATTACTGCCCAGACATTGCGTTATTTGTTTTGTTATATGTGACATTCGAGCCTCATATTATTACACTAATGTTTACAAGGAAATCTCTTTGGAAAGACCAAAATTCTGTTGTTGTGTCATACAAAGGCCAAGTGTCAGTTCTGTGTATTTCTGGCAGAGGACTCCAGTTCCAGAAGCTGGTAACCCAGGCCTCTGGAATTCTCTCTACTTTCTGGGAACTGTTTTATTGGATAGACTTATCTCTTCTCGTGTCATTTTCTCCACCAGACATTTCTGAGCATGTGTAGCGAACCAGAAGCAGCAGTGGTGGCAGTGATGAGGCTACAGGGTGAACTTAGGCCTTTAGGAGAGTCAGAATTCCACTCACTCTTATAATACAGTCTTTATCCAAGCATAATGATGCTGAGACTTGTAGTCCTGCGATCATGAAAACTGTAGGCTGCTAACAAAGCATGTTTGGTATAAAAGGCCTTTCCTCAGTATGGGAGAGCTCAGGGAGATGGTAGGTACTGTGGTGAGCCTCTCTGCCATGGAGGAGACTAGAGGAGGGTAGGAGTTCTGATCTTGTCAAAGGGAATGGGGCTGAAGGAAGAAGACTGGAGAGGAGCTGAGCAAAGGACTGCTTGGCAGTGCTACATGAAAAGCCATGAGCGCCTCTACTAAAGGGAAAAAGGGTCCACGCAGATCCTGATGAAGAAGCCGTAGTTTAGTGTATCTTGGTTTTCCTTTCTTTTTGACTATTTTTGTGGTCCCTGAAAGGAGGTAATTTTTGGTTTACCTGGAGGGTTGGGCTAACCCACTCACCCAACCATCATGGGACACTGGGATGCAGGCCAAATCTGATAATGGTGGAAGTTAAACTTCACCATGTAGCCTCCAAAGAGCATCATCAAGGGTCCATCACTGGACATGGAGAATGAGTTACAGGACCTGAAGGAGGGCAGCACATAGCTTCATTACTATTAACTTTCACCTCAGTCTATGCTCCCAGCCTGCAATCTGCTGTTTCAACATCTTGAATTCATCAAACCCATATGGGATCATAAAGTGTGGATAAGTACATGCCACAGCCAGAAGATGGGGTTGCTTATTCATAGCAAGATTCCTAGTGCTACCACCACTAATTTTAGAAAGGAGCTGTTATTGCACCTGGATGAGAGAGGTGGTCTGTCAAAGAGAGAATTTTTAAAAAAAGCTTGCCTGTGTTTACCTCCTCTTTTGCCTTTGCTTCTGCAAATATTCCAGCAAATAAGCTTAGATGCAAGAAATTCTTAGAAATAACAGATTCTCAGCTGATATCAGACAATTTTCTCAAGAAGCAAATTTGGAAATCTTGCATATAAATATTCACACTAGAAAGCTGATTCCATGAGTTATGGTTATGTAAGTGACCCAGGTACCTGTGTGTACAGGTACCCCTACAACCAATCAAGAGATGTTCTCTAGCTAGAGAGCTTCAGCTCAAGCTACAGTAGCTCATACCCTTAGCTCCAGGGGTCCTCACTTCATTCAATTCCTGTTGCACCAGCCAAGATGGTGTCCCTCATGCTTGTATAAGCAGGGCCCAGAAATATAGCAGGTGACATGTCCAACCAAAACTGAACAATGTTGCTCAAGTTTCTGACATCAAATATATGCAGCAAGCCACTTGGGAAGAACCTATTGATCAAGAATTATTATTGCAGAAGTTGTAGTGATAAATTTCAAATAACCAGTAAATCTTGATTCTGGCAATTCAAAAAAGCTAGATTTGAAAAATAATATTTTCACTATGAATTATTTAAGTCCTCCCTGCAATTACCACCACCTCCTCAAACTGGCATGTCTGCTGATGTAAAAGTAGGTGACTAAAGGCAATAGGAAGGAGCAGAATGGAGGTTGATGTGGACCTTGGGAAGGAATAGGCAGTCACAAAACACCCACCATTTTCAAAGCTTTGCACTGAAGTTGTGAATGACTGCAGTTGTCTACCCTTCTCATATGTAAAATTATTTTTGCTGAAATGCTATGGAAAATAAGAAAGTTTAGGGACATAAAATCACTTTAAACAAGGTATTAACAGCTTCCGCCCACCCCTTTTTTTTTTTTTTTGCGGGGTGAAGGGGAAATTCAGGACTTAACAGAGCTCTGTTGGAAAACCTGAATGTCCTGATTCAGTAACACAGGTGTTTTACTTCGAGCACATGGGTAGTCCCAATAGTAGCCAATAAAGCTACTCATGTGCTTAAAGTTAAGTACATATTTAATTGCTTTACATAAGCTGAAAGTAAAACTTGACCATCTTGTTAAATTGCAACCTGCTAAAAATAAATAGCACAAACTGGAAAAGTACGTACGCATTAAAAATTCTTCATATTTTTATAACATTCTAGGACCAGCTAAAACACACACATCCCTTATTTAATTTGGATAGCATCCCTTCAGCACGAGTAATATTGTCCTGGCAGAGATATTCCAGAAAGTGCCACAAATCACTCAGATAAACATAAGTTAATTCCAGACACTCTTTGCTGGTACCATACTGCAGTTTTACAAAGAAAAGTGAAATATTCCTCAGAACTGAGGTACTTTATCCCAACAGCATCTTATGATGCTTCCCCCTTCTCATGTTGAAGCACAGAGCAGCTGCTCTCAGTAACAATCACAGCAAACCCCTCCAGCGTACTTGGAGACTTTTAGAAGACCTTCTGTCTTTCTGTCCAGGGAGTAAAGGCAGCTCTGCTCCTATTTAGGCTGGGAGCACCTGAGTGCCTTCCTAATGAAAGTGTGCAGGCAGTGTTTATTAATACAGGAGAGCACAGAAAAACTGTCTCCATTCCTTCCTACAGAAATAAACCACGCAGACTGCCAAACAGCATGTATTATCAGCCACCTCTCTCTATGCTGCCAGGTAAATTAAGCTAACTTTTTAGCCCCCATTACCTTTTCCTACAGCCCATATCCTCACCAGGGCTATTCTAGAACTCCTTGTAAAAGAGTGTATAAACCCCTCATTAGCCAGGAGAAGGTTCAGGAACACTTATGGACTAAGGAGGCCCCGCCCATACACCCTTGTCAAGCCTGCTCATACTGGAGGAGGAGTTTAAAAGCCAGCCAGGCATCTTAGGCAGGGGCTGACAAGCCAGGGAGTAGGATGCACCCTGGGAGCTCCCAGGGAGGACCAGGGCTGAGCCAGCATCAAGCTGGTAAATGAAGAGGGGCCCCCAGCACCCAGCAGCAGAAGTGTAGACCAGAAGCCCAAAGGTGATGTTCCACAGAATCAGGTGGTGGCCAGATGGGATAAAGATTAGAGTAGGAATTGACTCAGGGAAGCTGATGAGAACCTGAATGCCACACAGAACCAGGTGAGCAGCTGAGTCAGCCTGGGTCAGAACCCAGTGGAGTAGGGTGGGCCTGGATTCCCATTCTCCCACTTGAGCAGTAGCCATTAAGCAGGTTGGCCACCATATTGAACTATTGCTACTAGGCAGAAACCCCCTGCAACACCCACCAATCACACTCCTACTGTACCCCAAAAACTTTAGATATGTTTAGAGTGACTAGATGTCCAGATTTTATTGGGACAGTCCTGATATCTGAGACCGTGTCTTATATAGGTGCCTATTACCATGCATCCCTTATCCCGATTTTTCACATTTGCTATCTGGTCACCCTAGATATGTTTTCGTATTAGCTGTAACAATTATATATTTAGCTTTTAAACACTTGAGACATGCATAAAAACCGTTCACAGAAATACCACATATTTTAGACTTACCGTGAGCAGATGAACAAGATCTTTATTAGCCTCTAAGGGAGGTGCCATCTCCTGGAGTTGTATCAGTTCATTTATGTGGTTATACAGGGACTGCAGTTTATGTACATTAATTTTTTGGTTCTCTAAATAGTTTGGCATGGCCTCATAAAGGGAGATCATGTCTTTCAGGTGGACCCCAAGGATTGGGATTTTAAAGTTAATGCACTCATTGTAGGCACGTCGATAATTGTCATAGTTCCTATAAGACGAGAGCAGTTCTGTCATTTCATTAAAGACCTAAAAAAAATAAAAATAATCAGAGTAGCAAAATAAATCACATTTTCTGTGTTCATCATTTTGCTCATGTGAACATTTTTCTCTTTACAGTTGGTATAGAGACAGTCCATGATATTGTTCACTGATGTGCTTTTATCCTCCAGAAAGCCACATAAAAAACAAACAAACCCAAAGAAAAGTATCCCTAAAGGTCTAAATCCACTTTTTTCAAATGAAACCTAGTTTGCAACTGCTTACACAAATATTAACTTCCATTTAATAATATTTTAAAAAGCAATCCACCAATATTTTCAGATTCTGAACCACTTAATCCCTCAGATTTTAGCTTCACATATTAAGCTGATTTTTAACTAGATTGCCTTAAAATTACAGCCTCAAGTCACCAACTCCCAGTCTTGCCTCCCTTCTGTCACTATGTCTTTAGAATCTTTTACTCTGTAAACGTAATTGGGGAAAAAATAAAAATGGTTTGAAAGTTATCCATTCTGTATTGTCTAATGTTATCTAAATTGTATAGTTATGATACTAAGGAAAGCAATACTGACCTTGTTGACCTCGTGAGGAACGTAAGAACTTGTTTCCTTTAGTCTGGAGATGGAGCTGTGACAGAGACCTCCTATCACTGCCATTAAACTATTGAAATTCTGCAACTGATGGAGCTTCTGTGTGGACAAACAGTATCAATTACTTAAGGTTTGAAGTTGTGACATGTATACATCCACACTATGCTATCTTTTTCAGCCGGGGTCCAAGATACCATTGGTTCTGTGGAGGGAGTTCCTAGAAATTTCCTTTCTAGCACATCATTCTTGGTTAACTTTTTAACAATCTTACTCCATTTTGTTACTCAAGCAATGGTCTCATTTGTTGGGATGGTGTGTGGGCTATACCTTTATACAGAAAGCCTTTTTATTCTACAAGAACAGAGTCTCCAAAGGACACCCCTCTTTAGTGCAATGGTAAGATTTTAACAATGTTCAATTCTGCTCAGAAGAATCTTGAGCATGTTCTCTTTAGCCCAGTAATTCTCTTGCAAAATAGGCTCTCTAAGTAGTGACACCTCTGGAAGGTTAAGGAAAAGTATTGATTGGTTCAAAGGAAGTCTAGCTGCTTTGGCCAAACAGGTCTGCAATATAGGTCTCAAGGGAGAGGCCTGCCGCCGTTGAAAATAAGGTGATACTCCAGCATTTGGTATAAAAACAGAGACTATCGTCAACTCTCCCTCCCAGCTGACCTCATTGTATTGGTGAAGAAGGAATAATTGAAGGGTTGACAATTTCAAAGAAAGGACATAGGGTAAACACAAAAAGGTCAAAGTTATACTGACCTGTGCAACATGAATAAACTTGATGAACACTTCAGCCCGAAGCTGTGGGGTTGGCCTACTTAGTACCATTAGTTGTACCCACTGGGAGATACCATTACAAAGAGCAATGGACCTTTCCATTGTTGGATTCTCCTTTACGCAGCTGTTTACAATGTAATTCTGGTAATCTGAGAACTAAAAAAACAAAATTAAACCTTATCCAGACTTTGTGTATTCCATGTGTGCAGATACAGATCTTCTTTCTAAATGAAATATAAAATACATAATGTTACTGTCTTTATCTATCCACTCAGCACAGAGGACGGGCTTCAGTCTCAGAGTCTGCAGTAGCTCTCCGATTGATCTTATGCCATTGTCTGATATATGTAGAAAAGCTTTGCTCCAGTATGCCCCCATCCTGCCAGTATGCAATAATGCCGAAGATGAGAGGACTGCTGGTTCAAAAGGAAGCTATACCTCTGACAAATTGACACCAGCTGAGACTTCCCATGCACAAAGGAAATTTTCTACTGGCCACCTCCAGCTAGAACATGTCCACTTCACATTGCTCGAGTGTCACACAATGGCTGTGATGAATCAAAGAATCTGGCCCATAATCTGTACTACATGAAATGGATTTGTGGTGGAATTCTGTCCTAATGCTTCCAGTGTTGCACCTTCCACTGATGTGTTTGAAGGCAGACAAAGTGACAGGTATGTTATTTCTTTTTTTAATTTAGAGCTGTGAGTAAGCAGCAATCATCTTTTGAGTTACGATCTTTCAAAAAAAGGAGGTTCTTGTGGGATATGTAAGTGATCATGATTAGAATTCTAGTGTCCAACAACTGACTTCTACTAGTAGTGAAAACAAATTGAGTTTTCTTCTGTGCACCCATTCCAAAAGAAACTGATATGAATTAACTAAGTATTACAGTATTATTATGGTCACTCCTCATGGTAAAACATAAGATGCAAAAGCACTGTCTGATGTAGAAGCTTTTAATTTACATTAACCTGGAATATGTGGCTGTGCATCTTGCCCAGGTCACTCATGTCTGACCTTCGCACTGAAATCAGTCTGAGGGAGGACACAGGAGGTGTGTGGAAAGCATTCCCATGACGTCAGTCAGTCTTAGCGGCAGACCAGCAAGGGAACAAGGGTGGGAAGAGAGACAGGACCTTCAATCCTGCATTCTCAGCTGGGATGGTCTATCTAGATGAGTTAGTGTTGGCTTTGAGCCTTCTAACACAGAAGCTCCAGCTTGGTTTGAGAGCCACATGTAGTTGTCCCACCTTCAGCAACTTCTTGAATTCAGTTAATCAAGGGGTCCTTCAGGGAAGGTTAGATATGAGTTTAATGGCTCAATCCAGCCCTTTGAAAAGTAGCTTACTTTTAACAAAGTTAAACCTTCCCTCCAATTTCCCTCTCTTGGGCCCCTGATTCTGATCTCACTTACACTGGTGTAAAGCACAAGCAATTCCAGTGAAGTCAATATAATATGAGAATCAGGCCTGTGACTTCTTCTTTTGCCATATAGCTTGCAACAATGTTGTCTTATTTAATTTAACCACAAAATGGTGTAAAATGTAAGAAAACACCTGCCTTCAATCAAGGAAGGATGTTCATCATTATCAAAGCCACTTTGCTCAAAGTCACTTTTGCTCACCTTGCACTTTGCTCAAGATAAAAGGAGATTCACTTATCTGATTCCATCTGCTGAAACTATGACCAGTCTTTGAATTTCCTTAATACTTCAGGATAATTTAATATGCAAATATTTGATTCATTCTGAAATAATTCAAACTGAATTTAGGCTCATATTCTCACCCTATGCACCGATTCTGACTTATTAAAATTAATTTGATACTGAGTGGAAATTTAATTCCTCTAGTAAATCTGTAAAATTAGAAACTGAAAGAGATGGATTTGTAACAAAAAGTGGTAAATTTTCAGCACATAAGGCTGCTTTATGTTTCCTACAGCCTGCCTTTCTTTCTTTCTAATAACCATCTAGGGTTCCAAATCCATGTAAAAAAGCAGAGATGACATCAGACAACCTTGCTTTGTTCCCCTTGCTAAATTAAAAATGGAAGAAATATTAATACTAATAAGAGCTATCTGTGAGATTACAGCATGTTCATATCCATTGTTTGAATTTTGGACCAAAGCCAGATTTGGCAATAACGTGGAACCCAAGCAACCACTTGACGGAGCTGGATAATTTTTCAGAATCTAACTATATAATTGTCTTTGTATTGGTTTCAATACAATAATGAGTAAGTCTGATTAGATTATTTTAGTTACCAGAAGTTCTCACCTCTTGAAAAGGCTGGAATATTTCCTTATAACGTTGGATACATTTTTATATAACATATTAGCCAAGATTTCAGAAGAATTTTGGTGTTTGAATTTATAAACAAGGTTATTTAACAAGGTTAGAACTGAAAGTAATTTTGCACTTTGAATAAACATACTTTTTCATCTCTGAGTTACAATTGTACTAAGAACAAACACCATTCTTCTGCCCCAAACTGAACAAGACAAAGGCTGAGTGAAACAACTGAAAACAGCACTGACTCATAGATGGCCCTGTGAGAGATCTGAGTTCAAAGATCATATTGTTCTTGCTCTAGCTTACAGCACTGGAACAATGATCTTCTCAGCCCGGAGTATTTGAGCATTAGTCATTCATTAGCACACCTTAGCATCTTTTATAGATAATTGGGGAAGCCTTGGAAGGGGACCTATTAGCCATCCTGTTAGAAGGTTGCATCCCACAACTAGATAGTGGGAGGCATGGAATTCAAATGGCAAAACTATGGTCTGGAATGCTGGGGGCATTCAGGAGGCAAAATCTCATAGACCTGATTTCTGAGTACTTGCTTCAGGAAATGTGAAATTGGTATTTTTTGTAAAATGGAAACCACGACAAGTCTTGTAACACCATTAAATTTAGCTCACCGACCTACTATCCTAAAAAAAGCCTCATTCTATATAAGCCTCTCTTGAAGTTCAAGTGGCTTAGCTATGCTCAGATTTAGGATTTACATAGGTTACCAGACTGAATAAACACGTGTTATTCCACCATTTGGTCACAATTCCATTTGAACTCAAAAGCTCAGCTCTTAAATCCTATGCTTTTGCATCGATAACATCTTGCTCATATCGGACATGCTCAGAGAATTAAATGCAGGCATGAACACTTTTGGATGGAATAACTGGAAGTTAAAGCCAGAGAAAATCAAATGAGAAATAAAAGTTGTTGGGGTTTTGTTTGTGTGGGTGATTAACCTTTGGAACAAACTACCCAGAGAAATGGTGGATTCTCTCTCTCAATATCAAGACTGAATGCCTTTTTGGAAGATATGCTGTAGTCAGACACAAGCTACTGGGCCACAATACAGAAAATACTGGATGAACATTAATGATTTGATGGTAACTTCTAGCCTTAGAATGAATGAACCTATGACTAGTTAAGACCCATGCTAGGATTACATCTTCTAATTTGCATAGTCTCTCCCATAACAGGGACAAGTATTACAGACTACTATAGCAGGGATGTATTCTGTGAGGAGCTAAATAATCACATTGTTTAATGGATAAAGGACTTTCTTTTCCTACACAAGATCCCAGCAAACTAATTTTTTATCTCAGATTATCACTATTAAAATATGCAGGAACCCATGTCACACAGCTAAGTAACTGGCTGAGAACTATGAGGGAGCCAAGCCTCTGACTGTGCATCATACTTGTTATGCCCAACAATAATCATTAATTAATTAATGTCTGCACAGAGCTTTGAAAATGTTAAGCATTATATAAGCCTTAAATATTATTACTGCCTACAGGTAGGAGCCTGTGCGTTAATGCGTGATTTCAGTCTCAAGACTGTTAGATTTTAACATACCACATGAGGAGTCATGTACCTGGAGCTGAAAATAAAATGCACTGATGCATGACTATGAGAGATATTTTGTAACCTGTTTAACATCCTTCTAACTGCAAGACTTACACTTCAGATTCTAGTGTCACCATCCAAAAGATTAGTCTCTTTGTTCTTTTAGCTGAGTGCTTTATCTCAGCAGCTTTCAAACCAATATTGTACACATTTCCGGGGTGGAGGGTGGGGGTGGGGAAGGGATAAACTGTACCCACAAACATTCTGCCCCTCCTTGCTACTTTGAACCTACTGTGCACTCTTTTGTTTGCCACTTGAAGAGTGCCAAACAGCCTTTGTGTTGCTGTATCCCCTTTGTGACAAAAAAGATAGTCAGGTACAGCTCCAATAGGCCTATTTAAAACAAAAAGAGTTAATTCAATATTTAAGGGATTGCCTGACCCTCCCAGGAGCCCTTTTGAAGAAGTGCTGCAGCTCCCCTTTTCTGTCATAGTGGGGTGAGTACCCCAGGGAGACAGAAGCAGGCAGCCTAGCTCCTGCTGTGCTTTGCTCTCTCCATTTTCCAGTCTCCCTCACCCCCATCTCATCTGCATCAGCTTAAAACATTGTTTTGAGTGAAAGGAGATAGCTTGTTCTTCAATCTCTCCTCCCCATCCCCACTTGCTGTCTGAATATAAGGAGAGTCAAGACTGTCTACCCTTTCCATTGCTACCTCCCCTGACCTAATATACATACTTTTTGGAAAAACAAAGTAAGGATCAGGATGAAAGTGCGTCCAACCACATACACAGGAGGCTAGTTGTTTTGTTTTTCCTAGTCAAAAGCTAATCACTTACTGATATTCTTCGGAAGGACTTAAATTCAAGGTAGGTAAGGTGGTCCGATAACTCTTCTGGCTCTAGATGATCAAAGAGAAGTGAGACTTTCCTTTTCTTACTGGTGTTGGGCTTTATCCGCTGAGTAAGCTTTCTGGACCAATCCCGGGAATTTCTGTTTATAAAAAATAGGAAAAAGTTTACACTAAAATTGAGGTTGCTTTCTGCAGAAAAATTAATTTACATTTTTCCCCCAAACCATGGTTACATCAGTTGCATGATTTATTGCAACTGAAAACAATGAACAATCTGAATTTTAAAAGAACAATTTCTTTATGTTCTTTATGAATGATGGATATTATGACATATGGAGTTGTAGCCAGGTTGGTCCCAGGACATTAGAGAGACAATGTGGGTGAGATAATATCTTTTACTGGAAGTTGGTCCAATAAAAGATTTTATGACACAAGTCTTGTTGAATGTTTTTAACATGCATTTTTAAAGTATCATTTAAAAATAGTAAATTACATTATGAAGCAGAATACAGTCAGAATGACATTTCAGCATTGCTGTGTCTAACTCTCTCAGAATTGTCTGTATCCATTGGATCAAATCCCAGTCCCATTAATGTCAATGGCCACTGACTTCAGTGGCAACAGGACTTGGTCTGTCCATTATGCCTTGTTATTGCCCCTTATTGTCTTCAGGAGCAGCTTGGTTGACTCTCAGATGGACGCCTATACTCTGTGGCCAGCTATGAATTGTGGTGCAAATTCTGCTGCCTGTTTCACAATCTTTTTTAAAAATGGGAAGAGTATCTTCTCAGGAGAGAGCTACTTGAGATACAGCTCCCATGCACTTTATTTTTCTAGATGCTCTGGGATTTGTTCTTGATCAGATTATAAAACTTTTAATACAGCAAAAAAAACATAAAATAACTTTAGGAATTAGATATAATGAAATGAACCATATATTGTCTCACTAGTGACCTGAACTTTGGCTTTAAAAAAGACCTCTCTTTTACCTCATGTACACTCTGAGCAAAATGTGTTCTCCTTTCTCACTGCCCTTTCAAGGAATTAAGTCTTTCAAAATCTTTGTTCATTTAAAGTCATCCTTGTTCCTTAGAGTGAAGTTCACTCTGTGCAGAGGGTCAGCACAAGGTTTCTGCAGCAATTAAGTTAAACTTAAGCTGTATTTTGAGGGACTTAAATTGTCCCATGCTGGCCTTCTGCACAGGGGTAGATTTCACCTTAGTAAACTGCGATCTTTTGCACATTGCTAATATGGGACACTTGGAACTATTCCTAGACTAGCTGTTGGAGATATGTTACTATTATTTTAGGGAAGTGAGATGACAGCATTTTGTTTTCCAAACATATTAAAACCTTGACACTCACATTTGAGTTGTGTCAATTAGGCGACAGTGTAACTCCTCACCATTAGCTCTCACCAATTTCTGAAATTCCTCCATGGTGTTAGTTAGACTAGAATCCATTTTGAACATGATCCAGAACTCTGTTATCCAATACCTATTGTGAATGGAAAATATAATAATAAAGTAAAGAATTTTGCTAGTTATTTGTGTAACTGCACACCGGTAATGCTGCAAGGCAGACATCCAGTTGGCTTATGACTTGTATTTTCTTCTCGTCACTCAGCTTTTAAATTTTGCTTCAAAGTACCTTCTCCAAAGTACACTGGTCTGTCCAAATAGAGAGTTTAGAATGCAAGAATCAAACACATGGACTAACATGACCAACTCTGTTTTATTGCTTTGTAAAAACATTCTTCGTCTGTGTATGTGACAAACTTCAATCTATCTGATCATCTCAGTATAGTATGTAGACATATGTATATTTAATGTATATTAAATAACACAGTGTGTTGGTATACTGCTCATACCTTTTAATATATGGGTCAGATTATCATCTTGTGTAAATCAGTGTAGCTCCACTCACTTGAATGGAACTACACTGATTTACATAAGCAATGATCTAGCCTATTACTTTGTCTTTATATGGTGCTTATCTGTGTCACCAAATTGTACAACAAACTCTTACAGTTTCTTGAAATCCACTAGTTTGACAGTGAAGGCAATGCCCTGTTCCAGGATGATTTTTGTTTATTATATATTGGGGGTGGGGAACTCACCACCGATAAATAAATGGACATTTTTATGGGTGATACAGTTTCACTTGATAGGTACAAGTATTTCCTGAGAAATAGGAGGGAGCCAGCTTGCATGTATTATATCTCACCTTTCCATTCAGCTTATTTGGCTTATAAGCCATGCACTCACAAAACCTGGGTTTGCTCTAACAAATGGACATGTGTACTCTCTCATAGGTGTATGCATTTGTGAATTCTACATGTGCACAATTTGAAGACATTTGAAAATGTATTCCATAATCGTTTTGTAAAATACTGACCACTCTGCACTAATGAAGTACCCCTTTTTGAGGTAATATGTCACTATTAAAAAGCCAACATTTGCCAGCAGTTACCAGTTATTTCCTGTTCTAAGTACCAATAAAAGCATGAGTGCTGTGCAAAAATTGTTGACAAATGCTGGCCCTTTAATAAAAACCTTCTCTAAACTAAAATATCAACCATTTAATTAAATGTAATAAAGAAAAAAATAAGTAATTTCCAAAGGTAACACTGAAATTGATTAAGTAGAACTTCCTGTTGAATTCAATGGGGAGTTATGCTTCGTACTGATATAGCCCCAATATTCAACATTGCTTTATTTGAAAGAACTGTATGGTAACATAGGGCACAATTCAACCAGTTGCTGGGCACCCTCAACTTTCAGTGATGTCAATACAAGTTGAGGACATTCAGGTTCTTGGAGGATCAGACTCATAATTATGCCCCAAAAAATGGAGCTAAATTCATCCATTGACTTTAATGGATTTGCACCAGGTCATTTGGTCCAGTGTGCATAAATCTGTTTAAGTAAAACTTTAATGAAATCTATGGAATATCATTCCTCTTTTGAATGCTAACTTAAGAAATGCAAAGTCACTCTTAAATGTGGCACCACATGATCAGCTTTAACAGTAATTGCTAGCATATCATCGTATCACTTATTTTATTCCAGAGATACATAATATAAAAACTTCTTACCTTACAAAATAGCATATCTTTACACAAAGCATGGAAGATTTCTTTTCTAAAGCATCCAGGTATGTAGAGAACTGCTAAGGAAAACATGGAAGTTCATCCATGATCTGAAACTTGACATGTTCAATATTTCTTGGGCCTGATCCAACGCTCACTGATTGAAGCCAGTGGAAATCTTTCCATTGCCTTCCGTGGGCATTGGATCAGGTCTTTGATGCATATGATACTTCTGAAATCATTAGTGAAAGACAGCTATAAATAGGACAATTATAAATAATAACATTTGATCAAGTGCTGAGAGGTGTTAAGCAGTTAAATGAATCTTTGCTTTTTAGTTTGCTTCTTGATAATTTGCTTCCCAATTTTCATTAGAACTTGTCCATACAGCTTGTCAAAGTATGAAACAAAAGGTTATAAAAAAATACTAAATTAATCAAGGACCATTTTTTCTGGAGAACTGCCCATTAACCGTTGTGATTTACTGGAGATATTGTTGGAGAGAAATATTTTTGAAGTTTGAAGTATATATTAACTTCAGATAGAACATTTATTTTATTCTAAAAATGGCAATTTACTGATATGGAAGATCAGTTCAGGAAAAATATATTATGGATATTTTTTTCCTGAAGATCTATTTTGCATCATTTTATGCTGTATTGGGCACCTTTTTAAAGAAGATAATTTACAGACTGTTACAGGGTCAGATAAAAACTAAATGTGACCCAAATCTACTGCAAATGGGGTCATGTAATTCCCCAGAGCTGGTCATGTAATTTTGGGGGGATGAAAAGTGGTGGAGCTGGAAATTTGAAGGCAACTTCAAAAACTCAAAACCCAGATTAGCTGATCCATTCAAATATGCTTTTCTCCACCATTGGCTTTGCAAATATTTAAATCTGGCTGGAAAATCTGCACGTGTGGAATTTAAAAATTGACTAATTATTTCTCTAACTGCAGAAAACCTAAGTTCACAGTGAGGATGTAACCAATTATTTTGCTCCATTATTAAAAAATGATCAGAAATCAGTGTGAGGCTGTCAGCAACAGCTTGAGGCAAATTTGAATCCAACTCCTATTTACTAAGGATTGAGGCCTCTAGAAGTGATCAGATGGTATATATGGGTTGATGCTGAATCAAGTCCCTTTTGTTTTTACTATTGTAGAACAAAAAGCCCTCACACTAATATCTCTAACTATATATAGATGCTATTCTAGTTCTTTACAGATGATGGACCTAATTCTGCCTTCACTTGCAAAGGTGCTGCTCCAGTTATAGATAACTTGTTGTTGTTGATTGAAAACAAGATTATTTTCTAGATGCTGGGAAGCGAGCTGCATCTGTAGATCAGCTATTTGTTTCATTTACACAATAGAGGGAAATGGCTTCATGTAAGAGAAGGCAGAATTGAGCTCCATATCTTGTGATTTCTGAGGAAATGCAGGTCCCTAAATTAAATGCCACTGATTCTACAGTCCAAAAAGTAACTGCTTTATATCTTGGATGCTGCATGTTGTGGGTGTCTAGAACAGTCTGACTGCTAATGTCATGGCATGACTGTTTTGCACAACTGTGCTAACTGGAAGCCAATAAAAAGTTCAAACTAAAACAAGCTGTACAGGTAAATGCCTGACTCAAAAGTTCTTGGTATTTCTCAGAATTGGTTCCTAATTATGTTATGCTCCATTATTTATGAAGAAACATTCAGTAAAGCTAATAGTTAGGCAGCATCTTCCACAGCTAAGAAGTCTCTAGATAAGAGAAAGCAATTCTGCCAGTATTCATGCCCTTAGCATCTTTTTTATGAGTGTCTGAGCCACAAACTCATCTTGTGAAAATGTATTTTCACAAAACTTTGAGCACCCAAAATAATATAAATAGACGGGGGGTTGTTTTGAAATGTACCTGCTACCTTTTCTGAACATTTTAATTTTTATTTGCATGGAGAAGGCAATCCAAGACTTAGTACATATCTTGCAATGATTTTCAGACATAGACTAACTTAGCATAATATGAAGATCTTTCTGTACATAAATAACTACAAATACTGGAAGTGAGATTACAACTGCCATATAATTTGGTGGAAAGCCTTCTCCGTTCACCTTCTACTCTAAACCATTAATAACATCTTCCCAGGCTTTTTAAAAAATGCTCTGATTATTCTTCAGCACTAAATTTAGCTTCTCAGGCTGGGTCTACACTGACGGCGGCAAATTTGCCGCCGTCAGATCGATTGCTCTGGATTGACTGAGCAGTCTGTGTAGACGTGCTCAGTCGATCCAGCAAGAGATGCAGGAAAACCACCCCGATAAGTGGCGTAGCGCTGCGTCGAAGGGAACACTGTTCCCTTCGATGCAGTGCAGTGTGGATGGCACGCGGAGGAGATGCGGAAGTGATTTACGTCACTTGCGTATCTCCCGTCGACTGCCGCCGAATCGCAAAGGTAAGTGTAGACCAGGCCTCAGTTATCATGAGATGCAGAGGTGAATGCACCAATTTATTAATATAGAACCAATAAGTTGGATACACTTTACTTACCATTTCATCACTGTATTTCTGTATTATCTGACCTTAGTAACTACAGGTGAGCATTATAAAGGATATAAATCAATTAGTTTTTGGAGCACGTCTTCAGAGGGGATGATAACTCTGTGCATGGTCAGTGTTATCTGTAGCAGCTGGTTGTTTTGACACAGGTTTCCCTCTGAATCTGAAAAGTGAAATGAAGCGTTCTTATCAGGAACATAAAAAGTCATGTCATACAAGATATTAAGTTTTATCAACTTTCCAGTTCTGATCAGGCCTACTCACCTATGTGACATCAGACACAGTAGCTACTTAGTTGCATCTGTGAGATGATTATTTTGCAAGCTGAGATGCATAAAAACATTTGTACTTACACAGAACATTTCATCCAAGAATTTAGAAGCCTTTTACAAAGATTAATCGAACCTCCAAACATCCTGCAGAGATACACAAGCTGGTCCTGATCCAGCAAAGCATGTAAGCACATTCTTAATTTTAAGCAAATGAATATAATCACTGAAACAAATTGATAAACTGAGATGGGGAGATTAGGTTAGGTGACTTATGCACATCAAATAGTGAGTCAGTTGAAGAACTGGATGAGGTCTTACCAGGCAGATTTTAAAAGGGCATATGCCATTTTCTACATACCTGATTTTTATGCACAAGACCCTAAAGTACACACACGTCAGGATTTACACTTGCACACAGCTATGTGTGCACAATCCCAATAAGAGCATGTATATCCAGAGATTTTGCATGTGAAGAAGCCCAGCTATGTGGTCACTTAAAAAAAAATCTAGCTCCAAGAGTCCTAACACAAGTTCTTTTACTTTATCCATTATATTCATTGTATAAGTACTAGTTTTTAGATACAATTTGTTTTTCTCATATCTATACTTGGGAAGCATCCAGGACATTAAGTATTTCAGACATGTTTAAATTAACATGACAGTAAATGTGTTACATAAATGCAAATATGATTACACAGAGTGTTTGATAAATGTTCAAAGAAGGTATTTTTATACCAACTCTGTAAAGAGAGGCTGGCTGGTTCAAAAAGAAATTGAACTCTGACTTGCAATTTGAAAATAAAATGTAACCTGTTTGAGTGCTTTTAAATATATTCTCCTCTAAGAGCCTGCATTTATATTACTAGTTGAGAAGAACAGCTGAAAACCAAAACAGCATAAAAATATTCTTGAAGAATGCTTAATGAGAAGGCAAAATGGAAACAGTAGGCAAAACACTAGACACACGGCATACGCAGCTGCACATATTGTTAAAGGAAAAACATTTTCAAGTGGCATATCACCTATATGAAGGTGTTTTCAAGGTTAATCCACCTAAAAAACAATATAATGTGAAGGAAGCTGTCAGACAAGGGCTTGGGTGCTATCATACAAGAAGGTAGTAACTGGGGAAGGTGGACTCCAGATCTGGAATTTCTTCTACTGATCAAAACTCTAGGATGAGAAACCAACCTAAGTCTTTGCCTAAGGACACAAAGTCAGCCTCCTTCTCCTGTGTCTGAGTTGTATATCAAAGATAGGAGAAGCTGGGTCACTTTTAAGTCAACAGTTTGTAAACTTCTTCAGCTTTGGTGCCTTAGCTCATTCACTTTATTGAAGATTTCTGTATTATGGATCAGCCTGTGCTAAATACTGGACTTCCATCAATTAAAAGAAGATATAGTTCTACCAGCATTTCAAAGCCAGTTTTTCTAGACTCAGAAAACATCCTAGAACTTTACCCTAACACCTTCAAGTCAATTTAGGGTGCTTTTTGTTGTAACAGAGTCACTTTTAACCTTGCACAATCTCAAAACATGTCCCGCTTCTTGAATGTATTTTAACGGCTTACTTTTGTTGCTGGCTGTGAGGGGTTGTTCACTACACACCATCCCTGAAGGGGTTAAAGTGGCTCCAAAGTTGCTAATTAACTTAGTAAGCTGCACCTGGACGGAGACTTAGGTTTGTCTGCCAAGCACTAATTGAAGATGAAGTCCATCTGGGCAGGTGTACGCAGGGTTTGTATAAAGCCAGGAAAGGAGCACAGAAGGGGGCTATGGTATGGAAGGTTGCAGACATTTATTGGGCCTAGGAAGGTGAGAAGGAAGAAACCAAAAACAAACCCACAAACAACCCCCCACCCAGGGGAGTAGAAGCCCTGGTATCTTGATACTGAGGGGAAGGGTATATGTGGCTAGCCTGTGGTGGGTGGACAAGGAAGGAGCCTATGAAAGAGCAGAAAGGGTTGAGATGGTGCAGATCTTTGCTGCTGATTACAGGATCTCTGGGCTGGAACTCAGAGTAGAGGGCAGGCCTGAGTTCCTCTACCAGTCCCTGGGAAGGTGGTATAGTCTTGAATGGGAAACGTTGCCTGGAATGACACTTGGACTGTATAGTGACCTGGCTGGAGGGCAAGCTACTAAGATGAAGCACTGCAATTCGTAAAGAGTAAGAGGAGCCGCAGCATGAGCAAGTGAAGGAAGAGGGTATCATACTAGGGAGTGCTAATCTCTAGATGTGGGCACAAGGAGTACACCAATGGTGAGTAACCCTGATTATACTGACTCTGGCAACTTGTTGCATGTTTCATTTCTTGTACCATTTTTTTTTAAATTAAACTGCCCAAATTGTCTACATGGCAGCTCCTTCTTCAACATTAGTTTGACAAAAACTTGTTTTAGAATTAATAGTGGCCTTCTTTTTTTAATTATGCATTAATTTTCTTTCTGGATCATTTGTAACTCTTAATTATTTCCTCAACCCAGCAGTCCTCTTATAAGCAATCAAGTTAAATGTGCTCAAACGGTATCAATTTACATACCTGTAAATTGAAACATTCTGCCTGCATTCCATTAAACCCTTTCATACACATTTCTTTAATAGTTCTACCCACTGTTCCAAGTATGCAAGTACCTCTTCTATATCATTCTCCACTTGGACTAGTCTAACTTGTCTAAAGAGGCTTAGATTGTTGATCCCATCACAAGCTATAATGGACCAATTCTGGCTTCAGTTATATAGGTGACAGTCTAGAGGTCTTGCATTCATGTAACTGAGGGCAGAGTTAGGCATATGAACAGCAAAAAAACAAAAACAAAACCCACCCTAATATGGTTGTGCAAAAGAAACCCAAATTGTGGCTTTAAGACTGTTGTATATTTCACACAGAAACACTTTGGCCTTAACAGCGTCCCTTCTTTAAAGGCTTGAGGGTATGTTTTGAACAAAGCATCTTGATAAGCAAAACATTATAGTCCCTATCCTTGGTTGCTGCTCTGGCAGCACAATGGGATAGAAAGGGCACGTGAGCAGCCAGTTGAGCATTCCCCTTGTTTCGGGGAACCCATAGATGGTATAACTCTGACAGTTTGCTTTATATCTTCTGTTGCTGGCCTTCCCAGTGTAGAGAGAGTACTGAAGAAATAGGAGGAGGGCTAACAGAACAGCCCCTAGGGTCCATTACTGTCAGTTGCACTGATAAGAGCAGCCCTGAGGATGAGCGAACTTGAACGAGGGGCTGAGCCAGTTCCATTTTTTTCTGGGATAAAGAAATGGGAAGGCAGTAGAAAGCATGGATATGTACTTCCTCTTTAGAAATTTTCATCTCTTCAAATATTTTGACAGGTTCAAGTAGAAAAACCTCAGCAGAGAGCTTTTAGAGAAGATTTCTATATGGGCTTTTTAACAAGCCTGCTAACAGCATATCTTGTTTGTTAGATGGGTTGCACTCACCACTAGTGCACTGCACTGGCAGCAGGTAAACAAGTGGAGACCACTTTGATTTGTCCATAAATACACTCCATTTCCCTTGGACACCAAAAGGTGAATACTTGACTTTCATGTGTGCAAGTGGGTAGAAAGCATTTTGACTCCTGCACCAAAACATCTGTATGTAGGTTTCAATTCCTTTCAAGGAATCGGTAAGAAATCAAAGCTGTGTCAGCAACTGGTATTTTGGACTGAAGCAATGCAGGTTCCCATATGAAGGAAGTTAGAAACCAGATCATTAACATGATATTTATTCATCCTAATGGATGATGCCTTTCTTTGTATCTAGATAAAAGAAACTAGTAGTTGATCTTAACAGCTGGAAGCCAGATGACCTCCATTTTAGGGTTCTTGAAGAAACAGCAGGAGAAACTGAAGCTGTTATAAATAGCACTTATAACCTATTCCCATGGTATCTTACTGGAGAAGAGCAAAATACCAATTTCAAAAAATTCAGGACATTAATGACCACTTAAACTCTACCGAGCAAAATCTTGGAAAATAAACTCAGAAAATCAACAGGCATGTACAAAAAATCCAGAACTATTTATTGTCAGATACTCAGGCACTCTAGCTATACATTAAGCTTTCTGTTCTCATGTGTGATATTGAGGTCCTGGTCTTCAGTGTTTAGTGTTTAAGTTTCATTCAATTACTTAGTGCTCTTTTGTTCCTGCCAATCCACAGCCTGCATTGGGAATACGGTGTGAAGCTCTTCCACCAGAATTCACATGGGGCAATAGGGAACTTCACTACCTGTTTAATGTGGTGAAGCAGGGCCTCATCTGCTTCTCTAATTGTGGCACAATTTGCATTCACAATGCCTCCAGCAGCAGTACAACTCCCCTAGTTCATGCACTCGGAGGTGCAGATCATAGAATCATAGAATATTAAAGTTGGAAGGGACCTCAGGAGGCCATCTAGTCCAACCCCCTGCTTAAAGCAGGACTATCCTCAGCTAAATCATCCTGGCAAGGGTTTTGTCAAGACTCAGCTTAAAAACCTCTAAAGATGAAGATACCACCCCCTCCCTAGGTAACCCATTCCAATGCTTCACCACCCTCCTAGTGATAAACTTTTTCCTAATGTCCAATCTAGACCTCCCCCACTGCAACTTGAGACCGTTGCTCCTTGTTCTGTCATCTGCCACCACTGAAAACAGCCTAGCTCCATCCTCCCTGGAACCCCCTTTCAGGTAGCTAAAGGCTGCTATCAAATCCCCCCTCTCCCCCCATTCTTCTCTTCTGCAAACTAAACAGGCCTAGTTCTTTCAGCCTCTCCTCATAAGTCTTGTGCTCCAGCCCCCTAATCATTTTTGTTGCCCTCCACTGGACTCTCTCCAGCTTCTCCACATTCTTTTTGTAGTGGGGGCCCAAAACTGGACACACTACTCCAAATGCGGCCTCACCAATGCCAAATAGAGGGGAATAATCATTTCCCGCGATCTGCTGGCAATGCTCTTACTAATGCAGCCCAATATGCCAGCCGCCTTGGCAATCAGGGCACACTGCTGACTCATATCCAGCTTCTTATCCACTGTAATGCCCAGATCCTTTTCTGCAGAAATGCTGCCTCTCTCGTCGGTCTCCAGTCTGTAGCTGTGCATGGGATTCTTCCGTCCTAAGTGCAGGACTCTGCACTTGTCCTTGTTGAACCTCATCAGATTTCTTTTGGCCCAATGCTCCAATTTGTTTAGGTCCTTCTGTATCCTATCCCTCCCTTCCAGGGTATCTACCATGCCCCCTGGCTTAGTGTCATCTGCAAACTTGCTGAGGGTGCAATCTACCCCCTCTTCCAGATCATTAATGAAGATGCTGACCAAAACCGGCCCCAGGACTGACCCCTGGGGCACTGCACTTGTGACCGGCTGCCAGCTAGACATGGAGCCATTGATCACTACTCGTTGAGCCCTTTGCTCTAGTCAATTCTCTATCCATTTCAGAGTCTCCTGTGGCTTAAAATAATGGATGGAGGCTCTGGGGGAGTGCTCAACAGCTTCCATTTTGGTCCCAGTCCGGGAAAGCACATATCTTTCAAGCCAGTGGGACTAGTGCTTTGCTGGACTGGGACCTTATGCACCTCAGTGTCAGCTTTTGAAAAGTGCTCAGCACCTTCCATTGTGAGTGCTATTAAATAGCCTCAAAGCATTCAGCTAGTCATCTCCTTTATCTGTACTTATAAAGAGCCTACTGACCCATTTTAGGTGGAGTCACTCTGTGCCAAGTCCCCCTCTGAATTAAAGGACTCTTCATTTATTTCACTTCCTTTTGGAGGGATGAATACTGTTTATACTGAAATGCATGTTGGATTTCTTGGCTTCTTCACCTGGGGGGGGGCGGGGGCGGCGAGACAGTTGCAAACAGCTTCCCACCTTAAATTTCTGACCCATCCTGTAGTTTCTACTCTAATTACTAGAAGCACCACTGAAGGGTTCAAAAGCCTTTTGCCTGAGAAAGGACTGCAGGATCAGGTCCTAAAATAGTGAATATTAAGGACCTGTTTAGTACTTCCACAATAGCTGTATGGTAGAATTAGACAAAGAAAGATCATGTGTTTTGTTCTGTTAGTACCAGGTCAGCCAACTTACGGTCTATTTTCTTGTTAAAAGATATAAATTTCTTCTTTACAGCCACTAGTTAATTACCCAAATAAGGCCTTCATTATGATCAGGTTCATAATTATTCTGCACATACTATAGCACTACTGAGTTCTGTATTATGTATTTAGGGGAAAATGCGTAACTTAAAGGCTTGATCCACTTTAAAGTAGAAAATTTTTGTTTCAGTGAACTGCTGTTTTATATTTTCTTTAGTGTGGATTCTGAGTGCAAGGCAGCAAGAAAATTGGTAAATCCTGATGGGCTCGTATTGGCATGTTTGGGTTTAATACTACCTATGGGTATAGGGAAATCCTGCCAAATAATTACCAAGATGCATATTTTAAAATCAGTAGTTTGCCATAATAACTGGTGGCAAATATACCTAACATTTAGTTCTTGAAAATCAAAAAAAAATACTAGGTCTGATTCTTCTCTCCATTACATGGTATGAATCAGCGATCAGTCCACTGAAGTCAGTGTAACACTGGTAAAAAAGGTGTAAAATGAGAGGAGATTCGGGCCTAGTGTGTACATAGTCTATGGCCCCCATTTATTCCCAATAACTGTTGGGAAATGTTTTGATAAATGAACTACTGAGCTTGTTACAGTAATTACTTTCAAGGCCAGTCATAGATATGAACCAAGCATGCTGACATGTAGATCCTGTATCACTCACTGTGTCAGCACCTCCTCTCTGTGTACTGAAGTCCTTTCCCAGCCAGTGACCCACCATCACCCTAACCACACACAGGCACACCCCACACACCTTGGAAGGCAATTGCAGGGCTGGCTTTCTAAGTTGCCAAACCCCCTCTGCTCCTACTTTCTATCAGTAGCTGCTGAAAGCCTTTGAGTTCTTTGCTGAAATCTTAATTACAAGCATCTCTGAACTGTCCAGCTATCAAATCCAATGCCAAGAGCTGCCACATGCCAGTTTGGAGCTCTTGTTCTGTCAAGCCTTTTGTAAAACATCCCATGGGCCGCCACCTTAGCCAGATTTCAAAGCCCCTGCTACAATGGTCTCAAACCAGTTAATACTGTGGACTAATATGAAATCCTCCACAGACTAAATTGTGCTTGGGTGCTCAGCACCTCTGGAAATAGCCTAGTTACAAGTCTAACTATGGATTGAGCTGCGTAATGTCTGGTATCTGTGTTTTGAAAACCTGGGCCACGGTCCATACGGTGATTTGAAAAGGAACTACTCATTGAACTTCATGTAAGGAAGTTTACTTAAGTAATGTAATCATCTTCATGCAACTTATGGAACCAGAGAGTGGCATCTTCTTGAATCAATCCCTGATGCAAGAGTGTTTGCATGCTACCACATGTACTTGAACATGAGCAATTTATTTTTACATTTATAAGTTGAAAGCTTCTTAAGACTCATTTTCATTTCCTCTTGTATACCTGTTACTAACCACATACCCTGCTGAGCGAAACCACTTAGTGAATACTAAATAAATTGGAACAAGCATGTGTCAGTGTTATATCATTTTACATTAGGGAAATGCTACAAAATAGTGTGCAAATGTTAGTTTTACTGCCTTTTTTTTAAAAAACCCAATATGCTTTTGTTAATTTCTATAAAACACTTATGCTATGTAGATGTTAGTTCCCCTGTGCAACACCCACAGGGGCAAGAGGTGCAAGCATGTTTTTACACTATTTCTAGCTAGTACAAATGGAAACAAAACTAACACATTTAGGGATAGTTTTGACATCTATCGTTATAGCCTCTGGGTTATATTGAAAGTTTTTAATCAGTATGCATGCTGCTCACATGGGCAGATAAAATAGAACATCCCAAGCTAGATCCATTAGCCAGCCTCAGCCACTACAAAAAAAATCCAGTCACCAACAACTGGGGGAACATCTGAAAAAAAGCCTTTCACCGTGTCCTGAAGTCTGCCATATCTAGGCTCAGAGGGAGTGTTCAATCAGGATCCCTCTACTGCAGCCCAAGTGTCAGTTCACAAGTGTTGAACCCTAAGGACAGATTTACACCTTACACACCCCTAGGTACAACATCTTCACCACCACCCCCTTGCCTGCAGTTGACCATGTTTTCCACATGAGGGATATGATGCGGGAGAGGGGCTGGCTGAACTAGTTCTACCAGGGTTAGAGGGGGAGGGGGTAGTGGTGACTGGTTCGGTCAGCTCCAGGCAGGGGAATATGCTCACCCCTGGGCCCCAGCTTCTGGCCCAGCCGGTGGTGGGGTGGGGCCTCAGGGGGAAGAGGAGGAGCAGGGCCTGGGGGAAGAGGAGCATCAGGGGGTGCAGCCAGAGTTCTGGCACTTGTGCAGGGCCCCTGGGCATGGGCCCTATTGGCCCATGTGGTAATCCACCATTGTTTAGCCGTCCCTAGAACACTGGCACCCCTAGGCATGCCCTTACTGTGCCTAATTGGAAATCTGGGTTCTGCCTATGTGGACTGCAAGAGTGCCCAGATTAACTGAAATCTTGTAATGATGGAAAGCCTAGAGGCCATATTTGGTTTCAGATATTTCATAACCAGTGTCTTATCTATAGGGGCTCCTAATTATCATTGTGTGGCATCAAAAGTATACTCTGAAGCCAACGGAGCACTGATATAGTGGTTCAAGAGCATGTGATGAAGGTGAATAACTGATCTCTAGTACCTGCAGTCTCCTAGTTGTTCTCAAAAAAGTAGCATGATAGAGAACACATTGCAGTAACTATGCCAGAATCATAGATAGCTGTATTGCGGTCCACCTCACTTGATGCTGTAGTCACTTGCTACTTAGAACTCCTAAGGATAGCTGCCTTCAAAGTGCTGTTTGTGAAGACTTAAATAGCTGCCTCCCAGTGGTGGGAGACACCCACATAATCATGGGGGCTGACAAATGCTGGTCCCTGGATATAATTAAAGCAGCATACCTCCATAGAAGAGGTGGGAGAATCAAAGTACTCAAAAGCCCATACCAAAGACTTTAAGGAAACATGTACAAGTGCATAAAATAAATATGTAGGCTTATCTGAGAGCTCAGACACTGTTACCATCCTACTCATGCATTGCATATCTGCTCCAGCTGGCATCAGATGCAGGACTAAAAAAGAATTTCAGGAATACTACAAACAACCCAAGTTGGAAAGGGCTCTGTCATGAATGAGTTCTATGGTGGTCTGCTTCCCTCCACAAAAGGTACTACTCATTTGTGTCCCTTCCAATTGCAAGCAACACAGATAGCATTATAGGCCTCCAGGTTCTTATGTTGTCTCATCTATTTAAAATAAATCTCTGCTAAAAATTCCCTACTCACTCTGACTCTAAGCAACGTGAGGCACTACCAGGAAGTACGGGAACCTCAATGGTTCTGGTGGTTTTTTAGTTTAAAAAGAAAACGCAGTTACTCTCTCATATTTACCCCTTCTCATAAAGTCAAAACCTGCCCCTTGCAACAAGTTGGCCAAGTCCTGGTGAAAAAAGGTGAGTGGGGAGCAGTTCGTGACTTGACTGTAGGGGAGCTATGTGAGATACACGATCACTTCTGTCTTCATGCCTCTTGCTCATCTCACACACTTTATTGTATTGAATAAGCCCCCAGTGGCCATGCTTGGTAGGTAGACATTTTACTTTAGAAAAATTGTGCAAATTACCTCCCCCACTGGGAGTTGCTGAACATTCAGAACAGTCAAATGCTTTTGTCCCCTAATCGGTATATTCTTCTGTGGTTTGAATTCTCAACCACATTGAATTCTCAATTCTTGCTAAATATATTAAAGCAGACTATTGCCTTGGTCTGCTCTTCAAGACCTCTATACAGCCTCCCATTCTCTTGGAAATTCCTAAATAAGAACTCTGCAGTTACACACACTATCTGCTGCAAACCCTCATGCTGACACTTTATATGTAAATTATGGCTACATTAACGTCAGCTGAGATGTGAAACTATTTCTGGAAGCTTTTCTCTAGGTACCTTTCACTTTCTTGCATATACTGTTCTTTACTTTGTTCACTTCTTTAAAAAGAAATGGACAAAATTATTTTGTTTAGCTTCATTTACAGCAACTCTCCAATAACTTGATCAAAATCTAGTTCCTGAAACTATACTGGTGCCTTTTCAGAGTGGTCTGTGTTCTTAGAGGCTCAGGCTGGTTCTTGCTTCATCTTTCATATAGCAGATTTACCCATACTACCTACTGCTGCAGTTGTGATACTTTAAATTAGCCACAGCTTGGGTGGTTGCTATCTAATGACCAAAATCCTCAAACACCCAAATTTAGTTTCCTGCCCCTCCCCATCTATTGACTTCAGTGGAAGTAAGGCACCTAAATACTTCTGAGGATTTGGGCCTAAGTTGCTGATTGTCTTGTAGGTCCAGACTAGCTCAAGATCAAGCTGGGTAGACAAAGGCACCATCTTTTGTTGATCACTTAAAGCAGCCTTTATATTAATAGACTGGGGGCAGGGGGGCATGCAAACTGAATTCAGGTGCTTCCCTTTCACCAGCAGACATTTTCGTTTCTCTACAATCTGAGCTTCAGCCATGATGCACCACTCATTTATCAAGCCTCATGGAGTGTAAGGAAAAAAAATAGGGGTGGTGGGGTTCTTTCTGTCTTGCAGAAAATAAATGTTGCAGCAGCTGAGTTCTGTTTAAATTAGATTTACATTTGTATTGGGGATACCCAATCATATGACAATCATGCTATAACACTCCCATATTCAGGAAATGATCCTACAGACAGCACTAAAAAGGTCTGGCATGTAACATGATGATTTTGGTGTAAGTTGGCCCTGTCAACACAGTGACAGGAAACAAAATCAATCTATGCTGTAAGATGGCTAGGGCCCACACACCATAATTGTTAGGTAGTTGGAACCTTACATGAATAGTATGTAACATCTCTTCCTTATCAGACACCCATGATTATGCATGAGATGGAGAGATAAATGGGGTCTGATCCAGCTCCCATTGATGTCAATGGGAAGGCGTACACAAAATGGAGAGATTATAAAATTAAATGAAACTGCCCCAGGATCTTGCATTCAAGGATCCCTAAATCATAAGCCTATAAAACAAGAATTTTGCAAGAAACCCTTCACTTTGACAGGAAAGTTCTTCTGTGTTTCCTTTCTCCTATGTGACAATTTGGGGAATCTGTATATGTACAGCTCATGAATTGTCTTATACTGGGAGATTGTTACATGTATCAGTTTCAGACTGCACACTCCATTTTGAATGGGGGGTTGTTTGCTTTTTTCTGTGGTCCTCTTGAATTTCAAGTGTTGGTGACCAAGGGCTAACAATAGAGGTCCTTGTTGGTCATCTTTTCAAATAGAAGCACCCTAAAGTAAAGGCTCTCTGCTATCCAAGACAACTGCATTATCAGTGGCAAAGTTGTCTGCCAAAAGAATCACCTGCTATGGGGTCGGTCTCCTGTTGAGGCAAATCAGGTGGCTGCATGACACAGAAGGCTGGAAGTTTTCAAAAGGGCAGGAGTGGCTCTATTCTGGCATTCTGACTATTTTCACCAGTTGACTCTGTTGGGAGATGGGCAGGAGTGTGAGGTTGGGGAGAACCTACCTGAGCACTGATGGTCCCCCAAGGGAAGGGTGAGAAGTATTGTATTTGGGATGTTTTTCAATCTTTTAAATAATCTATGCTTAGAGTAAAGAATAATGGTGTTTTAGAATCCTATGCAAAGTCAGGGTGCGAGGCTGTTGGTTTCACTACCGTGTATGCCTGAAGAGGTAAACTAACTCAGCAGGCTCAGACTGTTGGTGGGATTCTGGGGAGTGTGCAAGAACTACCAGTTTCAGGGTATAAGCAATTGAATCACAGATTCCCACAGCCAAGAGGAGTATCAGATGCGAGGTCTGAACCTGGAGTGCCTGCCTACAGGCCCAAATCCAGGGACTGTGCCTAAACGCCATCCAGCCCCTGAAAACAAAGGGCATGTAAATCCCCTCAACAGCAGTTTGGCAAGTGTCCAGGAGGAGGAGTTCAAACAGAACTGTGTGCCTCCTGGACCACAAACTGTTTAATTTAAAAGCATAAATCACCATGTCACAGACCCCTCAAAGTCAATGTTTGGCCTTTTATACTTGCTCCTAGCCCTGTATATCATTTTCAAGTGAAATGGCTGGTGAACCAACTATCACCATGCAATAGGGATAGTCTTATTTCTACATTTTATTTATTCAGGGCAGGGATGGATTGTCTGTCTGTCCAACCAAGTGAGAATCCTGCTGATTTTCGCAGATTAATTGATTAGCGCTTTCTCTTAGACTGCAGTATTTCCCCCCATAAAGCCATTCAGAGGAGTTAAAGGATTTTTTGCGTGACTGCAAAGGAACAAAAAGGAAACTCAAGGTGGAATTTGGTAGAGGTGGGAACCAGACTATAGTTGCCCTCTCTCAGGAACAACCTTTATAAAAATACCCCTTACAGGATAAGTACTAGCTAGGTAATACTTTGAAGTAGAAAGAGAAGATAAAAGCTCTTGTGGGTGGGGGAATGGGATGATCTTGAAATTAAAATGTACTTGGAGCCACCAAACTAATGTGGGTGGAAAGTATTTCATTAGTTTGGAAATTCAGTTCAAATAACGAAGGCTAGAACAAAGTCTAGTAGGGGGAGAGGAACCTGATGTTCATTGTCGTACATATAGCATGTTAAAAATCGTTTTAGCAAAATGACACAGATGAGACTTTTTTACAAAATTATATTTGCCACAAAACATAGTTTGAATGTGGAAGCATCATAGGAAAAGTTTTAAACCTGTGCTATTAGAATTCTTTATCACCACATTGAAGAACATTGCTTGTATGCTAGAATGGCCCATTTCCCTTGGACCGAGTCTTGTCTTCACAGCAAGACCCTCACTGGAACAAACAGGATGGGGTTTAATCCAGGTCTCGTACGTCTTCATTTAACCAATCAAAAACAAAAACAGTATTCCCCAGAATACTAAAACATTAAAATACCTCTTTTGCAAGCCTAGGGGTTAATTTAATAAGCATCTCTCCTCTTCTCATCAGCAGCCTTTCAAAAGGGTTGCTATTTGACACTGAATAGATCAGTTGACCACCATTAGTGGAGTTTTCCAATGCAGAAAGACCTCAAGGAGCTACTTTTTTAATACGTTATGTTAGCTCTTCAGAAATCATTCTGACCAAGACCTAAAGAGTTGGGTTTTTGTTTTTGTTTTTTAAAACAAGTATGGTAGGATCTCCCAAAGATAATTACGATAATTTGTGTACTTTTGGCTCCCTGATTGAAAAACCTTCACCTAAACAGCTAAAATAGTCTGCAGTTATGGAATGCCCTACTTCACATTCCTCAATACTTGTAAACTTTCTATTGGAATCATCCAGAATTTCCTTTAGGTAAGCTTTCTTTCCAGTATAGAGGACTCCCGTATAGCCTCATCATAAAGTACTTGTCTTGCACACTGAAGAAATGCAGACCTTTAATCCCTTAGGTGGACAGGATAAGAAACAATGATTTCTAAGATAAGTATCATGTACCATGGAGCACTCTACTCCTGTAGCATCAGAATTGTCATTCACCAAACAGCTGTTTCAGTGCCAATCAAAATAGTCTTTTCCACTCACAGATTAATTTCTGATGCAGAAATATTTGTCTTGCACACCTTCATCCTCCATACATTTTATCACAGCTCAGCATTCTCTGTATCTCTCCAAACTAGTTGCCCCATCTTGTTGCATTGAAGCATATTTCCATTCTAACTTGTTCACAGATCCTTCTATCATTGCGAGGCTACCTGGAGAAAAATCTTTACAGGTTCTTTTGTATTGTTTTCCTAGCTAAATTTTTCATTAACTGGTAAATTAATAATATGGAAGTCTGTTTGAAAAGTCCAATTTGGGTTAATGTTGGAAGAATCTTGCTTGTTGAAGTAAATACCTCATCTGAGTTATTTAACTTATCTGCAGCCCTAGCTTCCTGGTCTCAGAGCAGTGATGAGAAGTGTACTCTTAAGGCCTGATATTTTTAAAAATTTAAATCTCCTAATTCCAGCATGCAATTTTGTGCTCCCAAATAACTATATGGGCACACAACAGTCAGGTGGAATTTTCAAAAGCTCTTACATAACTGGAGCAAAAATCCCATAACTTGCAGTGCTCCTACGTCACGTATTTTGAAAATCTCACCCTTGATGTCTGTCTGCCTGATTTGCAGGCACAATCAGATATCTGGCTGTCATCACTTGTACTCCAAAAACATTCCAGGCACAAAGTTTCCTATCCTGCTCCCACTGAAGTCAGTAGGAATCTTACCTGCTAGTCTTCAAAATCAGGACAATGAAGTTTAGTGAGTTAGAGGACAAACTGATTTACATGGCAAGAGAGAAGAATCCATTCATAGGGAATGGAAAAGGGCTTAATGAGATCAATTTGCTAATATGAAGCTTCCTTTTTCTTCCTCTCCTTCATGTCTAAATTATAATTGCAAATATGAAATGGGCATAACTGACAACTTCAGGCATCTTATGTAAATATATATTGAACTAATTTGCATATTTGTAAATGTACATGTCACCCCACCCCAGTGATCACTGGTACCTGACAGCTGCATTTGCAGCCTATCACTAGATGCAGGACATATATGCAGGATTGTCAACTGCATGAGTGTCATAAGACGCATGATACTTCGGAGCCCTGAATGGGGGAAACATGGGAAAATCCTAATTCCTCATTGTCCCAGATCTGTGGCCACACTTGTTGCAGCGTATGGGACTCAGTCAAGGGGCATGCCACAGTGTCCCTAGTTGCTGGTTCAGAGTTGCTGGAGTATGGTCAATTCCAAGTGATAACTTGGATAATCTACTTAAATTCTAAACTCTGGGGCAGAGACCATCTTCGTTCTGTGTTTGTACAACACCTAGCACGGTGAGGTCCTGCTATATGACTACAGTTCCTATGTGCTACAGTAATACACATAATTAATAAACTTATTTGCTCATTTGTCAGTTATTCTAAACAATTTTCTTTTGACAGTATATTGGTTTTTAAGGAAATAACTTATTTGTATGGATCGAATGCTGATGTTTGTTGCTGATCAGCACTGAAGGGCATAGGAGAAATCCCACCTACATCCAAAATGAGCAATCATAAAGATAGAAATCATCCAAAACAAATGTGCTAAAGGAGAGTCAAGTTCAAAAGCTGAGTAAAAAGGGATCTTGATGTCACATTATTGATCCCTGCCATATGAGCTCCACAGTTCAAAGACAAAACATCTACTGAGAAACCTCACTTGGAGATGTGACATTTCACCACCCTGCATATGGAACTGGGCATTGAATACTCCTTAAAGCTAGCTCTGTGTACATTTGAGTCTAAAAGCTACAGTGCTTCTAGACCCCTATGCACACGTAACATTGATTGTCCACAACGGCTGCAGCCTCCCCTTTGCCCTTTCCCAGATGGTCACTTAAAGTTCTGAACCAGGGATGAGAATGAAAATAAGTTTAGGAAAATGTCTTTTTCTCAAGCCTCAAACTTTCTAACAGCAAGTTCTATTAGACTGTGTAGTAATCGCCTATGGGTTGTGGAAGCTAGATTTTTGAGTCATTTAAAAATGGTCGAAACTACTAGTGCAGGGGTTCTCAAACAGGGTCAGGACCCCTCAATGGGTCATGAGGTGGTTATGGGGGAGGGAGGGTTGCGAGCTGTCAGCCCCTGCACATGCCATGGCTGTAGCTGTTAGCTCCATAAATGGGTGACAGCCAGAGCCCTTCCGAGAAGGTTAGCTAGTGAGCCGAAGCTGCTGGCCAGGTGCTCTGAAATCAGCTCTGCACACAGCAGCACAGAAGTAAAAATGGCATGGCATGAGGAGGGTGACATAGCATGTGGGGGGTATCACTTTTTGGGGAGTTGTCACAGCCTGAAAAATTTTCAAAGGGGGTCCCAGGAAAAATTTGAGAACCCTTGTACCAGAGAATATACTGTTCTTAGGGACTAACAATGTGGATGACACTGTACAAGAAACAAAATACTGAAAGTTCTTGCTTCAAACAGCTTACAATCTAAACCAGATAGACCCAGGGTAAATAGTCTGCACTGGGAAGTCCAGAGAGGTATTGGCTGGAGGAAAGGAAAGAGTAGACACCAGTACAGCTTTCTCTGGAAATTGAATTTGTCAACACTATAAAATGCCTAAGCTTTTGTGGAATGTAGAGAGAAATTACATCCTTCAACTGTTCATAAATATTTTTCTCCCATATATCTCTAAAAGGCATTCACTACAAGGACTTGGAGAACTTTCATCCTTTTGAAACATTTCCATAAAAACTGAACATGGAATTGAACAGATCCACAGTTAATGTAAATTGATCTAGCTCCACGGATGTCAACAAAGCTACGCAGACATGTGCTAGCTGAAGATCCAGCATATTTTGACTAGTAATAGTCTTTGGTGTATTCCCTCTATCTATTAGATAGTCACTGACTCCCTAGTCAAATCCCATATTTTACATGCATCATCATCCTATATAGTATATTTTTTTTTTCAGTTCAGTTGTCCAAAGTAACATACAGAGTTAAAAGAGAGAAAATTGAGGATCAATAAATTATTCTGTTTAAAAGGCAAAACAAAGCTTTATTTTAAAAAAAAACCCAATTCCTGTTCTCGGGGGAAATCTCCTATGGAAAATGATAATTTATCGGCAGTTTTACGTTTTTTACAACCACAATCAGCTCTAGTTAACTAAATTAGCATTTAGTATTCTAAAAAGCCGTAACAACTCTTCTGTGCTTGTTATGTTATTAGCTCCCTATTAACATAATTTCTGTTGCCAAGCAACTGTAAAGCTTCTGTGCCATATTAGATGGAATTATGCCAAAATTATTTAAAAGCACGAAGATCAATCCCATTTTAATACAGAGTAAAACTAAGCTAACTGCTGGGTACTTTATCAAATAGAAATGTCAGTGTTCAGTTCAGGATGGTAATGCTTAAGGAGGAGAAGGGACCCAAAATTGAAGGATAAAAGGAAAACAAAATGCCATTTCCAGGTGAATGTAACAACGTAAAACTAAACGATAAAGATAATTTGCATGTGGGTGTGCATTTACTTATAAAATACGTAACTGCCTTTGAGTCAGAATTGTGTGAATTAAGCTGATTTTTCTAAGCTTTCCCATCAGTGACAGCATGATTTGAACAGGTGGGGAATGCTGACCTCATATATAACGTCTGACTTTGTTTTGTTTTTAAATGTCATTGTTTAATATTAAAAAAATTTGCCAGGTTGGTAAGATTTGATGGCTATGTTAGAATCATAGAATATTAGAGTTGGAAGGGACCTCAGGAGGTCATCTAGTCCAACACCCTGCTCAAAGCAGGACTAACCTCAGCTAAATCATCCCAGCCAGGGTTTTGTCAAGCTGCAGCTTAAAAACCTCTAAAGATGGAGATTCCACCACCTTCCTAGGTAACCCATTCCAATGCTTCACTATTCTCCTAGTGAAAAACTTTTTCCTAATGTCCAGCCTAGACCTCCCCCACTGCAACTTGAGACTGTTGCTCCTTGTTCTGTCATCTGCTACCATTGAGAACAGCTTAGCTCCATCCTCCATGGAACCCCCTTTTAGGTAGTTAAAGGCTGCTATCAAATCCCCCCCTCATTCTTCTCTTCTGCAGACTAAATAAGCCTAGTTCCCCCAGCCTCTCCTCATAAGTCTTCTGCTCCAGCTCCCTAATCATTTTTGTTGCCCTCCACTGGACTCTCTCCAACTTCTCCACATCCTTTTTGTAGTGGGGGGGCCAAAACTGGACACAATACTCCAAATGCGGCCTCACAAATGCCAAATAGAAGGGAATAATCACGTCCTGCGATCTGCTGGCAATGCTCTTACTAATGCAGCCCAATATGCCATTAGTCTTCTTGGCAAACGGGGCACACTGCTGACTCATATCCAGCTTCTTATCCGCTGTAACCCTCAGGTCCTTTTCTGCAGAACTGCTGCCTAGCTTGTCGATCCCTAGTCTATAGCTGTGAATGGGATTCTTCCATCCTCAGTGCAGGACTCTGCACTTGTCCTTGCTGAACTTCATCCAATATGTTTTGGCACAATCCTCCAATTTGTTTAGGTCCTTCTGTATTCTATCCCTGCCTTCTAGGATGTCTACCACTCCCCCTAGCTTAGTGTCATCTACAAACTTGCTGAGGGTGCAATCTACCCCATCCTCAAGACCATTATGAAGATGTTGAACAAAACCAGCCCCACGACCGATCCCTGGGGAACTCTACTTGTGACCGGCTGCCAGCTAGACATGGAGCCATTGATCACTACTCTTTGAGCCCTATGATCTAGCCAGCTCTCTATCCATTTTATAGTCCATTCATACAACCCATACTACTTTAACTTGCTGATAAGAATACTGTGGGAGACAGTATCAAAAGCTTTGCTAAAGTCAAGGTATATCACATCCACTGCTTTCCCCACATCCATAGAGCCAGTGACCTCTTCATAGAAAGCAACCAGGTTGATCAGGCATGACTTGCCCTTGATGAATGTTGTACCCTATGTTTGCCGTATGGGTTGTTAGAAGATCAAACAGGAAGCTTTATGAAACCACAAAATGCAAGGAAGTCAAACCAGGTCTTGATGATTTGGGCTGCAGTTTAATACCCTGATACTGCAAAGAAAACTGTGTGGGCAGACCCTTCTAATCACAAGGAGATGTGCTGAAATTATTAGGGTTCCAAACAAGCACGGGTGGCTGCCCACATTGTTTTCTTTGCAGGACTGGGGCCTAAGGCAATTACTGTGGCGCTCTAGATTGGAGTGAATTTTAGTCTTCTGAAAAACGATGGATTTGTTAAACTCTAGATATTGCTGTCCATGGCAAAATGAGTGTGATCCAGGCACAGGACTGAAGATCAGGAACTCCTGAGTGCTGATCTCAGCACTGACTGCCTCTCTGTCTTGGCAAATCTCAAAGACCCATCTACACAGGATTTTTTAAAACTTGGGTTTATACCCCTTTGTGTCTTTATTGATGTATAAAGTAGGCCTGAAAGGTGCAGAGTGTTTTTTCCCACTTGTCCTTTTATCTTAGAAGTATCAGAAATCTCAATTCTGGTCTTCCCTGGTTCTGTCAGGTTTATTGAGGATTTCAGATGATGCATATTACTAGTATTTCCATGATAACAGACGGGATGAGGGTGCTGAATCTTTAATACAGACTTTCTTGCTCCAAAATATTTAGTCATTGAATTTTAGTATATGTTAAAATAAATTGTTTAAAACAGTCTGAATAAAAATCATTTGGCTCTTATGGTAATGTTTCACTAGTTTTCATGTCTTCCAGCCTGAATGGACTAATGGGTGTATGTGGTGTGTGTTTTTTTGTTTTTGTTTTTTTTTAAATATAGGCAGGGTAAAACCTTTAGGAGGGAATGAGGTTGTTTCAGTTTCTGCTCTCCTTTCAGAGAAGGGGCATAGACTAATCTTTTTCCCTTAGTGGCTGACTTTTAACATGTCTGTTTGACTGTCTGTAAAATAGGGATATTTACCTTCTTAAAGGTTCTGTGAGGATCAATACTTTTTTCTTCAGTTTTGAAGAGGAAAAGTGCTACAGATGTATTCTAATCTACAAAGCAGATACAGCCACATTTAAATGTGTTTAATTTATTTTGCAAATCACCTACTGGGAATTGTATTAATTTCAGGGTGTGGTAGAGAGGGACGTACATTCAGAGACTGCCAGCTCTATTCCCAGATTCATATCACTATTATAAATGTGTATATAGTGCATTCATTCAAAAAGTCCCTAAGTGCTTCTCAAATTATAATATACTGACTCTACAAGGTGTGCTTATAAATATATTACTTAGCCCAGCACTGAAATTACTGCTGGCTAACACTGAACAAACAATACTATATAGCAGTTAACATTTATTTAGCTGAGGTTAGTCCTGCTTTGAGCAGGGTGTTGGACTAGATGACCTCCTGAGGTCCCTTCCAACTCTAATGCTCTATGACTCTATGATCAGGAAGTGAAGAAAACTTCTACCTGCAATTTCAAATAGTTATTGTAATGTGGGCAAAATGAAATAATCCAATTTAAAATTTGGCCAAGACCATGGGGTTACCACTCCTCAATGTTTTGTGAAGCACCCCACGATCTCTAGCAGTGTGGTCTGAATCTTGCTTTTTTTATGATTCAAGTGAAATATTTTTCTATGGGAGTACTGCATATGATTCTGAGCAATTATTTCCAGTATAATTAATCAGGCTTCCAATTGCAGGATCACATCTAATAGTAATACTAATCCATGTTATCCTGTAGTACATATAGTATGGGAAGCTATTTATAATGCCAGATGCATAATGCAATGAGATGTACATTTTGTATTGCCCTTATGATTTAGGTAATTACCACTCTGAGCCATTGTAACTGGCAGAGTTCTGTTCATCAGAAGATGATTGAAATGTAGAAGAGCTCTGCATCTGTCCATTCCAGCAGCTTGATGTATTTTAAGTCTTTCCATAGTTCTTCCCTTTGCTTAACTTTTAGTAAAAGAAAGAGACTTAGGGACATGAATTGTAACATGTATTTAAGGAAGCTTTTTCATGCATCCTTTTTTCTAAAAAGCTTTAGTCTTTTGCTATTTAGGGTTATAGGTCTGTGGTGGGAGCTGAAGGGACCCCTGGTTGTCTAAAAGAGGTGAAACATGAAGAATAAGAAAGCATTGTTATTAGCACTAGGGAAAAAATCATGTTCAGAGGGCAGAAGTAAAGATCTTGGGCAATTGACTGATCATACTTAATTGCTGATGACAAAAGTTGCATACAATATAAATTTCAAACACGAGGTCCTCACAGCTTGACAGGAGACAGCCTTTATTGCTTTTTAAAGCACAGCATAAGGATTTGTCATGAATATAAGTAAAAGATGTCTTAGGTGTTTGCTAATGTTCTAAAACTGTAGTGCAGATAAGGCAGGTAGACGTTAACTACAAAATCCTAGCCACACACTTCAACAGAAGAACTCCCACTTACCTCATAGAGGCCAAGTTTTCAACCATAATACATAAGATTGTTGAGCGGAGACCTAGGCTCCCCCCTAGGGGCTGCTCTTTTGGATAAAGGGTAGGTTTTAAAACATGGTAACGTTTTAATGAATACACTTTAAAACTCTAGTGGTCACTTCTACCGCTTAATGTAAGTTAAAATGCAACTTGCCCTGCTTACACTAGGGTTTTAAAACATGCTTATTAACATGTTTGCTAACACACATTTAAAATATCTTTTAGCTTACTCTAGACCAGCCCTAGGCTTCAATTCAATGAGCTTAGCATAGGTTAAAGCCTACACTACTAATCTTAAAACATGTTTAGTTGCAATTTTCTAACATCTCTAAACCCTAATCATAAGCCAAAAGGTAGACTTATCTGGGAGAGAGACCAACTAACAACCCCCCCCCCCCACCCCACATACACCGCTCTACATAATGGCTCTCAAACCCCAGTATGCTGTACTTGTAATTCCAGGAGAAGCCAGTGTGAACAGTTCACATTTCCATACCCAATGCACATACATCTGACTGATAAGACATGATTACCCAGTGACCACCACTGGAACATTCATCCTTTCAGCTGCTGACTAGCCAGGCTATTCTGGGAGAGGAAATACCACACTTTCTGGACTTAAAAATACTTCAATGTTGAGCCTCAAGTATTTAAAATCAGATAACTTATCAAATGTGTTTAGCCCTTCCTGTGCCACAGTTTGCTGCCTTCCTGATTCACAAGTAAGTCAGCAAGTGTCAGAGAAGTGACACTAAAAACATGGAACTGTGCTACTCAAGATATCTATTGCCTGTGATTGTTTAAATCAGACTCTAATACTACTGTCAGCACCACAGAGCCAATACAGCTGCAGAAGAGCAAGTTAGGCTCTAGTGTGCCTCCAGCATCTACAAAATTACGTTTCAAGAATCCTTATTACTGACAGTGATGTAAGAGACCGAGAAAACCCAGCTTGAGTTTCAGATCCCAGGTTGAGTTTGTAGAGTGCCAGTTCGGAAACCTTTCTTTTGACTTGTAAATTGAACTGATGTGATATGAAAACATTGGATTTAATGGGCTTTTTTTAGACCCTTTCCTGTTTCTCTAGCTGCTCCTTCAATGTTTCATTCACAGGATGGATCCCATTCATCCCTGCTCCATCCCTCATTGGGGATCCCATTCAGGGCCCCTTTCTTTTCTTCCTATCTTAGTGACCTTATTCAGTAATGTGGCTTTAAGTATCATCTTTACACTGACTCAAGTAAGCCCAAGGAGGGTGTGAACTTCAGGTGCAAGCCTACATTCTCCACCCCCTTCTGCCCCCTTAAGTATACACACATCACACTAACCCAGGATCTCAGGACCTCGCAGCAGTGGTGTCTAAGCCTGAGTCAAGCTGAGACACTGGGCTCAAGCCCTATTGCTTTGCAGTGTAGACACCGCCTCGTTGTCTTCTGGACAGTCACGCTTTCTCATGTTGCATCTGAACAAAGGGCTAAAGTTGCCATATTTTGGGAAGCCACTAGGAAGTCTAGGATATGGGTGGTTGGACTCAGGCCCACATAATACAGTGTAGACACTGGAGCCTCAGGTTCAGACCCATGATTCTGCAATTCTTAACCTGGAGTTACAAATGAGTGTACATGCTCAAGCCCTGGGTTAATAAACCCAGGGTCTTGAGTTCTACTAACCCTGGGCTTACATTGAAGTGTAGACACATCCTCAGATCTACCTTTCCACCCCAGACCACCCTTATTCCTCCCAAACTAAAATTCAAACTTGTCTTTCTGAAAACTCCTTGTGGATGTCGAGCAATCACTTTCAGCTTAACATAGCCAAAATTGAGCTCTTGATCTTCCCCGTAAATCCCTACCCACTTCCATGGTCACTATGTACAACATTACCAGCCTTCCTAACTGTCAGGCTCATTCATAATCTGTGACCCAGCCTCCTCTATTCACTCACACTTCCAGGCTTTGTCTAAATCTTGCTTTTTCTTCATGCACATCTCCTGGATCTGGCCTTTCCTCTCTGCTCGTACTGCTAAAACATTGATCCAGATCCTCCTTATCTCACATCTTGTCACTCCAACTTGCTCCTTTCTGTTACTGACAAATGTAATCTTGCTCTTCCCTTAAATCCATTCACTAGAGTGCTGCAAAAATATCTTCTTCAATCATCACTTCAGCTACACTGCATCCCTTCACTGTTTTTTCCCTTTTCCCACTGCATGACACAAACAAGTGCAAACTACTTGTCTTCAACTTTAAGACTCCTTGATCTGGTCCTGCCCTAATTATCTCTGATATGGCATAGAGCTGTCAACTCCCATCTACACCCCACTAGTGCTGCCAGCCTTTACTGCCCATTAGACACAAATCAGTTTTCAAACAGTTCTTGTCTGCATGCAGTACGTAACACAATGGAGATGTCTTGACTGGGACCTCTTGGTGCTATTGCAATAATTAATGGCATAGCATAATGTACAGCATGAATTTTAAAACATGTTGTGTGCCATCTTTTGGAGCGATATGCTGAATTTTCATAGCAAAGGGCTCTAATGCTTAGGATTACTTGGTGAAAAATTCCCTACTGTGCTTCAAATACTAATTTAATAAAACGTGGATCTCTAACATTAAACATTACACGAATTCCAGTATTGGATTTCTAGGGGTTTTTTAAATAAAACCTTGCAAATCAGTTTTCTAGAGTGAGTTTCTGAGATGCAGAAGGAAGACCAATTAAATCTGGAATAGAATTGTGACTGTCCAAGGTAATTGGGTAGCATGCGATTTCAGGCATAGTGTGGACTCAGTCTTAATAGACTTGTACTAATTCAGCATCTAACTTTCTTTTTAACATGATCGCAGAGCAGAATTTTGTCTCCCCCTCCCCTCTCCTAAAATACTCCTGTGAAGGTGCTTTGCAAAATGTTTGTAGTTAACCACAAAAAGAACCCTCTGTAAGCAACATCTTTAAGTACATTATCTAGTTGTAAAAGCCTCATTTCATGTCCTATTTAAATACCCTACTGTGAAGACCTAAAATATCTTAAGAATTTGCACAGCATCTACAGTGTCAAGGAAAACAAAACATAAGCTATACAGAAAGACTAATATTATTTGTATAAGCTCAGTGAATGGAAGAGAGTGAGGTGCCTTTGCCTTATTTAATAAAATGCATGGATTTCTACAATACAGCATAGTTCTCTCTCACAAGCCCCTCCATAAACCTTATGATTATGGCTAAATATGCATATTGAGGATTAAAATATTATATGGAGCACAAAAAGAATACTGGATGAAATGGTCTCATAGAAGTCCATGGTAAAAACCCCATTGACGTCAATGGGGTCAGGATTTCACACGCATTTGAAATGAGTCACTGCAATCATTATGCTAGCTTTTAAAATATAAAATGCATAATCCTTTTTTTAAAATACAGGTACCAACTGTGATTGGTTAATGAGCTAAGCCTTAAGCCTATAAATATGTATTGTATTTTTTCTTAGCACTTAGTTTGGCTCAGTTTTTCTGAAGAGAGATGCATAAAATATCTACCAATATTTCTGTAAGAGTGAGGGCTTTAGTGGTATAATGGATTATTTTCTTAAAAGTAGTAAAAGTTGGTGTGTAGTTTAAAACTGGATTGAGGAGAAAAGCAGAGAAGAAGCAAAAGCATTTTGTTCTATTCTTCTGCAAATATGTATTTTTTCCTGCGAATTCTTCATAATCAGTAAATAACAATGCATGCTTTCTTCACTAGGGTATTGAGGATTAGTCACTGTTTGTACAGTGCTTTGAAGAGGTAAAGCACCATATCAATACTAAGTATTTAACTCCTATAAATCCTTCACTAAAAAGAAACCCAACAAACTGCAATTCACCCTATGCATATGAACAAATACAACTTGCACTGCTGTCTGTTTCTTTCAATTGCAGTTGACACCAAGTAGTGGACAGTTATTTAAAAAAAAAATAAAAAAATTGTTTCCTCCTCAGCTTAATTTCCATTTGAAAAATCCAGGGCTTTCATGTTTGTTTATAGCTATAAAGAGATGAATGCTGCAAATAAATAGGATGCCACAACCTGCTGCTGAGGACTTAAAATATCCAGCACATCACATGGAAGGCTGTAATATTAGCAGTAATAAAAAGACAATGACATTCTAGAGACAACAAAGAAATATATAATTTAAAAACAAATGTTCAGAAATCTAAGTATTTTCCATCTTTATTCTTCATAAAGGCTTTGAAACACTCCTATTTGATTCCATAAAAACAGAAGAAAGTGTTTGCTAATGAAAATAGGAAACATCTTTTTAAATGTTTATTGCATAAATTATACATTTCTAAGGGTGCTCTTCATTATAGAAATTTTGCTGGTGAAAGAGTAATCATGAATAATTCATCAGCTAAAAAGTATATAAGATCCAAGTGAAAAGCCCATTCTCTTAATAAAATAAAAATAAAAAACAGCTGTTAAAGTATCTCTACTGATTAAGTAACATGCATTCCTACTTTATTGCACTTAGCCCACAAAGCACCTCTTGTTGGAAATTACAAGAAGATATAAACACATTATTTACACGGTTTGAGATATTGCACTCCATTTTGCAAAAATGTTTATTTGTTAAACATCCATCCATCTGCAAAGAACTTTTCCTTTCTGCACATGAAGTAACAAAAAAATGAAAATCACTTCATTTCAAAATGTATGGCAACTTTACTTTATTTTTTGTCATTCTAAACTCAGCATATGTTACACAAATTTATAGATCCATACATATTTTTATGTAAAGCCTTGATTATGCCTAACATTTCACAAATTACTGAAACTGTTACTGTCGAAAGATCTGAAAATTATAGTTACACGTAAATGGTTTCAAATCAGGACACTCACCAAAAGACTGAAGGCAGGTTTCAATAAGATTTTCCAGGCTGGCGCCTTTGGCTAAGTGTCCCAAAGGCATCATTATTCTGAATTCAGTGACTGAAGCAGGATTTGTTGGGAGGCACAATGACTGATCTGCTTCAGTCCAAGTGCTGTTTTAGGGACAGTGCCGCATCCTTGTGCAGGTTTCCTAAAGGAAAGAGCAAGATCAAGTGAGTACGAGAGCAAGGCAGTGGCAAATTTCACACAAGCCTCCTCCACAGGTTGGAAAAGGAGGAGAGATTTAAAAAGCAATTAGCTCCCGGGAGTTGGGTTGGTGAAAAACACAACCCTCCCTCTTGGCAAATAAACCAGAGACCTCCCTTTATAAAACGATATTTAGCCCTGAAAATGTGGATTTCAGAGCACATGGTAGTTCTGCAATCTGAATGCAAACATAATTCCCAAGCAAAGTAACAGTCTCATATAGTCTAACATCATCTAAATTGAACAATGTACATATCCCTGGGAAACTGTCCTAGTAATGACCATCCAATCTATGGATGTTTACATTTGGGCACTATAGTGAAAGTGAATGGATTTAAACCCATATCTAAACCCTGAATAATTCTGGCAGACATTTGTTGTTTTTTTTTTTAAATTAAATATTGATAGAGTTCATATATGGCTAAAATCTCAGCACAATTTTGCAAGGGAATATTCTATAGTTAAGTGTTTTGTTCCTTCTCTTAACTGCCCCTGTAAATGTCCACCTAAGTTAGCATGAAAAAAGTTCAGTATAATTGTTCAAAGGGCTGAATTCACATTATTGGTCAGACTTTCCAACGTGGCCACTAAACTACACCCATAATTCTGCAAGTGCCTGTTTTTAGATGGGTATTTTTTCACACCGAAGTTTCTGTGTTTACAAACAGTATTTGAGTGTCTCCCTTATTTCTATAGACAAACTACAATTTTCATGCAAATATAAGATTGAGAAGGCACAAAATTATAGATATGAAGAAAATGTGTGCTCAAATTTGCATTTGCAAAGCTGCAGACACCATTTTGAAATGCCTTTGAAAACATGGTCTTATAGTTCACACACTCAGTGATCACTGCACTGTTCAATAAAACTGTGGGCTGTTTCAAGGGGTGTAAATTAAACCCAAAAACCCTTCCTAAACAAATCACTGACAAACAGCTGAGAGAATGCTAAAAGTCATATTTGGGCTGAATTTTAGTGATCCTGGAAGTCAGACACGAATGGTATTTCCTGAAACAAAACTTAGGATAGTAAGCAGCCATGCAGATCTCCTTCCAATCCTGGAGTGACACTCCTATGTGAAACTTACCCACTTCTTAGATAAGTAACTATGTTGCAATGTTATCCTGTAGGTTCAGGTGCAAATATAAAATACTTATTCTTCAATACAGCTTTCATAACAGAGGCATGTTCTAGATATTAACTAATGAAGCCTAGCAACAGTCGTGTAAGGCAGACTTTTAGAGTCTAACTGTCCGGGCTGTAAACCTGTTCTCTGTCTTATCACCGCGTGAGTGATTTTGTGTCAGAGAAGTAGAATTCAGGCATTTCTGACTCCAGGCTTGTGCTCCAAGGGTCAATGGGAATTATGCATGCCTAACTGACAAAATCGCCTCTCCCCAACCCCTGTAGCTCTAGCAATGACCCTCAATCCGTATCTGCCATTTCTCCACCTTAGAGTGCTGCGTAGTCCATGAAACTCATTTCCTATGTCACGTAGAACCACGTTTGCAACCAGATCGCCAGAAATGCAAAGCTAGTGTCTCACGGTACTGACGGAGCAGATGCTGAGCACCCTCATCCAGGCCTGTTGCCGTTAGGCTGATCCATGTTGTGTGAAAAATTGTCTCCTATTTTTTTCCCTATATGTTCCTGCCTTTAGCTTCATGGGGGGACCTGTTCTCATTTTATGGGACTAAGTAACAGGAACAGACTTATCAGCTTTCAGGTTCCCCTTTGTCAATTCCCCTCCAACTCCCCTTCATGCCAAGCCTAGCATTATATTGCCAGTAAAACAAAAGTTGCATCTAGCCGGTATATTTTTGGCTGGTGCTAACAGTGCACTCAGAACTGAACAGTGCACTGGATGACCGGAATAAAGGCAGTCCCCACCCCCAGAGTTTACAGTACGGCACTTTCTGCTTTTCAGTTAACTCTACTTCCAGAAGTTAGTCAGCCGGGCAGGGGAATGGAAAAGAACAGGCTTCTTCTTTACCCTGGATTTCCATTGCCATTTTTTTTGACGAGATAAAGAATCCCCAAGTAATGTCAGCGTGTGGGATAACACCCAGCACTAGCTGGCGTTTCCCATGTGAGGGGACTGACACCACCGGAGTCATTTTATCTGCTGACTTCTCTCAACTACAGGGACAAGGGGCGACTCGATGGCTGCGGCTGGAATAAGCGAGTCCCCCACAGCGTGTCATTCCTGCAACGAGCCAGGGACTCGAGGTCTTGCCTTCGTAGCATTCCCGCTCGCAATTTGAGTGCCAGTCCCCCAGTCGGGGCTCTCTCTTTTATCCCCCCCCCCCGCACTTGCTCTCTGGGCCCCCTGCCCTTCACTACGGCTTCCAGGTGTGCTCGCTGCACCCCGCGTTCCGAAGCGAGCCCGACGCCCGCGCCGGCTGGGAGAGAACAACCCTCCGCCGGGGGCTGGGGGCTAGGCTCTTTTCGCCACCCGCTCTCTCCCCTCGGGGCCGGGGCAGCGGCTGTACAAGAGCCTCCGCCACAGGGCTGGTCCGGCCCCGGCCGGCCTTCCCTCGGCGGGGCGCCGCGTTCCCGCCGAGGTCACTTCACCCCCGCGCGGCGGCGGGGCCCCGCGGGCTGCCCGGGGCAGGCGTGGAGCGCGCCGGGCCCGCCTTTCCAGTCAGAGCGAGGGGCCGCCGCGCGGACCCCGGCCCGGCGCGCGGAGGCAGAGTGCGGGGCGCGCTTACTGGTTCTCGCTCCTCTTCCCCGCGGGTCCCATGTCGGAGCCAGCCTCCGTCCCGGCGGGAGCAGGCGCGGGCAGGGTCACGGTCACGGCCGGCCGCCGCGAGCTGGCTGGGCAGCAGCCCGGGGCATGGCAGCTCTGCCGGCGCCGCCCCCCCCCCCAGGGACCGTTGGCGGGCGGCGCAGCGGCAGCCGTGACGAGCGCGAGCGCAGATCTTATCGCCAGAAGGAAGCGCTCGGCTGCCGGGCTGCGCTTCCCCGAAGCCGCCGCGCGTAGCAGGTAGAGAACCGCAGGCTCGCGGGGCTCGGCGGCCGCCGCACGTCGCGGGGCAGCGGGGCTGGCGGTGCGGCGCGCTCCCCTCCCCGGCCGGCCGGCGGGGGCGGGGGGAGCGGAGAGCCCGCGGGGCTTCGCGCTAGGGCAGAAACTCATGTCCCAGAGACAGGGCTGGGTTTTCGGGGTGGGTCGGGTTGGTTTTTTCCAGTGGAAGCCAGGCTTTGGTTTGGCTCATTTAAAAAAAACCCCAAAAGTCCGTTTCCGGCTGAATTTTGGTCCGAAAGCCTGGCTCAGAAAATGTTCGGGGGTTTGACAAAATCCCCCCCCCCCAAAGCACAAGAGAAAATGGTCCCCGCAAACCAAACTCTGTTCGAGAACAAACATCTTTCCCCGGGCAGCTGTATTAGAAACCCCCTGCTCCCCTCTCAGCTGATACCCTGCCCTACCCGCCCGGCGCCTCGGCTTCCTCACCTGTAGAACGGGGATAAAGACGCCCGCCCGCCTCTGCCAGATGTTTGCAGATTTCTCCCCGAAGAGCTCCGGCTGGCTCGCGACTAAGAATTCTTCTTCTTTATATAGCGCGATAGATGTGCCTGGGGCTTGCAGGCAAAGAAAAACAAAAGGGTTGTCTTCTGCAAGTCAAGATAAGCAAAAAGTGTGTGGGGAGGGGGGGGGGGAATTGAAGGAGGAAATGCCAGATCCATGGAAGCCCCCTATGGAGACCATATTCCATTGATCTGGAGGAGGCAGGGCTAGAGGGGGTAGCCATTCTCCACACATTATCCCTTTCAATCATGCAAGAATTCCATTTTGAAATTAAATGCCCCAAACCTTCACTAACACAGTTAAGGTTGACAAGTGGTGCCTCCTGCCTTTCCAGACACACAGTAAACCCCTGAAGGGGAAGGCCAATGGAGGATCCATTCTATGATGCTGTGAAGGCTGGAGAGATTGAGGCACCGTTTAAGCATGCTGATTTAGTATTTCTCTCATTCAAAATAAATAATTCTTGCTCTTAGTTTCACTGTATGACCTCGATGCAGTTTCTTTCCCATTCTGTGAGGTGACAAAACCCTTTTGCCCAATCAGGCAGAAAATCGAAGTCCAAACTCACTGCATTTCTTGTCTCTTATATAAGGAACAATCTGGTCCAAGGTTCTTCAAAATCTAAATGAAATGGGATGCACTGAAAGCCCTGAAGTTTGTAATTTAGCAGGATGCGGATAATGGATATTATATGACCTCAGAGTAGTGACTGTCTCAAAATATTCATTTCCAGTGTAAAAGGCAGGTGAGTGAGGTGGCTCAAGAAATCGGTAATCAAATACAAAGGTCATTAATTCAAGGTTTGTAGTGGCTGAAAGAAATTATTTTCCAACTGTTCATGGTTTATGGGAAATGAGGTGTTGAACTTCAACCAGTTCCTAGTGGTCAGGTCATATCACCATCCCAGTTAGTACTAACTGGCATCCTCATATACAGTCCTGTCAGAAGGCCAATGGCTGAATGACCATGCTCCATTCTAGAGGTGGTGACTTGAAGCACATTGGTAGATTGGGAAAACTTTCACTGGCAGTGCCTTCCCTGTTTAGTGGATAGCTATAAATCTCCATAGGCCATCACTTCAACACCTATCATGAGGAACAAATGAACTAATGATTCAACTAATACGCTGCATTTTATGTCAGTGATAACTGCATTATTTTAAAATATCACATCCCCAGACTTTCAGGGAGAGCCTCAAACATTGGACATGATCAGACCACCCCCTCTCCTCCCCAAACAACATCTCTGCAAATAAAGGAGTTTCCTTTTACCTTCTAGCACAAGTTGAAAGCAAGGGCATGAAATCGCATCACTATGTATGGGCAAAGTACCTTCTCACAAAAGCCTGATGTAAAAATGAGACAGTGGATTTTTCCAAATCCAGTTTTAGTTATCAATTAAAACCCCATTTTGTTACTATCTGTCAAATATAGAAATTATAGTTCAGATTTAGCAAAAAGCTTTCAGAGTTCGTGGAGATCTAGGATTCAGATTTTCAAGACCAGGATACTCAGCTGTGTCTGCAGATAAGAATGGTTCCATACAATAGGACATTATTTATAAATGCAACTGGATGAAGAGTTAAAGGTAAAGAGTGGTCTGTTTAGTACCTGTGATTCAGAGTTTCAAATGAAAGGACAAACATTAGTCACAATAACAGCCGTGAATACATATTGTGAAAACGCGGTGTTGTACTTTCCAGTACTTATCTAAGGACTGTTGCTCTCTAACTGGTAGATAGTCCCAGAACATCCTTGATTGATGCTGTTCTGTCCCTCACTCCACTTTTCACTTCTTTGTTGCTCCTCACCATGCTGCGTGAGCCTTGAAAAACTGTCTAAGAGATCTTCTCTGAAGCACCACTTGTGAGACCACCAGTGTTCATTAATTACAACCCTTTGCTGCTGCATTGTACATGGCTCGTGTTTGGGTGCTGGCATTATGTTATCAAAGATAGCTCAGTCATCATACTGTCATCTTGCCTAAGAATGCTCAGATCCAGTCAACTTTCACAACCCAGCCGTGGTAGGCTTTGACCATGGGGTTCAGTGTCACAGTTAACTGCACTTGTATTCCCCTCCATAGTCCATCAAGGACACCCATTTATGGTTTCCATCTCCCAGCCATAATCTATTTTGTGTGGAGACTCACATCTCTCTTTCTTCTGAGCCCTTTGCCATCCACGGTGATATCCCCAGCAATCCAGTCTGCATAAAGGCCAGCCTCCGCACTTTGTTTTCTCTCTGCAGGCAGTGACAGTGTTTTTACCAGCAGTTACCACACCCCTCTTCCTAAGCCAGCACATTTATCTTAAGATAAAAGCATTACAGAGAACATAAAAACAACAAACAGATTTAAACACAAACTAAACGTAACAGGACTCACCCATCAGTCTTATGGGGCCATAGTAGGCCAAAGTCTTTCCAACCCTTCCACAAGGGTTGTCCCCCCCTCCCCCTTTTGAACAGATGGTCCTGTGTGTAGAAGGCCTAACAATTTAAACCCAGCTGTTTTATATCAAAAGTCCTTTCTTGTCTGTTGGTCTCTGGAAAACCCCGTTAGAACCAGGTACCTCTCTGGAGGTGTTTACAACCTAAGTGATTCATCTTAATCACCTCCACTGTTTTTGGTTCCTGGAGGACCGTGGAGGTTCCCCCTAGAATTGATTAGAGTCCCTGGCCCACAGTGATATAGAAAGCATTCTTACACTTACGGTCCCCAAAGATATTGTATGGACAGTAGGTCCAGATTTTGAATCTCAGCTAAATTAGCAAGAGTGCTCAACCTCTATTTAGGCACCACAGTAAGTGGACAGATTTTCAAAAGAACCAGCATACTGGGTGCCGAACTCTTGAGCCAATCTGGTGATAAGTATAATAGTGGCAGCTTTCAGGGGCTGAGCACTTTTGCAAGTCTGGCCCTCTGTTCATAGAGGACATCCAGGAAAAGCTAGGTGCTGCAGGAAATAGCATTAGTGATTCAGTAGGTGCTATTCTTCTGAATCATCACTGAGCCAGCCCCCAGCATGTTATCTGAAGATCACTGTGGTCCACAAGATGCCATCTGTCTGATGACACAACTCAAAGATCCTGATGAGAACTGGGTGGAAAGTTTCTGATGGAACAGTTTTCTGTTCGGAAAATTCCAGTTCAACTATACTGAAGTGTGCCATGGGAATGTGTCAGTGCCAAATTCTTCCAAGTCCCAACAGAAACCAGGCAGATTTCTTTCTAACTTTCTGGTGGGCTGCTGCAGGGCCAGGAGCCTGTTAGCCCTACATTCTTTGCAGCTCAGTTTTGTTTATCAGTTTTCTTACAAAAAGTCAAGTGAATGGCATTTTGATTTTTCAAAATAAAATGTTGGAATTCTGTTCTGCAAGAAATGTTGAGGTTTTGTTCTGATATAGAACTATTTTTTTAAATTTCAGTATTTCCCATAGAATGGTAATTCCAGATTTTGATCAACCCTAGACCTGACCACATATGACCCTTAGGAGAGCCTGTGACGTTTTCTGCAAAAGTGACTGTTAGCCTAGTGTCTAGGCTAAATTCTAGTTTGAGCAGTTACATGCTGTCTATCATTTAGTTTGTTTACTTTTCCATTTAATCAATATTTTCCAGATCACTGTATAAGCAAGCATGCACAATACATATACATACATCTGTGTTTGGCAGAAAGAGTACAGTTCAGCTTTGTGGTCAGATAACACAGCGGTATGCAGGTTTTATGGTACAAATCCTCTCTTGTAAAAAAACAAAACGAAAAACCAGGATTTCTATTCCTCAACAGCTTTCTAACTCATTAGATCTAAAGAACATGTACTAGATAGACAGACACAAAATGAGGCAGATTCACACCCTCCTTCCCTATCCACCCCATGACCTGTGTTCTAGAGATTGCATCCCTGGGTGTCTGGCTGTGCCAGAGAGAGATTTACTGCAGGGAGGTCAGGTGGGGTGGTAATGCTGCCTCCCTTTCTCAGAGGTTATCAGTGGATGACCACTTTAAAATCCAGCTGGTGCTCTAGAGGACCCCTGGTGGTGGAGGCTAACCAGGAGATGAACTGATTGGGGTAGGCCAATTGACTCTGGGACTGATATGCTGCCAGAGGCTTTTGCACTGCTGTGCCCACAGCCTTGGAAGATCTTCCAACACCAGCCTGGGTTTTGCAGTCAGAACCCAATGAGTGAATCAGGCCCATCTTCTAAAGATCCAGCTCACTCTAAGGTACATCTGCTCTGATTTGTGCCTTGCTTCCTCCTCGAGCATGGGACTCCCACAGGTCCTGCTGTTGGGGAAGTGGGAATAAAAGTCTAGCCACTTTCTCAGTATCAAGGCAGAGCTGGAGAGAGTAGCTGCAGCTGGTGGACTTCTGAGTGAGAAGGTGACCATGATCTGCATAGTCCTGTGCTAGGTGGCAGAATCAAGGAAGAAGGGGTGAAATCCATGAAGTGATTTAGGTGCCTAAATCCAGATTTAGGATTTAGTGTCTCATTTTTAGGCACATAAATCCCCCACTGTGATCCACAGGACTCCTGCTGAACCCTCAGGCTCCTAAACTCACTCAACATCGAAGTTTTTCAAAGTAAAAATTCCCTATGTGCCCACATTTTTGCCTCTGGGCAGGTACACTGCTGCCTCATTCTCGTATCTGGAGGCCTAGGCTCTAGAGCGAACACAAACCAGGCAAAGACTCGCCCAAGGGGCTTGATCTGCTAGGAACCCTCTGATTCAAAATCCAGCTGGAGGAGGAAATGGCGGCAGAAGCAGCAGAATCCACCTTAGAACTTTGAGCCCAGTGGCTAGAGCACTCACCTGGGCTGTGGAAGACCCAGGTTCACTTCCCCCCTCTCTGGCAGAGGGGGTAAAACAGTTTGAACAGGGACATCGCAGGAGGGCTCTAACCACGGAGCCACTGGATATTCCGATTTGGGGGGTTTCCTCAGTCCCTCCTATTGAAGCTGCTCCACTGTAGATTAAGAATTTAAACAGTCATTGCCAGGAGAGAGAAAGAAATGACTGTCATCCAGGGGTTAGGACATTGTGCAGAGGGTAGAGCATTAACTCACTGCTAATCTGGCACCTCCTTCAGGCTGCTCTGGGGATTAGTTCATCTGGTCAATAATCACTCCCAGGATTGCATGCCACCATACTGTGTCTCTCTCTCTGGTTCTGTAGCCCCTCTCTTACATCAGGAACCACAGTATCATTTTCATGACTTGGCCTTCCAGCCAGGTTACTATTTGTGTTTGTACCCCTTCTTGGAGGAATATCAAAGTCTTTCCTTCAGTAGCCTTAGGCAGTCTTCCCATTCACTGCCTCAGGTGCTATTCCTTCAGTGGTTAGTAGGGGAACTCAGGCCTGCCCTTTACTCTGGTTCCAGTCCAGGGACCCACAGCACAGCAATTCTGGGCTTTACTCTGCCAGCCCTTATGGCTTCCTACCACTCCTGGTTCACCTTGCCTTTTTCTGGGAGTACCAGCTCCAAACTCTCTTCCCAGGTAGTAACTGTTCTTTCCCAGCAACCACCCATGCCTGCTGCCAGCTTCCTGGCTTTATAGGTCCGACCTGTTCCTGCCCAGTGGAACCTGCTTGCAATCAATTTCTGCTCACTGTCTCTTCCTCTAGGTGCACACAGTGGAGTTAATTAGTTCTACCTGGCCACCTTAATCCCTTCCAGTCCCATGTGGTGTGGACATGCTAACACAGGCACCCATGTGGGGGGCAAGAGACTCTGAGTTATGTCCTCTTGCTCCCCAATCACTTTCTTTATCCTCAGCACCTCCTTATAGTCTGGATTTAGGTGCCTATCTGAGAAAGGGGCAAGGTTTAGCACATTGGCACCTCCAATTGACTAGCTTAGGTGGGGAGTCACCTAGCTTGCTGGCTTTTGTGGATTGCAGTCTAAGATACCCATCTTTCCCCATTCATTCTATAGGGAGTCTCCACACCTAACTCAAGCTTGCTGGATCACATTAGTGTTCCTGTGATTTTCTTGGTGCCTGAAAGTTAGGTGCTGTGACACTCAGCATCACAACATCTAAGTCCCTTCATGGATTTCACCTAAGGTCTCAAAGGCAAACTGGACAAACCAGGGTAGGAAGTAGCTCCAGGAAGGGGAAAGACTCAGGGTTGCCACCATTTTGGGGAAGTGGGGATTCTTACTGTTGTTGAATATTTTATGCAAATTAACCAATGTACATATAACCATACATTTCAGCTTTTAAAAAAGTATGTATGGATTTAGTACTATTGATGGCATTGCCTCGACAGGCATGGTGCATGACTTCTCCCCTGTCTTGCCTTCCCCATTCTGATATCCTGACTCGCTCTGTTGCCAGCTCTTGTGAATTTATCACAAGTCTCATGATATTTAGGGCTCATCTACACTAGAAAATTAGAAAAATCCACACCCAAAGCAACATAGTTAGGCCAATCAAAGTCCCTATGTAGACAGCAGCTAGACAATGGAAGAATTCTTCTGCAGTTGCATTGTAGCCTTAGTGTTTTACTGAGATAGGTATCTAAGACTGGGCTGCAAAGAAGTGCCTATCTCTGTAGAGATCCACAAACTGGGGGAAGAAAGGCATTCCTCTGCATAACTCAAATGCAGGACCTGGTCCTATAAGTGTGCACAAAGGCTGCCTAATTCTACATGAAATAGCAACAGTAGCCTACTTTCTTTACAACCATTAGCCCAGTGGTTAGAGAGCTTACCTGGGATGTGGTAACCTACTAGTTCAAGTGCCTGCTTTGCCTGACGTGGAGAAAGGAGTTGTGTATTCATCTACCACCTCTCAGGTGAATGCCTAGTCAGTGGATCATGGGATATTCTGATGTGGGGTTTCCTCAATCTCTCCTATTGAAGATGTTCCACTTTAATTAAAAAATAAATTTTAAAGGGGCAAGAGAAAGAGTCAGAATAATTTATGGGCCAGTGATTAGAACATTCACCTCAGAGGTAGCAGATACCTGTTCAGATCCCGTATCCTCATTAGGTGGAGGGACTTGAACCAGGAGTCTCTCACATCCTAGGTGAGTACCCTCATGGCTAGAATAAAAGCTATAAAGAAAGGCTTCTCCCCCTCTAACCCATCTGTTTTGTGTGGAGTTAGGTGGTCTGTGAGCATGTCTACTGGATTGGGCCCTACATGAGTTAGGTGCAGGAGCACTTGTCTTCCCCTGGTTTGTGGCTTACCAATCACTGAAAACTGCAGAGAAAAAAATCCTTGTTTCTTATGCATGAAGCTTCAAAGGGGGATGTAGCGAGAGGTCCCAGTTCAACAATGTTGTTTTGAGGCTAAAAATCATCCGACATGGAGAACAGAGCAAAGATCTTCCAAAAGGCTCATGATTCATCCAGTGCAGATTCATTCTCTTACTCTACCTAAAATTCTACAAAGAGTCTCATAGCCACAGAGTCTCATTATTTCCCTACTAATTTATCTAACAATATACATTTCAGTGAATCAGTTCTTATACATGATATATGAGGTGTAGTGGGACCTTCTGGATCATAAGTTCTGTACACAATTAAGTCATCTTCAATGTCAGCTGTAATGATAAAGTAGCATACTATCCTCTTATTGGTAAAAATGACTCTTTTTCCCCAATTAAAAACTGTTTTTGTTCTGAAATTTTCTGACAGCGTTCACACCTACGTAAATTATGATTGGAATGACACCTTGCTCATCTGAATCAGATTGGAACTCTAGAAGTCATTTTGCCCATATAGACAAAAAATCAAACACATTCACATGCACATACAGACAAATATTCTATATAGAAAAATGCCAAGAATAACCATGTCCACAGTGTAAATGGGCAATACGCACTTTATATAAACTTTGTGGTGTCTCATCCAACAAAAAAATGAAGTAATATGATATGCTTCACTCATTCTAATGTCTTTAAGATCTTATACATATTCAAGGAAGTCTCTGGAGTTTTTCTTAAAAGCAATAGGAATAATATTCTAAAGTGACTCTCACTTCCAATGAAAATACTCCTAGTGTTCAGCACAAGCAACTGACTACACTGGTAAATAAAGACTGTTCCTTATTTAAAATAGGCTTTATTCTGTAGGCACCCAAACACATATTTAAAAAAACCCAAAACATATTCTATGCATGGTTGAATTTATGTACATGTTGCTAGGAGTTATGTACATATCGTTGGGTTACCTAGGGAGGTGGTGGAATCTCCATCCTTAATGGTTTTTAAAATGCTAGTTAGGGTTGGTCCTGCTTTGAGAAGGGGGTTGGATTAGATGACCTCCTGAGGTCCCTTCCAACCTTAATCTTCTATGATTCATATGGCAGAATATGATAACAGTGTACGATACAGGCCTCTACATGTCCTGAAAATAAGACCCCCTGTGAAATAGCAGCTCAGAGATCAGGGTGTGTGTGTGTGGGGGGGGTGGCAGAGATGCATGTGTATTTCAGCAAATGAAAATCAGAACCAAAATTATTTCAGACTGTTTCTTTGAGTAGTTTGTGTAATTTCACCAGAACACAAATAATAGCATAAACACAACATTGATTTATAACGATAGCTAAATGACTTATTACATTTCATGAATCCATGTCTGATTGCTACATTCGTTATAAAAGTAACATATTTTGAATTTTTTATTTTTGTTTTTTGCAAGTTTCCAATACTAGTAAATCTGGATGGCAGGTGTTTTTACAACACTTTTCCCCCTTATTCCCCGCAAAAAGAAACAACAAGATCTACACACTGTACAAAGCTTGAAACTCACCCTTTTGCTGGGGTTTGGCTTTATTAGCAAATAAGTTAACACTAAGATAACAAGATTCATCTCAAGCCTCCTCCTCAGTTTGTGTGTTCCTAGGGCTCCTGCAGAAGGACTGCCCAGCTCATATTCTATATCCTCACTCAGTCTAGACACTCATGTGTCCCCTATGTTCAAGTGGGGTAAAGACCCACCTGCCTGAGTCAACAGGACTTACTTAGGGTATGTCTGCACTGCAGAGTGAAGTCGATTTATTTTAAAACGACTTTCACCCACCAAGTTTTAGAAGTCACAGGAGCATGATCACACCACACTCCTTGCGTCGTGCCCTTTTGTCCCCACTCACCACACTTTGGGTTGACAGTCAAAGCAGTGCACCATGGGTTGCTATCCCATGGTGCATCTAGGCACAGAGGCTTTTAGGAAGGTTGTCATCTTCCATGATGCAATGTCTCTCCTCCTCCCTTCTTGTCCCAAACAAACTGCAAACGCTTTTTTATGCCGTTTTTCTATGCCGCATGCACGCCGTTGCTGGAGAGACATGGAGCCCGCTCAGCTCTCCACTATCATTTTGAGCATCACAAATACCTCATGGCTTATCCTGCAGTATTTTCAAAGGCAAGATAGGAGCCGCAGCATGGAAAATGATGTTACTGAGTTTGCCCTGCTATAAGCCATAGAGTGAAACCATTCCCGTTTGCTGCAGGCTGTCATGCATCATCTTCAGTCCATGGAGCACCAGTTCTGGTCCTGGGAAACAAACACAGACTAGTGGGATTGAATTGTTATGAAGGCGTGGGATGTTGAGCAGTGGCTGCAGAACTTTCATATGTGAAAGGCCACTTTCTTTTAACTTTGCGCAGAGCTGTCCCCAGCTCTGAAGCACGTGAATACTTGCTTGAGACCAGCTCTGATGGTGGAGAAGAGAGTGGCCGTCACTCAGTGGAAGCTATCAACATCAGAATGCTACCAGTCAGTTGGGAATCAATTCAGAGTCAGTAAATCCACCATTGGAGTGGCTGTGATGTAAGTGCGCAGGGTCATTAATAGACTTCTGCTATGAAGGGTAGTGACTTTGGGAAATGTGCAGGCCATAGTGAATGGGTTTGCTGCAATGTGGTTCCCAAACTGTATGTGTGTGGGAGGGCAATAGATGGCATGCATATCCCTATCCTAGCATCTGACCACCTTGCCACAGAGTACATAAACCAGAAGGGATACTTCTCAGTGGTGTTGCAGGCCCTAATGGATCACAAGGGATGTTTCACCAACATCAGTGTGGCATGGTATGGAAAAGTGCATGACACGTGCATCTTTAGGAACTCAGGTCTGTTAAAAAAGATGCAGGTGGGCATTGTCTTCTCTGACCAAAAAATAAATATTGGGGATGTGGCAATGCCAACAATTATCCTGGGGGATCCAGCCTATCCTTCCTCCCTTGGCTAATAAAGCCCTACACTGGGCACCTGAACAGCGAGAAGGAGCATTTCAATAACAGGGTCAGCAAGTGCAGAATGGTGGTGGAATGTGCATTTGGGCATTGAAAAGCCAGATGGAGAAGTCTACTCACTAGCCTTGATATCAGTGAAAAGAACATCCCATCAGTTATATCTGCATGCTGTGTGCTCCATAATCCATGTGAAACAAAGGTGAAAAGTTCCCCTGGGGCTGGGCCATGGAGGCTGATAGGCTGGCTGCAAATTTTGAGCAGCCAGATTCCAGCGCTATGCTCAGAGCCAACCGCAGAGCATTTCGGGAAGCATCGAAAACCTGTTTTTGCAATGAACTGTGGTAATGTATGTCTGTGCTGTGCCTTTATTTCCCATCCCCCATCCTCGCTCTAGTGGCCCTCTTTCTTTCTCTCCCCAACCAAGCTATGAATGAATAAAGACAGAGGTTTTTTAATGCTATAAAATTTTATTTGTATCCTGTCTTAATGGGGGGAAAGGAGGATAACAACATTGTAAAGTGTCACTGTGCAAGCAACTATGGTTGTGTGCAGTTCTTAAAGGGGCCATCACATCTTTCTGCTCGCCTCCACTGGTGTGGAATGCAGCATGTACTGCACCCTGCTCAGCCTCTTCCTAGAGCTCTTGGGGGTAGGGGCTGGTAAGAAACTGGTTGACGGCTGAGCTTTTTGGAGGGGCTGCAGAGGGAGTCTGTCCTCCCGCTGCTCTTCCTGGAGCTGTACCAGATAGATGCCTCAGCATGTTGTACTGATCCCTCATAATATGCAACATCTCCTGTTGTGTATCACGCTCCTGCTCCTGTGCAGATCTTCTGTGTTCCATGTCCATGTCTAGTTTTTCAGACAAGGACATCCTCCAGGCACTGAGCTCTGTGTCAGCACCTGCGAAGGCGTTCATTAGTTTGTGGAACATATCATCCCATGGGGTTTTTTTCCCCACTTCCTAATCTGGGAAGGTCTCTCAGAGGGAGTTCTGCAAGGTGGGCTGAAGGCCAAGGTGTTGACTGTAAGAAAAGAAAAGCACAAAGTTGCCATTGTTAGCTGACCCAAAGTAGTAAAAGAAATGTTACAATGTAAAAAGAACTCCCCTTCATGTTCACAAGGCGAAGCCAGACCCGCAATTCAATCTGTATGTATCGGATGGGTCAGAGTGGCGTTCCAGACATGGTAAGCCAGGGGCCCATGCATCCATTATAGAGAGGTGTCATTAACACTAAACTCCACAATCCACACTTGAGGAAGGAGAGGGACCACTGGGCTTCACTGTAACATCCACAGAACCCATTTGGGAGGAGACGGGCAAAACAGATTAGAGGATGCTGTGGATGAAGCATAGTGACAGAAAACATAGGGCAATCAGTGTCCTGACCCATAACGCCCATGGCAACCATACCATGACTAGGAATTGTCTTGTGTAGGTGTCCAGGAACACCATCCATGACTGGGGAATAACACACAGTGACTATATTGGTCGGGTATTGTAAACTTGCGCCATCTTCCCTAGGTGACCATGTATGATAACGGTCTCCTGAGGGTAACACAGGCAGAAAGGGAAGATTTGCTGCAAGCATCGGGGTACAGGCTTGGCCCTTATGCTGCTATGCTGTGTTCCATGATGATGCCTGCTCATTTAACAGTAGAGTGGCAGGGGAAAGTTTTCTACCGTGGTGGAAGAAATAATGCTGCCCTCCCCAGAAACCTTCTGCAAAGGATTACAGAATACCTATGTGAAAGTTTTCTTGAGATATCCACGGAGGATTCTCAGATCATACCTGTGAACATAAATAGTCTGTTCCAGGGGTAAACCTCTGCTGAAATGTACCAATACCCAGGAAACCCATCCCCTCAAAAATGCAAACTCCTTTTAAGAAGCTGGACTGGGGACATAACCACAAAAATGAGATTTGCCCCACACACTCCCCAAATGTGCCTTCCACAGCATCTTGATCAGTCCCACTGTCCTGTGTGTAACTGGGTTGCTCTGGGGTAACCAACAGGTCCTGGCTCTCAGGGAGAATGGATACCCCTCTCTCCTGCACCCTGCTGTCCTCATCTTCCACCTTCTCATCACAGAGTCCTCCTGGACTGGGATTCTTCGGGGGTATTGATGCTGCATGGTGGCACAGTGGTGTGGCCACCACTGGGAATCACATGCAGCTCCTCATAAAAGCGGTATGTTTTCGGTGACAAGCCAGAATGACTGTTCACCTCCCTAGTTTTCTGATAAGCCTGTCTCAGCTCTTTGATTTTAATGCGGCACTGCTGCACATCCCGGTTGTGGCCCTTCTCCACCATACCATGCAATATCTTCTCATAGATATCCAAATTTCTTTTGCTGGCTCAGAGCTGAGCCAGAACTACAAAAAGGATGTGGACGAGTTGGAGAGAGTCCAGCGGAGGGCAACAAAAATGATAAGGGGGCTGGAGCACAAGACTTATGAGGAGAGGCTGAGGAAACTAGGTTTGTTTAGTCTGCTGAAGAGAAGAACGAGGGGGGATTTTATAGCAGCCTTTAACTACCTAAAAGAGGGTTCCAGGGAGGATGGAGCTAGGCTGTTTTCAGTGGTGGCAGATGACAGAACAAGGAGCAATGGTCTCAAGTTGCAGTGGGGGAGGTCTAGGTTGGACATTAGGAAAAAGTTTTTCACTAGGAGGGTGGTGAAGCATTTTAAGGTTTTTAAGCTGCGGCTTGACAAAGCCCTGGCTGGGATGATTTAGCTGAGGATAGTCCTGCTTTGAGCAGGGTGTTGGACTAGATGACGTCCTGAGGTCCCTTCCAACTCTAATATTCTATGATTCTATGAAGAACAGACTCTTTGCCCCACAGACCGATGAGATCCAAGACCTCTGGTTGACTCCATGCAGGAGTGCGTTTGGGCTGTGCACTCACCATGAACAGTTCAGCTACAAAGCTCTCTCCATGCTGTTCAAACTGGAAATGAGAATTCAAAATGTCCTAGGGCTTGAGAGGAGGAGCTATTTCCTGTTTACATTGCAGCAGAGAAAGAATGTCCAGAGCAGTCACAACAGAGCATTTTGGGATAACCCCTGGAGGCCAATGGCATCAATTTACATTGTGCTCAGTCTACACTGAGTCTAATTTGACCCATAGAATTTGACTTCAGTGCTATGCCACTTCCACAGGTGCTTTTATTAAGTCAACTTTTACTGCAATTTAGGTCAGCGGAACTGATGTGCCAATGGAGATGCATATTTTAGGGGGTCAACGTAAGCAATGTTATGCTAACCTCTACTGCCAGTGTAGACCAGAACCCTTTCCCAAGAGTATCAACCCTTGTTAAAAAGGCAGACTTTCAGGCAAACAGTGCCAGACTGTTACATAACATCTCGTCTTTATTCTACAGACACTTAGTGATAATGCAAATATTAATATTATAGTTGGGGCTAGTAGCACCACCTATTATTAAGGTTGCCCAACACTTCTCTTTCTAAAAGCCTGTTTTCAGTTGATTGTAATTTTGCCAAACTTTAACAGTTTGGGCTAAAATGGTCCATGCCAGGTGTCTTCCTCTGGCTCAAGTTTTATGGAAAAATTCCGCAAGACCAATTCAGTGGTTTCCAAGAACAAGATTAAAGGAAAACACATATTTTTTCCCCATGTTAAAAAAAATGTATTGACCTTTTCTTTTGAGATGCTCCAGCACGCCATGCTTTGGAGCAGGAACTTGAAATTTGGCAGCAGGGGTGACCTTTGTGTCAGGGATGTAACTTTTACCATCCCTGTGAAAATCTGCCTCAAATTAGTCCAGTTATAAGCCTTTGAAAAATAACAGTTTGTACATATTTGCTAGAGCTTCAGAACTAAATTCACTGACGATTCTATCCACACTGGCATGGTTGCTCTTAGGGTCCCTGCAATTGTAGCCCTGGGTGCACCGTGTCTGGCGATAGACACTGGAACTAAAAGCAGGAATCTGTCTCTCCTATGCAGCCAGGGTTTCCCCTGTTGACACCCAAGCAACGCAGAGGAGGAAACTGCCTAATTCAAATGCACGGGGGACAAGACCAGACCTGGAGAGGGGTGTGTTATGGGAGTAGTTTAGGACAACAAGTGTGAAGGGGTGCGGACTTGAAGCTGGGGGGACTGGGACTGGCAGGGTGAGGAGACTGGAAGCAAGGGTAGGAAACCAGTGGAGGATACTGAGATTGGACATAGATCTGAGGGGAGATTGGGACTGGGAACCAGTGGGCATGGGAAAGAAATGTGTGGGAATGGGAGAGAGACCTGACAAGAAGCCAGGATGCAGGGGGAATCATTGGAACTGGCTGGTCAAGAAAACTGAGGCTAGAATGAGAACTTGAGGATTGAAGACTGGGCCTGGTTAGGTAAGGAGAATGGAACTGGGATGAGGAGCCAGGGGTGGGGAAGAGACAGGGACATGACAGAAGTAGTCACGTTTGGGAGAACAGACAAAAGACTCTGTAATCACTAGAGAACACCACCATCCAGAGTCTGGACTGAAATCCAAAATTCCTGTCTCACTATTTCTCTGCTGTCAGCAAATATCTGTGAAACCAATTGGCAAAGTGTATGTCTCTTCCCCCTCTAGTGCTGGTCCACAGAGAAGATGCCAACCTACACATCTGATGAAGTGGGTTGCAGTCTATGAAAGCTTATACGTGCAGAAATTTGTTAGTCTTTCAGGTGCTACAGGACTCTTGTCGTTTTTGCAACCTACTCTTGCTATCTGTCACTGTGTTAGCTCAAGTGGCAGAGGTCTGTGCAATGGATCTAAAGTTTTCAACTCTGCTGATGAACCACATGGGTGTCAATAAGCTGTCCTATAATGGAATGTCTATTTTTTTTTTTGGTTTGCTTTTTAAAAGCCTCAGAAATTATACACAAAAAACTACATTCAAAGGACATTATTAAAGTTGCAAAATCAAGCAGTGAAAAGTTAGAAGATAACTGAATTAAGATTGCCAGTGCCTATGCAACTTTAATTCCGTCCTCTTGCGTGTATGCATTATGAGTTTTTAATAACATGACCCCTGCCTCATTCACCGCACAGGATGGTCCTGCTTTGGGGTGGGGGTGCATCAATGCTGTATAGCGAAGGTGGCAGTGGTATTTTGACCCCTTGCTTCATTTGTTGCAGAAGATGGAAGGTATGTAGTGAATGAGGCAGGAATGAAGGCAGTTGAGTGATGCCCTGGAGAACCACATTCTATCACTGCTTCTACAACAAAGTTCCTATGTAATGCTTGGCAAGTCACTTAAATCAAACTGTTCACTGGTTGTGCGGTCCTCATTTTCTTGGTGCCTGCCTTGAGACCCTAGGATCTCATTTGCAGATATGCTGAGCACTCACAGCTGCAACTGAAGTCTGTGGAAGCTGGGCTTTGAACATATAAAGCGGTATGTAACGCTAAATACTCTGAAAAATCAGAACCTAGGTGTCTCAGATCGAAGAGCTCAACAAAACTGCATTTTCTGACCAAATTTTCTGTTCAGTCCAAAAAATTTTTAACCAGCTCTACCTTTTAAGCACATACTAAATGTTAAGCATCTGCTTAAATGCTATCCTGAATCAAGGTCTAATACTAGGAGCAAGGCGAAGAGACAAGCATGTAGCTAACTGTTTCCTTTGTATGCTGAGGATCATGTCAAAGTTCATGTCATTCTCCAACTGCTCTCTGCCCGTTTCAGCTCATGCTCTGAAAAGTAAGTAGATAGGCATGCAACAGGCTAGTGACTTACTTCTACCCGGTGCCTAGGAATATGCATAAGGCTTAACCTTATTTGTGTGCATGTGTAAATTTCATTCACACTGTTGAGGGAGCTCAGCAGCCTTGTACTCTCTACTATGCACTGTAGAGAGTTTCAGGATCAAGTCCTTTAGATTGTTTAACCTGGGATGCTTTTAAAAAATAATTTACTAAAACTCATTTTTCCCATTAAAGTAAGTACTAAGCAGGTACTTTCAGAATATACAAAGGGAGAGGATTTCATTTGTTAGAAAGTGCCATTCTTCTGTAGGAACTCTTCAGATTAGAAGCACACTTTGAGTTACACATTTTTAGGGCTTAGGCCTACAGTTAGTACCTTGGCCCTTGGTACCCATGAAAAAGTATGACGAGAGGAAATAATTTTCCTGCCTGGAATAATGCTGGAATGCAACAAACACCGCATCATCCATTTAGAAAGAGCAATGCAATTGCCTTCCACACTCAAGTCCTTTTGTAATGGAAGCAGCATACCTTGTTCTGTTTGTGATATCTCACATTACCTTTTGCTACAGATTGTGAGATTGTCATGATACTGCCCATCTGGATTAATACTCTGTTTCATGAAAACTGAAAGATACTTTTAATTCTAGTTCCAATGAAAAATAGAAACTTATATTTGGTGTCAGATGGAGTACTCAAGTAAGTTCATCACTTAGAGCTGTTTGGAAATTTTTCATTGAAATGGTGTCTTGATGAAAAATGTGGGGTTTGTTTGTTTTTACAAAATCAAAACATTTTGCAAAGAATGTTGATTTGAACAGAATTTTGTTTAGAAAACTAATGAAGCAAAGTGTTTTGACATTTTTTGGAACAGAATAATTTGCTTTTTCATTTCAAAATAAGCTTTTGAAATTAAAATTAACTGGGTTTAGATTTTTTTAAGTTTTAAGAAGTCAAAATCAGAATATTGTGTTTTGATTTTATAAATAAAATATTTTGATAGACCCAAAATGATTTTTTTTTAAATTTCATTTCACAGAAAATTTAAAGAATTTTTGTTTCTAATACGTTTGGGAACCGAAGGAGTTTTTGTTGTTGTTGAAATTGTGGAATTTCCTGCAAAATGGAAAATCTGGTTCCCACTCAGCTCTGTCCTCATTTCTAACCCCTAACTATGGGTTAATGTCAAGATTTTTCTTTTAGTTTTCCTTTTCTTTTTGAACATTCAACACTGACAGTGTATATATTCAATTTTTACTTAGTTCATGTGAAGAAGCCTGTGTCTACATAGATACAAACTTAGCAGCTGGTTTTGAAACAAGATTTCCAAGAAGAAACTGCTACAATACCATGTTTTCAAGTCATCAATCTGTCAAATGGAGAGAGAGAAGGTGGCGAAGAGCTCATACTTGGAATCATTCCTATACTTGAAATCACTTCTGACCGGAGAGGGATGGTACTCAAAATAAGGAAGGGGAAGAGGGTAAAAATGTTTCTAAGGAATCTTTCCTTAGGTTCTCCATCTGTTTCAACAGAGACAAGTGCTTAAACAGGAAATAGATAACACCATCCCAAATGTCCCACTGTAGACATTTTCCAAATTTAGGACACTGTGATTAGCTATTTCCCTAACAGATATCTCTCGGCCAGGAAAAAGAGGCAAGACAAAGGTCACTAGAAATATAAATAATGTATTATTTTAACCTTCTTTAAAAGAGGTTTCCTAGATAAATGGCTGTGATGCAGAGCAGGAAACAGTTAAGAATATAGCAGGATGAAAGACAAGCCCTTAGAAGTTTTCTTTTCTGACTTTAATGTAATTTTTACTCAATGTTAACAAGATAATTTGTTGTGTGTAGGTAGCAACTACAATTACAGTCAATGACAGTTCAGCTTGCTGAGAAGTGTGGATTTTTCCAGCTGTGGATCATTTCAGATACAATTTTAAGGGCTTTCTGTAATTCCTCTTGGAGTTCCTATACAAAGTTTGATAATACCTAAGATGTCACTTAAAAGTGAGACAGTGTTGCATAAATATCTAGTTGTGTGCTGATAGTAGTAAACAGTTTATCTGTTCAATTTATCAGCATACACCTATATATTTAGAGTTTCATTGGAATCGGGCATATTTTTTTCATCTTAAACTGGTGTGTACAGATAGGACCTGATCCAATGCCCCCTAAAGTCAATGAAAAAACTCCCAGTCACTTCAGGGGACTTTGGAACAGACCATTAAATAGCTGTTCTGGTATACTCCAGATGTACTGCGGAGAGAGGAGGGGCGAATGCCTAGAGAATTTGTTGTCTTCCCATTTGAGCAAAACTGATTTCTCACTCATAACTGGAGCTGGTTATAAAATATATTTATGTGCAAAATTACTTAGTTTTTCTTTTGGGTCAAAATTTGATTTTGACAGAGGTATTTCCAACCGGTTCTTCCCATGTTCTAAGCTTGAAAGCAACTTCAGCTGTTGCACTTCCGCTAATTTGCTAGAAATATGTATGCTTTTTCCCTGAAGAAAATACTGAGGATTCTGATGGCTCCATGCATTGTTCAGTTTGGGTAATATGGGGACAGGGTGGGAATGAATACTTTGTAGGCTGTACATCCTCTTTGTGGGTACATCCCCTGTTTGGTGTCTTTTTATTCATATTTGTCATTTGTTATCTGGTCCATTCTAGAGGAAATCAGTTTAATCTTCAGAAGCATTTGCATGAACCCTAGGAATAAGATATCTCTAGCTAGGATAATTTAGCAGGGGGGTGATCTCTGTATGAGAGATAGAGAAATTAGCCCAACCTTCCTTTCAGTTTGAAGGCAGTATTTTACTAAGGGGCTCTGAAGTCCTGGGAGTACTCCCTAGCACATCACAGCAGTAATACTTCGATGTCTTTCTACGTCAGTTGCTGGTTTTCATTAGTTTGGTCCCAGCATTTGCTCTCAAGTTGTCAAAAAACAACACCTCATCTTCCTTCTAAAGCAGCGGCGGTGATGCATGGAGATGTGATGTCTCCTTCGTTAGCTTGAGGTGGAAGGAAAAGGGCAGAGCAATATTAACTAATAGGCCCAAGAGGCCTAGGGCTGAATGGCCTGGGTTGTGCTATTTTGGGAAGGCAGCTGCCTGAGGGAACAGCAGTAGCAAGTGAAGCCTGGTGAGCTTGGGGAATGTGAGGATTAATTGGCCACTCAACACGTTTACCAGCTGCTGCTGTGCCAGTTGGTCTAGGCGTAGAGTTGCAGTGGCCTGCCAAGTGTACACAAAGGCAGGGGGGTCAGCCAGCTGGCAATGGTAGTGGGGGGAATAGAAGGTGTGCCTTGGGCAAAGAAGCTGCAGACAGTTGGAAAATGTTTTGTAGAAGTTGCGGGTGGCACACCTGGGTGATTTCTGACTATGCCACTTCAGTGGGACTAAAGGGTTAAGGAATGTATTAAGGCCACAGTGTGAAGTTCTGTGGGCTATTTTTGATTGATCTTGTTCTGACTAAAAGGACATATCCAATGCTATTTACAAACAAGAAATAATTCTTGCTTTGTTTTAATTGCAGCTTTTCCCATGTGGGAATTTGCTGCACAGAAAAGGGAAAATAATGTAAAAAGCCTTATCCAATTTCCATCCAATATTCGGAGAAAATGCCTTGAACAGCTGGTTCAGCAGAGACATCTGGAAACTCTGTTCAGGAGCTTGACAACAGCATTCATGAAGCTGGCATCCCAAACTACTTGCATATTCATAGCCTGGCAAAATCCTTACCTGAAAGGGATACAGTACTTGATCCTACTCCCATTCAACTTAATGGACACTTTGTAGTTGATTTCAACTGGGAACAGGATCGGGCCAATAAGGGGTGTATGAATGCAATGAGAAACTTCAAACTAAAATGAAGAATCCTGCTAGGCTATAAAGAGCCTCTTTGATTTGCAATTGCTATTCAATGTAAACTGGATATTTGTGGAAACCTCAAGTCCTCAGATATGAAATTATGTGAATTGTCCTGATCTGCTTATCTGCCTATTGCTAAGAAAGCTAATGCATTGGTTACTTTCTTAGGGGAGGACTCAAAATAATGAAAATAGCAAACAGGAATTCTGCTTCACATTAGGAAAAATTACTCATTGCTGGCAATGCATGTTATTAATGGGTGCCGCTGAGCCAGTGCTGAATGTGGTTTAACTGAAAGTGTAAACCAAAACCATGCTCAGCACCTTTTTGGCAATCATCTTGTGCAAGTCACTTGGGCCCAGTTCAGCAAAGCATTTAGTCACATGCTTACATTTTTGCACAGCACGGATAGATTTGAGAGCATGTGTAAAATTAAGGCTGGGATTTTCAAAGAACCGTTAGGGTG
>ML675613.1:56966008-57042963 GCA_007922155.1 Mesoclemmys tuberculata | reverse complement strand
ATCCAAAACTCCTGGGAATAATTCATTAGACTCCTTTGAAAATTCCAACCAAAGTACTTTGTTGAATCAAGGCCTTACCCTCCAATTCTGGGCACTTCTGGTTTTGGTACGAGGGCCTGGTTGTCAGAGATGATGAGCACCTGCCTCTCTAACTATACTCAGTGAGCTTGGCACATCTGAAAATCATGCCATAGTTGTCTCAAATTGGGAACACAATGCTTGAGGCTGCTAAAATTAGAGGCTGCTTTTGAAAATGCTGACAGGAACAGCGGGAATATCTCTTAAAAATCTCCAGTGACATAGATTCCACAATTTATTCCAGTGCTTAATCACTCTGACAATTAGGAAGTTTTTCCTAATGTCCAGTCTAAACCTCCCTTGCTGCAAATAAGCTCATTGCTTCTTGTCCTATCCTCAGTGGTTAAGGAGAATAATTTTTTTCCCTCCTCCTTGTAACAACTTTTTATGTTCTAGAAAGTTGTTATGTCCCCCCACTGTCGTCTCTTCTCCAGACTAAACAAACCCAATTTTTTCAATCTTCCCTCACAGGCCATGTTTTCTAGACCTTTAATCATTGTTGTTGCTCTTCTCTGGACTTTCTCCAATATGTCCACATCTTTCCTGAAATGTGGTGCCCAGAACTGGACACAATACTTCAGATGAGCCCTAATCAGTGTGGAGTGGAGTTGAAGAATTACTTCCCATGTCTTGTTACAATACTCCTGCTAATACATGCCAGAAGTTATGTTTGCATTTTTTGCAACAGTGTTACACTGTTGACTCATATTTAGCTTGTGATCTACTATGACCCCCACATCCCTTTCCGCAGTACTCCTTCCTGGAGAGCCATTTCTCATTTTGAATGTGAGCAACTGATTGTTCCTTCCTAAGTGGAGTATTTTGCATTTGTCCTTATTGAATTTAATTCTATTTACTTCAGACCTTTTCTCCAGGTTGTCCAGATCATTTTGAGTTTTAATCCTATCCTCCAAAGCACTTGCAACCCCTTTCAGCTTGGTATCATCCATAAACTTTAAAAGTGTGCTCTCTCTGACATTATCTAAATCATTGATTAAGCTATTGAACAGGACCAGACCCTTCTTATGCTTCCTTTTCCATCTTCTGTAGAATAAAGCTAATATGTCACAGGAGTATGATTCATTTGTAAAGACCTTAAATCCTTGGTGCTACTGATGTGAAGGGCAAAGTGCTGTGATAACCTAGATGTGTTATCTAACACAAGAAATCCATTAGTAAAAAAGAGATTCTCACTTTCAAACTGTGTGTTTGTCTGTGTTTTTCTTTCTTCCTGTATATCTTTTCTTATTCTGCCAGTTCTTGGCAATTTGTAAGTGGAACGGGGTGTATATGTTTATGCAGCGTGACTTAACAGATGAAAAAGTTTCTGTCTATCCTATTTTATTCCTTGTCAGACACAAGCACATTTCAAAATGTAACAAGTTTAAATCCAATGGTATCTAGAAAAAAGATAGCAAAGGGAGAAAACACATTACTAGTAAATCGTGTGACTAAATTAATTAGTCACGTTAGATGAACTGAACTAATATTTTTAAAATAGTTTTGTTACTATGTTTTTGAGAACTGTGCCAAATTCTATTACCCTGGGGGCTGGTTGCACTATAGATCCAGATTTTTTTTAAATGATAAGCACACGCAGAATTCTAGTGCGTATGTGTATTTATCCTAAGTTTTCATTGTATAGCGAAGTTATAAAATACAGGGAAAATATTTGTTTTTAAATAGGCATGTCAGATTCTACATACGTTCAGATCACCAGCTTACATGACAAAGAACAGAACTGGGAGCCATGAGTTTTGGAGTGTATTTCTGCTCTGCCACTAACCTACTCTTTGTCCTTGGGCAAATCACTTCATCCTTGTGTTTCAGTTTCCTCATCTATAAATGGTTATGATATATTCCTACTGGTACCTCATAGGGATGTTGCAAATTTCATTAATGTTTGTAAAACACTTTGAGATCTTTGGGTGGCATGTGCTCTAAAAGTCGAAGTAGCATATTATTAGTTTACTTTACCTCCTCCTTCTCTTTCTCTCTCTTCCCTCCTCCCCCACCCAATGTTGCTGGATGCATTTTTTGGTATATTTGTGCATACTTAAGAACATAAGAATGGCCATACGGGGTCAGACCAATGGTCCACCTAGCCCAGTATCCTGTCTCCTGACAGTGGCCAATGCCAGATGCTTCAGAGGGAATGAACAGATCAGGTAATCACCACCTGATCCCGCCCCTGATACCCATTCCCAGCTGCTGGAAAACATACTCGCATACTTCTCCTGAGTAAACTTCATTTTAATTGAAGCGTAACTCAAAAGTTAAATTCTATGTCATTACCTGGTGTAGACGAAGGCAGAAGTTATCCCCAAGGCTACTTCTGTTTTCTTGTGCTTTGTCAAAAATAAATGGAATAGAATGGCATCTCACTGGATCATCTGTCTTTAGGCACGTGCTGCATCATATACATTAGACTGCACTGCAGCCACTTTAAGTGCCTCACTGGAATGTAATCTCTGACCTTTTGATGTTAAAATGTTAGGTCATACTGTCCCAAAGAGAAACTCACTGGCCTGTGGCAAAGAGGTCAGGAAACTCCTTAGTTAACACAAGGTATTAACAAATAAGCTTCATTCTTGTGGGGGATGGCATGAAGGAAGCAAGGGATACGCTCTGGGAGTTAGAGACTGTCCTCTATTTAACCTCTGTTTGCCACCATGGCAGCATAAAGGGACAGAAAGGTGTTCTGGGGAAATCCCCCAGCAGAGGAGTAATATAATGTAGGGCTAGTGCACATACACATCCCCTAACAGCCTCTCCCCACACCGCAGCACAGTGGCATACCAGGAGATTTGTGGAGGCCAAACAGGCAGCTGGAGGGAAGTTGTAATTCTTGGAGCGGCCCAGAATCCCAGAGGGGCAAAAGTGGTTTAAAGCCACTTTTCTACCCTCCTCCTAGTTTATGTCTTCGATCTGTGCCTTACAGACTCTGTCCCTCTGATTTGTTTTTGGAGAGCCCCGTTGCACTACGTGTCATGAGTTCTCAAAACAGTGCCACAGGATAAAATATTACTTTTCTCATTGTCCGAGGTCTATACACACATGCACATTTTCAAATTACACAAGCTGAATGTTGCTATTCTCTGAAGATGGTTGGTATATTCTTCAAATGCAAACAATAAACGCTTTCAGTGAAGTGAACTTAATAGTTGGTTTGCCAAGTGGTGCCACTTCCCTCTTTGGTGGAGATTCTGAGAGAGTACTTGTTTAAACTGCAAAACAAATGACTAGGTTACCCAGACCTTGAGTAGACAGGATTTATCACAGGATAAATGGGAAAAACTTTGTAGGAGTCCCTTGTTAGATATTGGCACCACATCACTGGTTAGGATTCAAAACTTTGGGCCCTTATTTACAACAATGTGACTCAAGAGCAACCTTATTGTGTTCAGTATTGACACACTGAGGGCACAATTCAACCCAATATGTGAGGCCCTCCGAGACTATGGCAGCTGTGCAAAATCCTTTCAGCATCATCAATCAATCTAGTGAAAGGGAGCCAGGTACTTACTGTGAATTTTCATGGAAATTTTACAAGGCTGTGCTGTGCTGATAAGTGTGGTATATATGCTTAGGTAGGCAAATACTAATTTAATCTGTTTGCAATGTTTCAATGGGAAGCTGTCTTCTAGTAGCTATGTATATAATGAAATGGTCATCTGTGAAACCATACAGGGCTGAGAGGTGGAGGTTTCACTGTAAGAGTTAGGCAGATACGTATGGTTCTCAAGTGTCCTCCGTGACTGTATTTTACTCCTACACTCACTTCAGATAAATAGTACAAGCCCAAGCATTTCACACTCCCATCAGCACTCCTAACACTCTCTTCCCCCCTATGTTTTTTGGAAACAGTTAAGGGGTGGAATTCAAATGGTCACTCCAGACTCTCAAACAATATTTCACTCTTCTGCTGTTTTTCACAGTCTCACCCTGTATTATATGCATAGATCACAGCATATGCTTTCCTAAATTCTGTCTTCTCTGCCATCAAAAGCACATATCCTCCTTTTCAGTCTCATTATTCATCTCTCTCTCTCCAGTCATTGAACCCATCATAAAGTGCTCTGTGATCAGGGTGTGATGTGTACCTGGCAAAAGAGACTCTTTTCACTCCTTGAAGCACTGTGCTTTTGCAATACTTGGACAAGTCTTTACCCTTTATAATTTTGCTTTCCTTTAAACAGTTTCACAGTGTACTGGGACATGCAGTACTTGATTCAGTAACTTCATTAAGTCACTGCAGTTTGTATTTTCTACCTGTGGCATTTGCACAGCCCCCTTCACAGTAATATTTGAGCTCCTCACACTCTTTACTGTATTTATTTCAAAACGCCCCACTAAGGTGGGGGAGGTACTAGTAACCCATTTTACAGATGAACAGGCTCAGAGAGAGTAAGTGATCCATCGAACATCATACAGGAAGTCTGCAGAAGAATGGGAAATTGAACCAAGGTCTCCCAAGTTTGAGGCTACAGCCCCGCTTTCCTGTCTGCTTGTATTTAAGGTACTTCCTACTAATTCTGTCCTTGCACATAAGACGCACACTGCTAGAATGTGCTTCTGCCCGACTTGGTTGCCAGCATCACCTTCTTGCTATATGTTTCAAGAATGAGAGCTGCTCTTTTCTTGAATGGCTAATCACACCGATTTGTGCAATATGGCAGATCTTCATTTTTCTCTCTTTTTGATAAACAGAGATGGCTTCATCACTGCTCTAGCAATGAAAATAAAAACAATGCTTTCGCTCATCCCGTATAAAGGAGCCTTAAAACTGAAGGAGAGAAAAAAGTTAAACCCTATATATAGTCTGGTGCTAGAGTGGACAGTATTGCCAGCTCCCCAAAATCACCAAGCATTAAAAGATATACATTTTGAGTTCTTTTTATTTGCTTTGTGATTTTTGAGTTTTTGAGCTTTTGGCATACATGCAGGTCACATTTCCAAGTTTTTCTTCAGCACCATGAGAGCTAGAAATATATTGTTTTTAAAAATGAAAGCTGAGATTCCCATAAAATAACATGACTTCAGGAGTTGGAGATTTAAGGAAAATGCCAGATCACAAGGTTGATGATAAAATCGTCAGAGTTGGCAACATTGCACCTGGGCTGTATGAGGGCACTGGGTGTTTGGGCTTCACCCCCAGCTGGGTGACTGTAAGACAATCCTATTTCTCTGTCCTCTCTGCAGCATGCAAATGCTGGCAGGGGAAAGGTTAAGGGGTGTGGCGTACGTGCATGTGCACTTGGCAACCTATCAGGCCCAGCTGCTGGGTATAAAAGAGAAGGAAGGCCACAGCAGAGCGCTCAGACTTAGGAATAAAGTGGTGCTCTGGCATGAACAGCATCAGCTGCCCCCTGTGAGACACTTTTCGTTCAGTTCTCTGGGCTCCTGTTACGCCCTGGGGAAAGGGAAGGATATTTGTGCTATTGAGCCTTTGGTTATACCTCAGTCAAGGCAGTTAGATTGATTTGGTTTGGGTGACGGTTGAGCAGGCTCCTGGGGGGTGGAAAAGCCCAGGCTGCAACAAATCTCTTTATTTTCTCATGTTACTTCCTAACCAGTTTGCGGGGTGGGAGGGGACAGTATGTGGAAGCTGCGAGCTTGGTGGAGAGATAAAATAAAGCTTTGTGTTTGAGCACCAGTAGAGCTGCCCTGCTCCTAAAACTGAGAGAAGACTTTCATTAAAATATCGAGGTATATGAATCCTCATGATGCTTGAGAAAATGCACTAAATCATCTTCTGAGGGGAGAACTAGCTGCAGTCCGTGAGTGGCAAAACACCCACCCTCTTCTCCATCACCCCCTCCACCTTCTGCCCCACATTCTACAAACATTGCCTGGTTTCCTCCATCCAAGGATTCCTTCCCAATTTGTAGATTTAAATCCTGTCCTGTGGGGGCTGAATGAAGCCTGTAAAGAGGGCATGCATGTTGGGTGAATTTTGCCAAATATTCCCATTTTTTAAACTAACTGGTTACAGTGGGTTTCATGCCTGTCTTATGTCCCATTTCTCTGGTAAATAGAGCTTCACTGGTGCAAATACTTCTGAAATGAGGATTGTAAACTCAAATTAAGAATATTTAATTTTACACGGAGACACAACATGGTCTGGGATATGAGGCTCTGGGCAGGAACGTACTCAGTACCTCTGGGTTCTGTTCCTGGCTCCACCACTGATTTTGTGACCTTGGACAAATCAATTCACCTCTGTTTCTCCTCCCACCATTGGATTGTAACTTCACGACAGGGTCTGTCTCTTACCACGTGTCTGTACAGCACTTAGCCCAGTGTGGTCCTGTTCTTGGTTATGGCCAAAAAGTGATACTGAGATACAAATACTACATATAGAATGCAAAACTTGACTTATTGGTCAGTTATGTAGATCACCTTTTCATAAATTACAAGGCCAGCAGGGACCATTGTGATCATCTGGTGTGACCTCTTGTGTAACACAGGCCAGCAACTTCCACAGTAGAACTTCAGAACACAGAAACAACCCCTCAAGATTTAAATAACAAATATGATGGCAATTTGGAAATTCAATTATTTACAATTAACTGCTTGTGACTATCTATCTATTCGTTAACAAACTTTGTGAATAATTTTGAATGGGAGAATCATGTTTTTAGACAATTTGCAGAGACAGGCAAAATTTGTCAAATAAATTAGTATTTGCAAATTGTTCAGCCAGGTCTTATCTCTTCCACCCACCTCCATCTCTTCCTAAGCCTTCTTTTGTCTAGAAATTTAGACTATGCCAGGTTCCTAAAGAGTTAATCTTGTTACTCTTTATTTATTATTTCTCCTTGGCCTTAATTGGGAACTGTAATAATATAAGCACATTCACAAACACTGTGTAGTTTTGATGTTGCTTCTGCAAGTACTGATACCAACAGGCACTGTACTTCCATGCAGAGCTAAAAAAAAAAGCCTGGCTTACTTTGTGCCGCCTGTAAATAAACCAATGTATGTGCTTTATGATAAGAGATAGTGTGAGTGCACTGCACCCTTTGCTCAATTACTCCAGGAGAAGTGACAGGTTTTCATTCACAATGTCACTCAAAGATGCCTTTTATCTCTGCATTCCCTTTTCCCCAGCCCAGAATAATAGAATCATACCTCTAGCAGGAACCGCCATAAATCAAGGTTTCACAAATGTTCAAAGAGCCATGCAAGCGTGCCTCAATTCAGCCATAAGGGGCATTATCTCATCTGGGACATATGTCCTCTCTTATGGACCAGGGTGACACCAAACCCTTGAGTGTATGGAACTGTGAGAAACTGTCACAATGAACCTTGACACTAGCCTGGCTTTTAGGGTCATTGAGTTCCTCAACCTCAGCTTATGTTCCTGAAAGTTCTGCTACATTTTTAATAAATGTAATTTTCATAAAGCCACCCATTTCCCCCAACAAGCCTTGGGACACCATCTCCTAACATGTGATGAGTCCACAAGATCCTATGATCCTCCTTGCTCCATCCTGGGGCTCCTCAATATTGAGCTCTTCCCTGTTTCACCACTGGACTGGAGGACCAACTGGCATCTGCTCCCCAGTCTGTTAAAGATCTTTTAGGGGTGCCCTGCACATAGTGCAGGAAGGAACAGCCATCCAATAAATTTACTGCCAGCCACTGGTTTTGCTGAGCTGGGATTGAGTGATGCTCCATATTCATTAGCATGATTCCTACACTAGCAATAGCTAGAATGATGCAGTGTGTGGAGACTCGAAACTGCAAGGAAAACAGAATAAAAGCTTCTGACAGTACCTTTGGTAGGAATGTAAGAACTGCTGTTCTAGGACAGATCAATGCTCCTTCCTTCTAACCCAGAATCTAATCTCTGCACGAGGCATTGTGTTCTTCAGTGGAAGATTTTTAAAAAACATATAATGCAATGCAAAGATACTCTTTACTTCTTGCAGAAATAAACTGTTCCAGAATATGCTGCTGCAGTCCTTAAAATATATTATCATATATTCTAAGTGCCACTGGGAAGAAAAAACTAGCTAATCCAATCTTGTTATGCAGTGGCAATGTTCTCTGGTGTCATACAGAAGGGTCGTTTCAGGGTCCCTGGCTTCACGGGAAGCTGAATGCGTCTTTGAGGCTTAATTCTAATCTCAGTTATTTGTTTGAATGGTTGCAGTGAACTGTGGAGAAGCATGTGCAAATCAGCTACAGACCATCCAGTTTTACAGCTGGATATGGGTCACATCTGCATATCCAAGGTCAGACTGGAGCCTTAGATGTGTTCTAAGTGTGCTGAAACTGATGTCAGTGGAGACAGGTGAAAGAATCCTTTATACTTCTGTTACACAGATTGCTTGTCCCACTCTTCTCCTGTGTAACTATAGTGGCTTGGTGGCCAAGATGGAGTCCGCTGTTTCAACCCCGCCCAGAGTAAACACATACACATGCTGAAATAGCGAATATAAGAAAGAGAAAAAAATATTTACAGAAGGCTGAATGGAGAAAAACAACAGGGAGAAGGTAGGTAGAGTAGTAAAACGGGTACATCCAACATGAAGACCCACAGGCCCTGTGGTGCCAGAATATAATAGGACAGACACCGAGCGCTCCATCTAGATTCAGAATTCACGAATCCTGGGCCAGGTTCCAGTCTGGTAGCGAGTCTTGGGTGCTTCTGGTTGTCTTCAGCCCTAGTAGACTTTCCCCAACAAACCCCTCTGGTGCCCTCTTCTGCCGCTGTCTGTAAACCCACACAGAGCGATACCCTCCTGACTTAACTAGCCTTAGCTTAACAACCTCCCTCTTTATTCCCAATACAAGGTCACATGCCGCTCTGGATGATTGGGTCCAGCTCTGGTTTGTCCTTCTCAAAGTGCTCCTTCTGGTTCCTTGGGATGTCCCCACTCAGCCACTGTCCCTCCCAGGCTTTGGGCTGGTTCTTGGCTGCTACATTACGTGAGGGCCTGTTTGCTGTAGTCCCTCTTGTCTGGAGCTATGGACACATGCACTCTGTCACTGTCTCCAGTCTCCTCCTGGGACTACCAGCCCTTCCTCTGTCAGAGGGTGAGGATTTAAAGGGGCCATGCCCTCTTAACCCAAAGGGGTTACACCTGTTTGGATATATTATATGGCAATTGTAGCCAAGTAATTCTGCCAATAGGAGAAGATCTAATACAAAGCTGCTTTACAACTAGTAGATAATGCAGCTGTACCGCATAATGACGTTGGACCAAATCCTGATCCTTGGTCTCAGTGTCTGGAGGTTCACAACCAGGTAGGACCCTGCACTCAGGGATATTTATATCCAAAGCAGGAATGACATTCTCAGCAGTGGCCACAGAGCAGTTCCACAGCTGCTCAGCCTTTCACTTGGAGTCCCAGTCTCTGCCTACCCATGGCCATACAGTGAGTGAGGCCCCGGGGAGTAACAGTGGGTAGTTCTGAGTGGGGGTGATAGCTCCCTCAACAACTTGAGGGGAGGGATGGGCAAGGACTGGTCTGGCTGACTGATAAACAATGACACAGTAAGAGAGCAGAGCCTCCTCACACCATCCATTGAGGGACAGGAGGTGGATGACTGCTCTGAAATTTAGCTCTCAGTTGGTAATGATAGATGCCTATCAGGCAGAAAACAAACCCTGACAGGTCAGTTGGATTAGTGGAGATAACAGGGACCGTTGCATTTCCCCAAAACTCTCACCAAAATGCTGGGTTGGGGGGGGCTCTGACTTTACTATCAAAAGGGCCCTTTTCTTTCTCCTTCCTTCCTCTCATCCACAAGTCACTCCACAGGCATTACTGCAATGGTCCCTGTGGTACCTAAATGGGGAGCAGAGTTTGTGGATGAAGGTGCTTCCCTTCCTCTTCTGGACGTTCCTGGGACCTCACGGTGGAGTGCCTGAGCAGCTGTTTCACAACACCTGCGGCACCAACCTGCGGGTCAATCAGGCATAGACTGAGGGCTTAAGGGATTTCTGTGGACCTCAGTGTTTGACTCTTAATGTTTACTGGGAAATTACACCAGAAAGAATTGTACAGAAACTCACAGATAATGAGTGAGGAACAGAATCTGGCTAGAGGGAAAGCACATTTTACTTGAAAATTAAAAGAAATAGCACACAGACTTATTCTCTCTATTGAGACCTGTGCCCTTTTTATGTGGTTGGTTAACCAATCTAACTTTCTAAATCTATAAAATCTAAGTCTGTATTGCTTGACTAAGAAAGCAACCCTAGCTGGGCACCAGGGCTGTACATTCACATTCGTTATTAGACCCACTGTATTTCTTACAATGACTCATACACTTATACGTTTCTAAAGTAGAATTTCAACAACATCCTGGTTGCTAGGGTACACATCGTCATTGTGTCGTGTAAAGTTCCTGTTAAAAAGGATTTTAGGTTTAAGTAGTTAGGGAACAAAGCTTTTGTTTATTTAATAAATGGTCCCACCATTACTTAATTGTGCAAAACAGCTTGATGTTTTAAATCTTCAAATAAATATTAGTCTGCACAGTTCACCATCCCCAGCTGATAACTGTGTGACACAAACTTTCCATTTTGGTGAATGGCCCTTCAGTTCTTCAAGGTAGGTATGATACAGGAGTTTCCTGGCTGATTTTCCTTTACTTGTTTTTTCCCTACTGGCCCACTCAATCAATAGCTGTTGCTGGTCTATAAATAGTTTTTAAATGTATTTCAAGCAGCAGAGTTTGCTCTTAGTCTTCCTTAGGGATTAGACCAATGTAATCTGTAGGTATAACATGCAGATAGTTTAGTTTGTGCTCTGCCATTTTCCTTTTAGAATGGCAACCTTGCAAGTTACTAATGCACTAAATAAGTATACCCTTTTGTGCTGTTCACTATATTAAGTATCCTACTCTACTGTATTTATAAATTACATCCAAAAATACGATGTTAAAAAAACGTTAAGGTTGCAGACTCAAGCACTAAGATATTAGGGAATGCCAGAATTATGGTTGCTGGTGCTATTAATTTGCCCCCTTTTGCGTGTTCGTTATGATATGCCTTCAGCTACGTGGTCACATACTATTTTTTCCCCAGGATCCCACCTCAAGCAGTGCACAGGGTGGCTTGTGCTCACTGAATGGGTAGCTGCTGAATATTTATTTTTATCTTCATTATTCAGTGTATAGCTTCAGACGTACCGTACACCCTCCAAACTGTGCACTGAATACAAAATTATTCATTTCCTCATGGACTTTCCTAAGGCATTTTTGCTGTTTATCTTAGTTCTTTACAAATTAATAAATATATCTTCACAACCTCCCAGCAGGTAAAGTGGTATTATCCCCATTTGACACATGGGGAACTGAGACACATAGATTAAAGCCAAATTTGTTAAGTGTTGGCAAAGTTTAGGTGTCTGATTTGAGATATTTATGGCTCTTTTCAGATTACTGAGCATTTTATAGCACTTCATATGTTCAGCAGAGCTCTCATTGAACTCAGCTGCAGCTGTGAGAGCCCCTCACCTCTGGCCCTCTGGACCTTGCCATCAGGCCCGGACCTGCGAGCTCCCCCAGCCACCTCCTCTGCACAACCAAAGCCAGTTGTGTGACCTGCAGCTACTTTGTTTCCAAACTGCTCCAAGGACACTACCGGGCACTCTTCTGTTCTATACCTTTCACTTCCTCACCCTCGTGTCCCGCCCTGACACCAAGTGGCAGGACCTCCTATGGTCTGTGAAGGGTGAGGAGCCTCAGTGGATCAGTCTGCATTCCACCCTGGTCCCATGGCTCACCAGGGATATTAGTTGGTGGCTCCTTCACGGGGCCATGAGCATGGGTGTGTATTTGGCGCGGTTCACCCTCTCTTCCTGACACTTGCCTCTTCTGTGACGTATGGGAGACCCTGGAGCACATGTATCTCAAGTGTGCCAGCTTGCAGCCCCTTTTCTGGTTCCTCCAGAACCTTCTCCTTAGGTTCTGGCTGCACGTCAGAGGATAGTTGCCCCAAATATGATCCCATTGGTGAATATTGTAGTGGCTAGCCCCTCCCAAAATTGAGAAGCCATGGCTACACCCTATTTTTAGTGAATTAGCTCAGTTAGAGCTAGTGCTGGATCTCTCCTCAAGATGGAGCTTGCATGGGAAGCTGGAAGTGTAGATGTACCCTCTAGCTAGGCTAACCTGAGTGGAGTAATTCAGGCTAACTGTTGCAGTGAAGACAGGCCATATGAGGCTGTCCTTTCTCCTTGTGTAGTCCCTGGCCTCATTCACCAAATGCCTTCCAACTGCCGCAACATATTGAGCAGGAGTCCTACAGACAAGTATCCTTCTCTATAAAACCCTGATTCATTCCCAGAATAGATGCATTCTGTATACTGAATGAGGCAAGGGTCCTGTGGAAAAAATAAGATAATGTAATTAAAGGCTGTACCATAGAATCATAAAAATGTAGGGCTGAAAGGACTTTGAGAGGTCATCTAGTTTAACCCCCTGCACTGAGGGGCAGGACCATGTAAATCTAGACCACAGGTGTTTGTAATGCATATGCACAAAGGGCTCAAATTAAGTTGCACAGGCAACCTTAGTGCTGGTAATTCCTAATTTTTGAGAGCTTGACTTTGCAGTCTTAATGATCTTTTATAATAGGGGGGTTTATTATTGTTTATCTGGTTTGTTTTTTGGGGGGAAGGATGAGATGTGTAATTTCTTAATTTTCTGAAAAAACTTAAAATTGAAAAAACCCAAAAACATCATAATGTTGAACCATACTGACCCCTGCATGGGTCATCAGCAAGGTTGCTATCTGTAGATCCGCCGTATGGTCCTCTACCACTTGAGCTAACCGAATAACTGGTAACAGCAGAGGGCTATTATCTTCTCTGTGGACATGCCACTAAAGGGAGATGGTGCCACATACATGGGAGTGGCAGAATTTGATTTTTTTTAAAAATAATTTCAAAGGATAGTATTATAGTTTATTTTAACGCATTTTTCTATTTTTACTGATATAAATTTTTACAGTAGCATTATGGGGGAAAGTCAGACTATAATTATTTAATGACAGTAGATGTTGAGATTTAAAATATTAATGCTTTATAACCATTAAAATACAAATTGTCAATATCATATGGCAAAATGTACAAAGTAAAAATACATCAATCAAACTCTTAAAAATTTTCTGGCAGTATTTTTCTTACATTGCCTATTGGTAAATTTTTATTATTATTGATGGAAATAGTTTTTGTCAATTTGTGTCAATCAATGTTTACCGACATTTACAAGCACAAATCTAATTCTTCCAAGCTTACACATTCCTGGTCAGTGGTTTTTGTTGCGGGGCATTCTTTATGATCAGTGAGACATGGGCCGCTCGATTTGCATATCAGTAAGGTTTAATGTGTAAGGATTTCTTAAATAGTTCAATACAAAGGCAACAATTAGCTACCACATATCATACTCACTAGATCCAAAGAGTTATATGGTCACTCAAGAGGCTGTATACAGGAATGGCTGCTTCAGGAGTCCTGCTAGGGGAGCAGACCAACAGCACCTCCTGCAGAATCAGGTGGTGATGAAGCACACCCTCTTGCCTGGGTGGTGGCTTTTTATACTTCTGTACACATTGTTCTTTCATTCGCTTGTCTTATGTGATGTTCTTATGTCCTTCACTTTCTCTATACTTCATTATTAATACTAACTGCATATTTATGTTCCCACCATGATAATTGGAGCAAAACAACATCTGGAAGTGGAAGAGGTGATTGGAAAGAATGTGCCTTAATGTAAAATGTATAAACTCTTGGCCTTGTTCAACTTTATCTATATGAAATTATAAACTAACAAACTATTTGCTGTGTTATATAGAACCCACACTATTGACAGTCTGCTGTGGGGTGCAGAAACTGAGATACCACAAGGTTACTCAGCACTCTCTTGGGCCCGGTCTACACGTACCTTCCGGATTCGGCAGCAGTCAACGGGAGATATGCAAATAAATCACTGGCGTATCTCTCGTCGACTTTGCTGTGTCTGCTCCGCCCGCCGCCCATACTGCGCTGTGTCCACACTGCACAGCTTTCCCTTCAACGCAGCACTACGTCACTTACCGGGGTGGTTTTCCTACATCCATTGCTGGATCGACTGAGCGGGTCTACACAGACCGCTCAGTCGATCCAGAGCAATTGATCTGATGGCGGCAAATTTGCTGCCGTCAGTATAGACCCAGCCTTGGTCTTTGCCAATTGTAAAAAGCAGTCAGGCTGCTGAGGCTAGGCCTCACACAGTGGTCAGGCAACTCGGTCAAGCAACTCAGGCCAAGCTAGGCCTCACACAGTTTTCACAGCTAACTGCTGAGAGGAAAGGAACTTTGGAACTCAGTAACAAAGGTCTCAATTCCAGGCTCTGTCGTGCAGTGTGCTCTAGTATTTATAAACCCTTCTGTCTCTGTCAGCCCCCCGCCTCTCTCTGCCTTCCTCTGGTTCTATCAGTTCCCTCCATAGCTCCTGCCCTTGTATTCTTCCCCCATGCTCCTACCCGTGCCAATCACTCCTGGCTTCCACCCCCCGTCTCCCTCCCTCTGTTCCTGTCCTTGTCCCCAGATTATGCCCATGTTCTCTCCTCCCTCAGTTCCTGTCCTTTCCCCTCCACAGCTCCTGCACACACGTTTAGCACTTATCCTCCTCCATCTTTGGTCCCTGCCTCTCCCCTTTTATCTTGTTCCTATTCCCCCACTGTCTTCTGCACCCTTCCACTCCTGCCCATCTCTCTCAGTCCCATTTCCTGCTTCTATCCCCTCTGGGCAGACCAGGTTAGAACTGAGAATCTGCTATCACTCTGACTATAACAACCTGTACTGGCTAACACCAAGTGCTGGGCAACGGTTAATTAACCCAGAACCATCAGGAAGCAGATGGGTAAATTAATTTAGTGTATTTGCCACCGGCATCCACACAAGACAGATTGGGCCTTTCAGCCACAGCTGATAACCAGTCGGAATGGAGCCCCAAAGGCAGGCAGATGGAAGGTCTCCTCCGCACTGGCAGCTCCAGCAGAGTAGCTGGTTCCAAATGTATCAACTTCTGTTCTTCCTTTGGTCCAAACCAGTGAAGCCAAGAGGAAGATGCTGACACATGGGTAAAGCAGCACTTCCATATTAATTGTCCAGGCTATTGCAGCCATATTACATAGAGAAGACACTCCATCCTTGCTGGCAGCATGGAGACAACATGGAAGGTGGCAGTTATGGGTTATAAACTCTCACTTGATTGGCTTAGAGGAGGGAGCCAAGGGTCACCTTCAACAGTGGGAGGAATCATTGTGTTCCACTGGTCAACCCACCCTCTGCCACAAAGCCGGGCAGCCCCCAGACAGTTAGTTGCTGACCTGCCATGGTCTGACTGCCTCTTCACATGCATGGGGCTAGACCAAAAGTTAAAAGGCAGATGGAAATCTTGCAACTGGAAAAAACAAGAAACTAAGACAACTAAAACAAAAAACTTCCACACTTCTGGTTTGGAAGCTGGAATGTTAGGACTGTGTGACCAGGATTGATAGATGATGATGACCTACAATACACAAGCAGCTTACAGAAGTCAGCTTTGATAGACTGCGAGCTGTACAAACTCAACGTTGACGTTGCAGCACTTCTGGAAACAAGAACTGCAGATGCTGGCTCTGTCCAAGAGGCCAATTATACTTTCTTTTGGCAGGGTAAAAGCAATGAAGAAAATCATCTGCATGGTGTTGGTTTCGCTGTGAGAAAGAAGTGGGTAAAGCTCTTAGAAACACCCATTGGGAAGTCAGAGCACATTATCTCACTTAAATTTCAGATGATTATTGGCTTTGTGAACATCATTAGTGCTTGTGCACCAACACTCAAATCTAGCCTCGAGGACTCTTTGTATCAAGTCGTCAAAAGGATACCATCTACTGAGTAACTTTTCCTCCTGGGTGACTTCAATGCAAGAGTTGGCACAGAAAATTAATCATGGCCAGATTGCCTAGGACATTTTGGTATTGGCAAGATGAATGAGAACAGCCAATGACTTCTTGAATTTTGCACCAAAACCCAAATGTGCATTACCAATTCATATTTGGCAGGAAACACCACAAAGTGTCATGGAGACATCCACATTCAGACTACTGACACCAATTAGACCTTGTCATAGTCAGGAGGAAAGATCTACCCTCACTGCAGAACACGCAGATGTTTCACAGTGCTGACTGAGACACCAACCACTCTTTGAACACTTGTAAAGTGTAGATTATAGCTAAGAAACAATACAAAGAAAAACTTGGGAGCAAGCCCAAAATCAATGCAACTAACATCAAAAACCAGAGGAAATGTCAGGAGTTTGTGAAGACTTTTTAATTCAGCACACATGGGGAGTCACTACCGGAGAAGACAGAGGAATTTTGGGAATATTTAAGAACAACAATCCATGAAACAGCTTTAGCTACATTTTGGGAAAAGAGATAATCAAAAAAAGGATTGGTTTGAAGAATATAAAATGGAACTATTACCTTAACATTAAGAACACAGCCTATGTGGAACGCAACAAGAAACCAACAGAGCACCAAAGTGAGATTTCAACATGCAAAAACTGAAGTACAGAGAGCAAGCAGATACTGTGCAAATCATTACTGAGCCAAGCTCTGCGAAGAGATACAGATAGCTTCAGATACAGGAAATCTCAAAGTCATGTATAATGGCCTGAAGATAGCATTGTCAATGAGGTTGCCCCTCTTAAATCGCAAAGAGGGTGAAGTGCCTCAAAAGATGCGTGATGCAAACATCATCACTCTGTATAAATACAAAGGCAAAAAGGGCAACTGTAACAAGTACAGAGGTATCTTGTTATTAAGTGTAGCAGGAAAAGCTTTAGCAGAAGTTATCTTAGTGTGCCTACTACAGCTAGCGAATCTTGTCTACCCTGAATCACAGTGAGAATTCAGGGCTGGAAGATCAGCTATAGACATGATATTTTCTCTGCGTCAACTTCAAGAAAAAGTGCAGAGAGCAAAACCAACCATTGTACATTGCTTTTATGGACCTAATCAAAGCATTTGAAACAGTCAGCAAAGCAGGTCTATTTGCAATATTGGAAAAGGTAGCATGTCCATCAATCTTGTTAAATCTTATACATTCATTTCATAACAACATTAGAACAAATATCACGTTTGATGAATCTACTTTGGGCAGCTTTGTGATGAAAAGGGGAGTGAAGCAAGGATGTGTTCTTGCCCCTACGCTCTTAGGAATCTTGTTTTTGGTACTTCTGAACTGTGAGTTTAAGGAAGTGAAAGATGGAGTGTATCTCCACACAACATCCAATGGGAAACTCTTCTATCTCTCACAACTTAAGGTAAAGACTAAAATTTAAAAAGTGTTAATCAGGGAACTTCTATTTGCTAATTATGCTGCCATTATAGCCCATGATGAGGTTCTACTAAAAGAACTCAAAGACCACCTTTCAAGTGCTTGTCAGGCATTTGCTCTCACAATCAGCATTAAGAAAACAGTTATATTAGGACAGGGGGTTCCACAATATCCTTTAATCACCTTAAATGCAAACCAGCTAGAAGTATTCCAAAAGTTCAGCTATTTAGGTTCTACAGTGACTACCAACCTCTTACTGGATGAAGAACTAAGTGTTTGCATTGGAAAGGCTGCCATCACTTTTAGTAGACTAACTAAAAGATCATGGAACAATTCAAAGCTTACCATCAAGACCAAAATGCTGGTGTACCAAGCTTGCGTCCTCAGCATTCTCATGCATGGTGGGGAAACATGGACAACTTATGCTCATCAGGAGAAAAGGTTGAACTTACACTGCTTAAGCCATATACTTAACATCAACTGGCAAGATAAAGTTACCAATGCAGAGGTTCTTCAAAGGGCAAATGTACCAAGTGTGACTGTCCTGCAAAAGCAAAGATGACTGCACTGGCTGGGCCATCTGAGCAGGTTGGAAGATGGATGCATACCTAAGGACATACTACATGGGGAGCTATTAGAGGGAAAAAGAACAATGGGACGTCCCAAGCTTCACTATAAAAACACATGCAAGCAAAAACTATTGACCCTGTAATAATTTTGGCCTTTATAACATCCTCTAGCAATGAGTTCCACAGGTTGTGCATTGTGTGAAGAAATACTTCCTTTTGTTTGTTTTAAATCTGCTACCTATTAATTTAATTGGCTGACCCCTAGTTCTTCTGTTATGTTAAGGAGTAAGTAACACTTCCTTATTTGCTTTCTCCAAACCAGTTAAGATTTTATAGACCTCTCTCATATCCCCTCTTAGTTGTCTCTTTTCCAAGCTGGAAAGTCCCAGTCTTTTTAATCTCTCCTCACACAAAAGCTGTTCCATACCCCTAATTGTTTTTGTTGCCCTTTTCTGTACCTTTTCTAATTCTAATATATCTTTTTTGAGATGGGGGCGATCAAATCTGCATGCAGTATTCAAGATGTCAGCCTACCATGGCTTTATATAGAGGCATTATGATATTTTCTGTCTTATTTTCTATCCCTTTCCTAATGGTTCCTAATATTCTGTTAGCTTTTTTGACTGCTGTTGCACATGGAATGGATGTTTTCAGAGAACTATCCACAATGACTCCAACATCCTTTCTTAAGTGGTAACACTAATTTAGACCCCATCATTTTGTGTGTGTAGTTGGGATTATATTTTCCAATGTGCACAGCGTTGCACTTTGCACTGAAAACATGGTCTCATTGAGTTGGGGCAACCTTAACGTTAGACAATGCTACCTATGCTGCCTGTGCTATCTATAATAGTTCTGACTATTGTTTTCAAGCTACGGTATTACTCTCTCATTAACAACTCAGCTTCCGTTTTGACACAGATTTGTACCAGCATTTTTAACAAAATGTAGTTTAAGAGGCACTTTTAAAGGGCACTTCTGGGAAATCATAGCACCTGGCAGGTAGTGATATTGTAAAACCTGACAACAATGGCAGAGTTAATTTAATCACCAGAGAAATAACATTCCCTTTGTGGCCAGGGTTCTAATGGCATTTCATATGCCTGCAGTACACACACCTTAGACATTCTGAATAAATTAATAGTCAGACTTGAACTCTTCCTAGAGAGTAAAGAGTTGAAGGTTGAAATATGTCATCTGAAATGTAATTTTCTCCTAGATTTGCAATGAAGTCTTGGATTTCAGACACAATTTCAATGTAAATGGTCTCTATGCAGGCACTATGCTGGTACAATATGCTAGCAATAAATTTTGGGCTTAGTACAGTGAACTGAATGATTAGGGGGCTGGAGCACAAGACTTATGAGGAGAGGCTGAAAGAACTAGGCTTGTTTAGTTTGCAGAAGAGAAGAATGAGGGGGGATTTGATAGCAGCCTTTAACTACCTGAAAGGGGATTCCAGGGAGGATGGAACTAGGCTGTTTTCAGTGGTGGCAGATGACAGAACAAGGAACAACGGTCTCAAGTTGCAGTGGGGGAGGTCTAGGTTGGACATTAGGAAAAAAATTTTCACTAGGAGAGTGGTGAAGCATTGGAATGGGTTACCTAGGGAGGTGGCGGCATCTCCATCTTTAGTGGTTTTTAAGCTGAGGTTGACAAAACCCTCGCCGGGATGATTTAGCTGAGGATAGTCCTGCTTTGAGCAGGGGGTTGGACTGGATGACCTCCTGAGGTCCCTTCCAACTCTAATATTCTATGATTCTAACTCACATTGACTTCAGCTGTCATTTACTTGGTTGAGTCGTTACAGGATTGGACCCTAATGCTTTTTTCACTTCAGTTATGGAGGAAATTTTTAGAAGTTTAATTAAACTTGAAACAACTCAAAAACTTGCTCAAAAACTTATCATTTAAGGCTGAAACTTTCCATGCATTGTCTCAATTTAGAGATGAATTATAAGGGAAAGTCAGGAAACTTCTGCTATTTTTGAGAGTTATGAGAGAGGGGAGAAAATAACTTGGGAAGCTGAAGCAATCTAGCAATTTTTGGTTCGTTTAATTTTTACTCACCAAAAACTCAATAAAAGCTTCACAAAACCCCTCCACACTTGGTATGTGGTTGATAATTCTAATATGACCTTGTCTAGACTATGAAAAGTTGTGTTTTTTCAACTGAGTTAGTTTAATTGGGCTAGCTTAACTTGATTGAAAATTACATTTACCACCAATATAGGCACAGTTGAACACAGTTAGCTTACTTTTATCAGGTAGAGTTCTAGCCTAGACTCCTTCTTTAGGAAGAATCTGTTACCTTAATTTGAGGATGGGGAAAATTTAAAAAAAACCCAAAAGCCATAAATGAATTCCGAGCATGTTCTCTGTTCAGATTTTAAGTAATTCTTGGTATCCCCGTTTTGGCCCAATTCTTTTTTCAGATACATAGGAAACACCAATAAACCATAAGGCGAGAACCTCTTGTCATCTCTCCTTGGCTAAGACTGCTGACAAGGCTGCTAATTGTGTCAATGATTTCTGCAAAGTAGAAGGATGTCCTCTAGAAAATGGTAAACTGGGAAATCAGATGATAATTCAGGGCGGAGTCCCTACCTCATTCTGTTTGTTCAGGAGCTAGTACAATGCAGCCTGGTAAGTAAGAGTTGCTGTTCTTACACTGTCACTTTTCTAACAACTGCGCCTTGAATCAAGGACCACAGCAAGATGTGTTTTTAAGAACACACTTACTAAAGGCAAATGGTATCATATTTAAGGTGGATTAGTAAAAAGTCCCATGACTTTGGTAATGTTGCTGTGTCAGACTGTATTTTAGACTGCATTTTGAATCTTTTGCCCTTTCCCAGGTAGCCTTATAACAAAATTTCAAATTGTAGATTTTCATAAGGGGTAGCAATAAAACCTTATTTTCGGGTGACAACTTCCAGCAAGATAAAAATTGTTTACTAAACAATGTTTTTGTAATTAAAAATGTTGAAAAAACATTTGATTACAGCCAGATTCAATAAATACCATTAAAAATTATGACTAGCTTCTGAAACAGAATGCAGTGGTGGGAAATACTCAGTGATCCGTAGCTTCTTAAATGCACAAACCCAAATGTATTTCCTAGAGAATCAGTCTCCGTTATATTTTTGTCTATTATTCTGTGTGGAAATATCACATTGATTACTTTTCTTTTCATTTTTTTTAGCTCTTCACTGCCCTCTCCAGGTAATGCTTTATTTGCTGATTTAAAAAAAATATACAAAAATGTCACCCATTACGTTAACAAAAAAACCTTGTGCTTTACAAAGGGAACGTGTCCAAATACTTTCATGTTTAGTGTGGCTTTCTCTGATTTACTAATTATTTTCACCTCAACCCTCTGTGCACAGAAATGACACTTGTACATTAAAAACTTAACTCCAAGAGAGGGCAAACCCTGCAGGATATAGATTTAAGGTTTGAAATGAAATCAATATTTATCTGTAGTAGCACCTCCAATGTGCTATGTGCTTTCCAAATAGAAAAGACAGAACCGTCTCTGACCTCAGAAGTTCACAATCTAATGACAAACACACAGAGAATGGGAAGAAAGGACACAACAAATATAAATCTACATACAATAAAATGGACATATATGTGACAGATTTTCAAAGTAGCTAATGATTTGGGTGCCTTAATTTTTGGGTGCTCAATATGAGACACCTAAAAGGGGCCTTAAAGGGGTTTTACAAAAAGTTTTGAGAATCCACCCTCTCAAAATTATCCTCCTTTAAGGTATCTCAAGTAAGACAAGCAAAACACTAGTCACTTTTGAAAATCTTGGCATATAAACTATTCCAAATTATTATTTTTATCAGTCATTAAATTTCTTATAGTTATGGCAGTGGTGGGTCTTCAAGAACCTGAATGTGGAGAGATTAAGGGGCTTTCAGCAGAGCCGCAGAAGAGTGAAAAATATATATTCCCTTTTTCAAAAACAAAATCAGACAGCAGCAGTAGCTTGCACACTAGCATCATGTGGGTGTAGGCACCATCTACAGTTGTATTCAGTGTGAATTTAATCTTTCCAAAGCCTAATAAAAAATTTGGGGACAAATTTCCAAGATATAGCCACTGATTGTGTACACACCTGTGTATACATACACAAGTTAGCATGAATAAATGGCCATTAGCATGTGCAAATGGTTGCAAATGTGAATAATTAAAGGCCTGATCAATTTAAGCCCTCAGTATGTAAACATGAAACACACTTACCAATCTATTATAAAGCTTTACCGTAAAAGTTGACAGTCTTTGGTTTGTCTTAGAATCATAGAAAATTAGGGTTGGAAGGGGCCTCAAGAGGTCATCTAGTCCAACCCTCTGCTCAAAGCAGGCAAATTTAGATTAAAACTTAAATTGTCCATTTAAGTGAGTGTAATTGGGATATGCTAATTATGGGAAATAGGTGATTTATTGCCTACTTCCTTACACACATCAGGGACATTAAACAATGACGTGAGTGCAGAACTCAGCTATAAGCAGAGAGCCTACAACTACCTCTCTCATTACAAAAGATAAATGCAATGTCACTTCACCAGATAGTGACCACACCACAGTCTGAACTAGTATGAACTAGTGTGCTTCCGCTTCTCATTTGATTTACTTTAACCCTCTCAAGAGGAGTACATTCATCCTGAGAAAAAACAAGCCCTTTTAGCGAAAGTCTAAATTACAGAGCATCCAAGGTATTTAACTTCTGTTTCAAGATATGATATGTATCATATGCCCTAGAGCATTTTGCAGAAGAGGAATGTGAGTTACAGCATAGTAACTTGAAATAAATATTTCCAGAGATGGTATATCAAGCTCCAGGGTCTTACAGTGGGGTTAATCACCAGAGTATCTGAGCTTCTCAGTCTTGGAATGAAGAAGGGGCCCTGGCCCAGATCCACAAGGGGACCTGATTTTCAGAAAGTGCTGAGAACCCACTCTCTGACAAGCAGCCCCCTCTACGTGGCAGCACTAAGTGTAGTAATGTCTTACTTTTAGGTGGATAGCCAAACCATGGAATTCCCAAACCCTGAGCTAGGGATATGTTCTGTAGTTGATGCATGGGGAGAGCTAGATGCCTGAGAATGGGATCCATGATAAGCCAGCTTGCTAGATGGGGAGCTGTCTAAGCTAGCCAATAACCAACAAGGGGCGGGGAAGTGTTGTAAGTATGGTATCTAAATTCAGGCTGGAGGGAGGCACCTATCTCTTCTTGCAATCCATAGCTAGGAACCCCTCTCCTGGAATCAGGCACCTAAACCATATTGTGCCAAAACAGCAGCGGTGCACACCTAACTCCACGCAAGATGGCTGGGAGGGGAAGGAGGCCTCCTTTATAGCTTTTATCCCAGTAGTTAAAGCACGCACCTGGAATGTAGACGACCCTGGTTTAATTGTCCCTTTTGCTTTAATTCTCTCCTTCATGAGAGAGGATGTGAACTGTGGTCCCCCATCCCTCAGGTGAGTGCCCTCGCTATTGAATTATAGTCATTCTCTCGCTCTCTCTCTTGGAGATGCGTATTTATTTATTTAACTCTTTGTACAAAGTGGATCAGATTCAAAAGGAGAGATTGAGACCCACATCAGGATATCCCATAGTCCGGCAACTAGGACACTCACTTGAGCAGTGGGAGATCCCTGTTCAAATTCCTTCTCCTTGTCAAGAAGAAGTGGGAGTTGAACTAGGGTAGTCTGACATCCCAGGTGAGTACCCTTACCACTGGGCTAAAAGTTATACAGCAGGCTGCCTTTCTCCTAGTCCATTTTGTGTGCAGTTAGGCATGCTCTAAGTATTACTAGCAGAGTGGGCCCTGCAGGCAACACAGTGGTGTCAAAATCTGGGACGTTGGGGATCTGGGCTTCTCTCACTCAGCAGCAACGCAAACAAAGCACAGTGTCCACAGGCACTGAAATAATACAGAACAGATGGTAACTTGACATGGACATTGTAGAAGGGCACCTCGGCTGGCCCCCAGACTGGGAGCCGAGGGAGGGACTGCTGGGAGCCGAGCCGTAGACCAGCAGGGCGAGGCACCCAGTAAATCTGCCCGGCAACAAGCCGGGATTGGGCCAGCACGCCGGGCCGCCTGTCAACCCCGCAGGTCAGGCCAGATAGGCCCACCGGCGACGGCCAATCCGGCCCCGGGAGGCGGGACTTCCCCAGGAAGGGGAAGGATAAAAGCTCAGCCCCAGAGCTCAGTAAGAGGGAGGCAGCAGTGGGAAGCAGACCTGCTGCCCTGGGCTCTGGCCGGGGAAGAGAAGGTCGGCCGCCCCGGGCCGAAGCCCCGCCGGTCCCGGGACCCATACCGGGAGTGGATAGGCCCTCCACCCGCTGGAGACTGGGACTGGCCGACGGGCCCTAAGGGGCAGCCGCCCCTCCCGGCAACCCCAGCCAGACCCGAGGAACCAGACCCGTCCTGGTGGGTCAAACCGCCCGAGGCCGGGCCCGACCTTGAGGAGCTGCCCGAGGAGTTACCGGCGGCTGCTCCCCCGGAAGCTGGACCGGACCTCGAGGAGTTGCCAGAGGCCCTGTTCCCCAGTGAGCATGTGGACCTTGAGGAACTGCCGGACGCTGAGGACTTGCCCCCGCTGCCGCTGCCGGACGCCGACGGCTGGGTGAGCCAACCGTGGGCCGTGCACCCCGCTCCCGGGTTGCTCAGGGTCAGTTCCTGGGAGGACGGGGAGGAAGTGGCCCAGGGGCAGCCAGGCCTACTGGCCAGAGAAGGGGCACAAGCCCCGCGGCGTGTTGCGGCTGGATCCCCGCCGCACCAGTGGTACTGACGGTGCCACTGGTAGGGCCCTGGGCTGGGACGCAGTGGAGACGGGTGGGCCTGCGTCCCCCTCCCCCCCCTCCTATACCCGCACTTGTGCCAGCGAGTGAGAGGGAGGGAGAGTCCTACCCCGCCAGCCGGACGGCTGGGAGACGCCAGCCTCAGCCTGCCCTGATGCCCAGGGAGCAGGCCTCATAGACTGCTTTTCTGCCTGCCTGCCCTTGCCCAAGGGGCCGGGCGCTTGAACTGCTTTTCTGCCTGCCTGCCCTTGCCCAAGGGGCCGGGCGCTTAGACTGTTTGCTCGCCTGCCCTGGTGCTCAGGGAGCAGGCTCCTAGACTGTTTGCTTGCCGGCCCCTGCCCCAGGGGACCGGGCCCTTAAATTGACAGTTGCTCGCCCGCCCTGCCAGAGGGCCGGGGCGAAGGACTGCTTTGCTCGCCCGCCCTGCCGGAGGGCCGGGTCTAGAGGCAGGCCAGCCACTAATTCCCCTTCTATTTAGGAGGAGACCAAGATCTTCCCCAGCGGCTGGGCCCTCCGGACGGGCCGCCGCACACGGGCGGCATAACCGCCGTCCAACAGACATCAAGTGTGTTGGAACTGAAGTGGGAAGCGTTAAAGAGGGGATTCTCAGGGCTCTATAAGAAGCATCTATCAGAAACATCAAGGGCTGAAAAGAATATTGCACAGTATTCACAATTCTCTAAATCTTAGCACAGTCCATTTGAGTTGTTCAGGAGGTTTGCCTTTATTGCATTTTATAATCTTCTTATATTAAAGTTGCTGTTTGTAAGAGATGCTGGTAAACTGTTGCCAAGGCATTAGCATTTTATTTCTACTTCAAAACTCTGCTACTAATTCTTAATGGAAAGATAATATTCACTATTCATATACTGCATACAAGTAATGTCAGGTTGTTCTAGGCAGACAAAGAACGTATGGAGTTTTGCAGGTGTATTATTTTAATGCACCTTGAGCAAGAACACAGTAACCTCAAATTGTGGCTTCAAAAGAATACTTTACCAGAGAACATTTGAATTAAGTGCAAACAATGGGTGGCATAAAAATGTCAGGTGTGAAATAAAAGATCTTTCTCTCAGTCCTTTGTAATAGGCACATCAAGTCAGTTTACACTGGAAAGTCAGACCACTGCATACTAAGGTAATTTTATACAGATCCTTTTTCTTCGGGTCACTGCTAAGTAGCATACTCCTCAACTGAGCCTAGTTTAGACTGTATATATATTGCTCACTTTAGGATGAAATTTACCTACTTCCCCCACAACCAAGATGTCCTTTTAATCACTGACATTTATTAAAAATGGGCCTAAGCTATGAAGTCTGGATCTGAGTCCCAAACTGAATTCTTATCTGAAATCTCCCAAAGTGTAGGGTTGTTTGGAATCTGGGTTTATTTCAGCCTCATCACTAAATTATTGACATTGGAAGTGCTGAATCCTGTAAAGGAGGAGATGCATAATTTTATCCGTGATAAAAGAAATGAAACCCATATTGTCTCAAGCTTGCTATCCTGCTTTGTGTCATTCTGTGTGTTCTGAAGGCTAGTGTCATGTATTGGGACCTTAGCAAGGTAAGAGCCACGACAACTTGTTTAGGCCCAGACCCTTATCTCCATTAGAATAGTTATAAGCTGGTGAGAAAGTAGTAGTTAACTGTAACAAGACTGACTTTGGAGGTGTTCTTGTTAAGGAAAACTGCCTTTACTGTAATTATACAGGGAAAGATTTTCAAAAGACAGGGCCCATTGGGTGCTCAACTCCCTTAAATTCTTTTGAAATCCCAGCTGAAAAAACAATAGCTATATTTGGAGTTTTTTGGGGGAATCTGTAGCAGATTTATCTGTTGCTATTTGATTGTGTTCTTAATCACCCGGACTAAGGCCTGGCTGTTAAACAAGGGCAGTTTTGTGTTTATAGTTAGTTGAAACTATAATTTGTAAGCACAAATGCTTTTATTTAGATGTCTACCTCCTTGTGCTTGTAAATCAGGTACTTAAACATCTAAATGCTAGTACTCACGGCAGCAATTAGTTGTGCCAGCAAAAGTGGCGTATGATTTGAGACTGCTTTTAAAAATTGGCCCTATACTATGCCTTATATAGTGCTACATCATCTCCACTATTTAATTATATACCTTATTACTTTTTATGATCCATATTATTTCTGTAGAGATATTGATTCTATAATTAAGAATCAATACAAAATGGAAACAACTCCTTTAAAGACTGACTTCTTCTCAATAAAATTACTGTGGGTTTTGGGGTTTTTTGGGGTTTTTTTTTTTTTTCATCCCTCAATATATTAGCCTGGGGATTAACAGCTCGGACCTTACCGAAGAAACATGTTAATTCATGCTAGAGTCTCACCCAATCAGTGAAGGAAAATTAAATTTTAACTTAAAAGAAATCCAGAAGAGCAGCCAGCCTTGCACACAACAGCTTGTTAATTTTTTGGATATGACCTGAATTAAACAGATTCAGGCCTGTAAGATGTCTTTTGTGCTCAGAAAACAATGAGTGGCATTGTCCAATCTTGAAGAGCAAAAGTGCCAGGATACATATTTCCACAGATTAAAACAATAAGTTTAAAATGATGGGCCTGATTCTCATGTACAGTATAGTCCCTTTACACTGGCAGTGTGGGAGAGATCCAAACCTACCATGGTTGGAAATTCTCTTCCCTTCCTTCACTTTGGTCCCAGGGGCACATGGCCAGTTACGGAGCAATAAAGATAAACCTTCAAGGAGACAGCCAGTACCCAGATGTGAAATGATTCAACCCTGTGATCAGATCTGAATAGAGTTCCCACTGATAAAATGGGAATTTAATGTAGTTTTCTTTCATTTGTTTTGTACATTTTGGTTTTAGTCAATTAAATTTGGCATGAATCCACCTGTAAACTCCCATGACCCAAGCAGGGTAAACATTTATCTTTACTAAAAGCAACCAATCAGCTCGATATCTTGTCAATTTAAAATAAAATAAAATAAAATAAAATGAATATCAGATTTAAAAATTTTATTAAAGATCATGTTTAAAAAATGGTCAGGTTGAAACAGAAGAGTTCCTGGACATCCAGGCATAACGTACAGATTACCGGTGGGTACAGAGTTTGGCTGGGAGTCAGGAAGTACAATGAAAGCATAATTTGTGGTATCCTGGTTGGGGAAGTTGAGCGGGGGGGATAATAGGTTTGATAGTTAACAGAACACGTGATCAGTAATTCGGGAACATCACTTATTGCAGGGGTCATATAGGATGTGGTTAATGGGGAGTAGCTATGTCCAAAATTGTGGATTGTACCTCGTTGAGTCAGTTATATGGTGTAGATAGTCCTTTAATCTGTAAATTCCTCACGGTGGCTCTCCAGCTTACTACAGCTACCCTTGAATCCTGCTGTATGCAGTGTGGTTGTAGCCGCATCAGTCCCAGGATATTAGAGAGTTGGGTGAGGTAATATCTTTTATTGGATCCACTTCTGCCATTTTTTGTTTTTGTACATCGCATTTTCCTAATTATTTTTGTAAATGTTAATTTATTCCCTATGGCTATGTGGAAGACTCACCTAACCAGTACAAACTGACTGACTATAAATAGGAAACTAATGTACACAAAGTGATGTTGAATACACAAAGAAAACAAACTGAAAAAATAGAGACACTTTATACGCTAATGTCTTTCAGTGATAGGTTAAAATATTGAGGCAGAAATGCATTTTTAAGTTGAAAGTTTCTTTTTAATAGAAGTTGTTTATCAGATGGGCGTATTTTAAGTGTAAAAAGGAGAAAAGAAAAAATTGATAATGGCAAACTAGGGCCCTTATCCTGAAAACATTACTACACGTGATCAGCTTTGTGTGCATCTTTCTATTTGGTCTAAGCGTGTTCCCCTCTTTCGAAAACTGAGCTGAAGAAAATGAGAAGGAAGACTATAATTTCTATTTTTCAACTAAACAGTAGTTGGAAACTGACTTGGCAAGGATGACATATAATTAAAAAAAGGCAACTGCCTAGTCTCTACCCAAGCATGTACCCTTTGCTTTCTGGAGTGTGTAAATGTTGGAGCTGCTGAAACTGAAAAATCTTTATACCAAAAGCTTGAACTTGGTTTAGTTTATGCTGTAGTGTGACCCCCACTGCAACAGACGCAGAGGGCAATTTCAGAATGGCTTCTTCAGAGAATGTGCAAAAGAGGCTTATGAGCTTCTCTGCATCAGATATGCTTGAGTTCAATAACTGCTGTAGGTGGAAGAAACTGTTGAAAACTAGTCTTTGTTCTGCAAGTAGCTTCTGGTTTTTCAAGCAGGAAGTCAGCTTTAAGAGTGGTGGTTTTTCTGCAGCTAACAAAACTACAGTTTGATCTTTGCAGGTTTTTAAACGGATATTTTGTTGCACAGTGGATAGTTCTGCAGCTCTCTCCTAGCTGAAAGTATTTCATAAAGCAGCTGAAGAAATTAATGAAATAAGGTACCTGTTTAAGAAGAACTCTTCTACCAAAGCATGTACGTGCCATGCTGTCTTCAGGTATTGTGAAAGCATGTACATTTGTCAAAGGTTGAAATCAAATGGATGGGATCAGTACACACTGGTTTTATTCAGCTCTTCCAGGCTCCCAACTTTCATCTCTATGGCAGACAAAAAGGGAGTTTTTATCTGTTTATGGATTGTGGAATTTTGGCTCTCTGCAGGAAAAATTGACCTGGTTAAAATAAAATGTATCTAGCCCACAAAGAGGAAAGATTGTCTTGTGGTCAAGGCACAGTACTGGGACTGATGAGACCATGCTTCTATTCTTCTAGAGAGACTTCCCAGATGAGTTTGGATAAATCACAATCTCCCTCTGTTTCTATTAGATATGTCACCTGTTCACTTCTTCACCTAAATTGCCATAAATATTACAATGGTACAGAGCAGCCTTCATTTAACTTTTATCTTTTGTTTTTAAGGAACAAAGGGCAGGAAGACGTTTTCTTGCTGGAACGCAAGCTTCACAAGAGACTGACAATTAAGAGTCGATTAAAATTGGATGCCGAATGGGAAGCCTGGAATGATGTGTAGAACTTTCACTTTGACAACCTTTTAGTGAAGAATTGTCACAACAAATGAGAAGAACCAGCTTGAGCCTCTTGAAAACAATGTGTCATCAGCCATCAAGTGGAAGGCAAGTAATTCTCCATAGATATATCCTTACTTGGCTCTGACCATAACTGATGGACAAACATGAAAGAGAGACAAATAGAAAAACATTATCCTTTCCTAAGGAACCATGAAGGGAAATGTCATGTGCTGATCTTCTGGCTGTTTTGAGCAACAAATTACTGGTGTGATAAATCTGAATGACAAATTAGATCTCATTTATAAAGAGCAGTGCTGTAGAACTGAGTCCACCACAAAGACTTCAAGAATGGTGATGGATAGAAATTTCAATATGAAAAGCAGCACCAAAAACTGCAGATAGTAAGACCAAAGTGGGAAACTCATGAGGACAATCATAGGCTCTTATTTACCCCTAAATAAGCCGTCTCACTCAAGAAAACTGTTCGATTTTTCTGTTATGATTTGCTGCCTCGTCTTGTTTGCATAGACTCCTTCAAAATAAATTGTTACTTCTTGGTGGGAATTTCCTTTTAAAATAACAGAGAATGTTTACACTACCACATAAACAGCTTATTAAGGCCCTAATCTTATAAACACTTACATATGTGCTTAACTTTACTGCCTTGAGTAGTCCCACTGATTTTAAAAAAAAATTTGCAGGATGGAGGTCTTACACTGTAAGATCTTCAAGACAGGGATCATGTCTTACTATACAGCATCTAACACAATGGAGTGCTTATGCCATTTGTAATAGATATTAAATAATTACTGCAATAGAAATAATAAATGTATCCCTCTTATATACAGATGAAATCATGCTACCCTTATAATGGGAAGTGAAGTGTTTGATTTTTTAAGATGATTGGAAAGAGAATTGACTCCTTTTTTTGTGAAATACCAGTGGTTTGTTTTTAAGGTTTCTCAAGAAAACAAATTGATGATAAAGGAGTTATATTCTGCTGAAAATATTAGAATGCTCTAGTTTAGACACAGGCAGAACTTTTTGAATGAAAATAAATTAACTGATTAGGTTAGCCCCTTTTCTGGGGAAAAGCATCATTTCAGGAAGCTCTTGGGTAGGTGACCATATTTCCCAAGAGAATGGGACACCGCATAGGGCTCGCCCAAGCCACCCGCTCACGTGGGGCTCACCCAAGTCCTCTGCCTCGCCTGTGTGAAGTTGGCTTGAGTTGCTTGCCTGAGTTCCCCCTCTCCCGCACAGAGCTGGCCCAAGTAATTCGCCCAAGCCCACCACTTCCCCTGCATGAAACTTCCCCAACCCCTCCACTTGGCCCACTTGAAGCTGGGCCAAGCCCCAGTCCCCCATGTGTGGCTGGCCCAAGCCATCTGGCATTGCTGCTTATCCGAGCCCCATCTTGAGGAGCTGGAGTAGCTGCTTGTCCCCACTCCTGAATGTTCTGTTGCACCCCACTTTTTTGGCAAAATTGGGCATTTGTCCTGATCATCAGTTGGTAAAAGCAAACAGGACAAATGCCAGTTTTGCCAAAAAAGTTGGGATGTCCAGGACAGGGCTTAAAAGGGGAACTGTCCTAGGCAAAACAGGACATATGGTCACCCTAGTCTTGGGGCCAGCCACAAGAATAAGGAACTTATTGTGGACCTTGCAAAGCAGGTGTCTGCAAGAGGTCACAACTGGGATGCCAACCAGTGCTGGAGAAAAAGCAAGCAGCTCAGGGAAAAGTACATTGATATGAGGGACAAAAGGCGGCAATCCGGCTGGAGACACGTTACCTGTCCACTGATCGGTGAACTGGACAGAATTCTACACAATTACAGTACAACCCAGGCACTGTTTGGAGCTTGCTGCAGGCACTTTCCCCCACACCAGAACAGCTCGACCCAGCTCGATGCCGGAGAGGAACTATCTCCTGAAAGCCAGCATCTTTTTAGGACTGGGGACCCTGACGCAAGCTAGCTTGAAAGCCAGCCCCAGTCCTGACCTGGACCCCGATTCCTGCCCTGCATTGGCTGAACCCGAGGCCCAGCCAGAAACCCAACACTGCTCCTTGCTGAGATACCAGCAAGGTACAGATATGCTCCGTAACTGTCTATTTTTCTCTGCACTTTCCCCATCTCTGTAGCAGAGTTTTAGCAGAACTTAAGTCTGAGGAATTGCTCAATTTTGTGTCACACATAATAGGGCATGGCATAGCTTGCAACTCTCTTCAGCTCCTGCAGTGCTTCTCGGGGGAACATTGTGGTGAATAACTTGGCAGCATATCTTGATGCTCTGCCCCTGGGCTTTTTGAATAAGACCATTCTCTGCCTCCTACTCACCCACCTGAGTGTAACACCATTGAAAGTGAGGGCAGCCTAAAGGGGGTAGAGAAGGGATTTCTATCCAACTTGTCCCTGAGGCCCACCATAACCCCTCCTTAATCCCTCCAACACCACAGAAGCACCTCCAGCACACAAACAAAACTGCAAAACCAAAACAGGAACGTAATTCCAACTCACCCCAGCCTCCCAAACAGCATAACTGCATATACGGTGGACAGAAATCCCAATGAACCCAGTACACCTCCGTCACACTCACAGCACTTACCATCTCTGAGATTCTCCAAAGGAATATGTCTGGAATATAATTTTTTTCCCTAGTTCCAGAGATACAGCACCTGAATGGGCAGACTGCCAAGGAAGGGCCTCTACCTCCTGCTGAGAGATTGGCCGACCTGAGGGGGGCAATGAGATGTTTGTAGAGCTCATGGCAGAGTCACAGAGGTAAACCAGGCTGGATGAGAGATGGAGGCTGTGCATGGGGACCCAGAGGGAGAAAGAAATGCAAGGTCTCCTGGGAGATCATGGCAGTGGCTAAGGACAGCATCACCATGGCCCAGGAGAGCATGGAAACAGACAAGGAGATATACAAGCAACTCATGGATGCTATCCTGAGCCAGAATGCTCTTTCCCTAATATGCTCCTGCTTGGCTGGCAGTCCCATAACTTGGGACCCAGCCACGTCCTTCAGCCCCTGGGCCTTACTAGCTACTGTGACTGCAGCAGCTCCTCCCCATTGTAGCCCCACAGCAGTGCTACTAGTGGCCATTTCCCCCTCAGACCCTGCCTCTAGGCACCAAGAACACTGGCTCGTGGGAGCCCAATATTTTTGGGTGCAATGATACGCTTGACAATTTTGAGCCACTACACTTGGCCCCAGAGCCTGTGCAGATGAGAAGAGGCAGAGGGAAGCTACACACTAGCCTGTGGTTTTCAGTCTCTCTCCCCTCCCAAAGTTGTTTGGTTGCACTGTCTGTACTGTTGCACTTTCAGTTTTGTTTGTAGTGTTGCTTTAATTGAAGGTTTGTTTATAGTTGGTTACTTAATAGAGTGTTTAGTTAAATGTATTTTCAAATACAAAACCATCATTATTTTTCAACTCATTCAATTACAACTTTCTTTTTGGTTTTTGTTGTTATGCTTTCATAATAAAAAACATTTGCAATCCACCAGTCAGTATTGCATTTAACTCACAGAACCCTTTAAACAAAGCTGACATAATTCATAGGGTTTGACAAAAATACATAGGGAATGTTCTGCTTTCACCATGCGTACACAACACCACAGTGCTCGGCGTGTATCTATTCCCAACACCCCATTCCCAAAGCTCAGAACTGCACAAGTTTAGGCATGAGACTCCAACTATGAGCCATAGCCATCCCGGACAATACGTCCCCACATGTTTGTATTTTCTATGGGATGTCTTGCTAATTGCTTGGACTGCCAAGCAAGTCTCTGAATTTGAGCCTCCCACCCATTGTTAAGGCTTTCTTCCTTGCTCTCACAAATATTGTGCAAAACACAACACGCAGTAATAATGGTTCTGATGTGTTTTCTGCTGCTCCCAACCTAACATTCCATAAACAATGTCATCTGCCTTTCAAATGGCCAAGTGCATACTTGACTACTATTCTGTAGCAACTTAGATGAGAGTTAAAATATTCCTTCCTTCTGTCTAAGCAGCTGGTGTATGGCTTCAATAACCAAGGCATCAGAGGATAATTTGAGTCTCCCAAAATAACTGGATCAACCTCCATGCCATTAATGTCCACAATGATCCTGGTGGCAAATAGTCCATTATCCACTAATCTAAATAATACAGAGTTCTGAAAGTTCCTAGCAGCGTGGACCCTTCTTCCAGACCACCCTGCATTTATGTTTGTAAAGCTGCTGTAGAGGATCACTCTTTGGAACACCATGTAGAAATGCTCCATTCTGTTTATAAACTCTGTATGCTGACGCGGAGGGTGGGGCGGGGGGCAGGGGGAGCAATGATAGGTGCACGGTTTCTATCAATTCCCCCAGAACAGTTTGGGAACCCCACCCCTGCAAAGCCACCAATAATCTCTTGAGCATTACCCAGCTTTCAGAACTAGTTAGACAGCACCATGTCAATGGCATAGCAGACCTGCATGAGAATGGTCCCAACAGTTGATCTCTCCATGCCAAATTGCTTGGCTACAGACTGGTAACATTCTGAGGCGACCAGCTTCCAAGTGGCACTGACAACCCACTTCTCCGTGGGTATGGGGCATTGCATGTTGGGACGCTGTCCTGCAGCACCAGGATCAGATCTCAGAAAAGATCGCTCTCCTCATCCTGAAGTCCTCTCGCCACTGATGGTCATTCCTGCTCTGCAGGACAATCCGCTCCCAGAGATCGACACTGATTTCCCAGGAGTATAAAATGGCACTGAACACTGTATGGCTGATGCAGGGACCAGTCTTCTAGGTCCAACAGCTTGGCTTGGTTCTTTTCCTCCTTCTCGTCCCATCGTCCTACTGCCACCGCTTCAGAGCGTTCACCTGCTGCCAGATGAGCTGCTGCCATAGAACACTGTCCTGCTCTTGCATCATCTGCTTGGTGGCATGATGGGTGAAGTGAAGTGCTGAATTCATCTGCCTCTGAGTGCTGTAGTACCACCCAAGCAGCCTGTATGTATTTGTGTTCATCACCATAGCAGCGAGGCACGTTGTGTCCTTGCTGGCCGACAGCAATTTGAAAATAGCCAGCCCAGAAAGGAAGCCTGGGGCAGAGATAATGGAAACATGCGAGTTTTTAAACAAATTTAAGCCTATCTGGCTCCCCACAATTCATGGAGAAAACAAACCCACGACGCACACCACTCAGCAGTGAAGCAAAAGACCGTGAGGTACTCCTGAAGGACACTACGATCTGGGTTTGCAGCACTCTGCTCCCATGTCTTCACACCATGCAGACTGAAAATAGACAGGTGTTCCATGTGCACACCATTAGTGCGACTCACACACTGTGAGTTACCTGCGGGGCATCACAAAGCTTTGGATTCAACCCCGTGTAGACACACCTTTAATTCTATTCTCGGCTCTGCTGCTGACCCCTGTGTGGCCTTGGACAAGTCACTTCTCTTTGTGCCTCTGCTTTCCCTCCCATCTTTTGCTTATCTTGTCTATTCAGGCCCGGTCTACACTTACCTTTGCGATTCGGCGGCAGTCGACAGGAAATACACAAGTGACGTAAATCACTTGCGTATCTCCCGTCGACTTTGCAGCGTCTCCTCTGCGCGGCATCTATACTGTGCTACATTGAAGGGAACAGTGCTCCCTTCAATGCACCGCTACACCACTTACCGAGGTGGTTTTCCTGCGTCGCTTTCTGGATCGACTGAGCGCGTCTATACAGACCGCTCAGTCGATCCAGAGCAATCGATGTGACAGCGATGAATTTGCCACTGTCAGTGTGGACCCAGCCTCAGACTGTAAACTCTTCATGTCAGTGACTGTCTCTCACGGTGTGTGTACAGTGCCTAAAACAATGGGGCTCCTGTCTCAGTTGAAGCCTCTACGCATGATGGTAATGTAAATAATAAAAGAGGAGAACAGAAGCATAACCAATGCCAGTAATGAACAGCAAAATTGTCTTCTTTGTGCTCAAATATCTTTTCCTCTAGTTGTAAAAAAATTGGGTAATTGCATCAAAAAGTTGGAGCAAAGCATCTCTTCAGGTGAAGAGAGAAGTACGCCTTCCTGATTTTTTTCTAAGAACCAAAGTATGCTAATTGTGTAGGCATAGTTTTAAGCTTAATTTCTTGCATAATAAAAGGTTTTTAAGTCCTCATCATGAAAATAACTTTTGAAATCTTAATATCTTCCATTGACAACCCTATTTGAAGAGCAATTTTGTAGCATAATGATCCCTTGTTGCATAATTTGGACAGGCTTTTGTTCTCACTGTAATTTTCCATATGCGGCTTGCTTTCCCATCACCCCTTCCTACGCAGATTGAAAGGAAGAAATCCAGTGTTTGAATATTCCTATTTTGCTGCAGAAGAGCTACAATAGCGTGTTAAACTGAAAGGCACAAACAGGAGACATGAACATGAGTCAGGGAGCTCACGTCAAGATTTGGATCTGGATTTTTACAGAACACAGGAGGGTTTATATCTGGTGCTACAGGTCAAACTTATCTCTTACAGATAGCGCACCTGCAACAATTCAGAGATAACCACAATAAGTTTACAAGTATTCCTGGGTGTAAAAGGGAAAATACTTTATAATCTTCTCTTTTTGGGGAACGTGTCTCTACCTGTTTATAACTTTGAATTGTTTCAGTTCCCTTTTAGGGTATGTCTACACTGCAATCAGGGATGTTTGATTGCAGTGTGTGTAGACATACCTGCCTTAGCTTTAACCTATCAAGCTCACATACCAATAGCAGCGAAGCTGTAGCAGCACTGGCTTCAGCACAGGTTGTACGAGCCCACCTGGGACCCTGGGTAATAACTTGGCAGCTAACCCAAACTGAAGTCCACAGCTATTGATACCAAAGCTAGCTAGCCTGAGCACACCTGCTGCAATCACAGATCGGATTGCAGTGTAGACATACCCAAAGACTGCATCACCAGTGTGCAAAGAGACTAATGTGCCCATAGATGTATCATCTTAGGCTGTCATAGTATCAGCTATTATAAGCTAAGCAGTGTTAGGCTTGGTCATTATTTAGATGGGAGTTCCTCAAAGAAAACCAATATGCTGCAGGAAGAGATGTTAAATCAATAGACAGCACTTTTGTTTCTGAGTCAGTTCGGTCACACTGTGCTATTAATGAGCATTATGCTGCTAAGGATGCCATTAGATACAATGTAAAACTCAAATCCTGTCCTCTTGGAAGATTCATGGCATTTTTCACCAAACGAGGGCCATGATCTTTGGCATCCCAGGTAAGTTTTGATGTGGGTTCTGCCTATCTCAACAACCTCTGTAGTTTCAGCTGGATAAAGTATTCTTCACAACCTGTGCTGTATGTCAGTGGTGGGAGAGGTGAATCCTATATATAGTTTGTAAAGCTCTTTGGATGACAAGTTCTCTATAAAGGTAAGACGTTATCATTAAAATTTTAATTTCATTTTCTACACCCCAAATTACACTGTTCTGAAACTTTTCCTTTATTACCTAACCAGAAAGTTTAATTCCTAAAACAATTAGCACATCAAGACTTTAATATGTGTTCTCAGTAAAGATCTGTTGACATGAGGATTCAGCTGGAACAAAAAGGATAACATCCTCTGTCTATAAGAAACTGTACACCTTTCGGTTTGGATTTGCCCACATACATCCCATTAATTTCAAGGGGGGCTGTGTAGCTAAGTACCCGAGAGGGCTTTTAAAATCAGAGTTTTTTATCTTCCAATTGTAAAAACAAGAAAACATCTTTCTTTTTCTATTCTGGCATATGTGCCCTCAAAGTTTCCAATAAGAACATCCAAATATAGTCATGGGAAGTGGAGTAAAGACATTTTTGACACTCATGTGAACCAGTTTTAAAATTTGATCTCCACTCCATTCTCTGTCCCACCATCTATTAACATCAGACCTGCCAAAGGGAAAGGTAGAAGATGAGTATGTAAGGCATACTAAATGCTCAATTATCAACCATTCAACTAAAGCCCAAGGAATACCGTGTATATTTGATGCACTGAAAAAGTAAAATGTGATTTATTCTGTTAGAGAACTTCTGAGTTTCACCAATGTGAAGAAAAAAATTGTTGATTGCTGTTTCCCACGCCCCATTCAATTTTTTTCCTTTTATTGTTATTCCTATTCTTAGCCATGTTTCTTAGTGGAACTTCAGAGGACTTTCCTGCAAAGTCCACCCTCACTGGTCAATTGTTTTAAAAAACAGTTATATGGGCTGTGGTTAGCAAGAATACTGACCCCCAGCATCTGATACCACCAGACTTCTTATTCTCAAATAATAAAACAAGGAAACATTAGGACTGGAGCATATTTTCTCTTTCTAAATCATTATGGTAAATGTGAACATACCTATCTGAAATGTGTTAATGTTAGGAAGTGATTGGGGTAGTCTGCCCCTTAACTATTGCTACCTAGTTGTCAGCTCACCCCATCACATAATGTGACCCTTTAACAGATATTGATAGAGAGAAAGTGGTCGTGAGAATGAGTGGTGCTCAGGAGAAAATCCATGTCTTTAAAGGTCCAGAGCCAGAAGCCATGCCGAGGAGGCGGAGCAAAGTTCCCCTCTCACCCAGCCAATTGGGGACGAGCTGAGAGAAGGGAACTGGTATAAATACTGCCTCTTCCCTCATAGCAGGGAAGGTACCAGCAGCAGAAAGCTACCTGCTGACTCTGGGGTGATTAACACAGCCCAGCAAAAAGGGAGCTGTGGGATCTCTTGTACTGAAGTGGGAGCAAATAGGTAGCTTACTAAGAAACCTGTCTGCAGAGGAAGAGGATTGTTTGCCTGCTGTCCCATGGGTCTCTCTCAGCCCTGGGAGGGATGGACAGGGTTAATAAGGGTTCAGCTCAGAGAAGCTGATTCAAGGCTGCAACACAGATCCCAAGAAGGAGGGCTGCCAGGCTCCTGATCTGAGAAACTGAAATCTATGTAAGTTGTTCGTGCACACACTGAGAGTCTGCTCAATGGTCTGTGGGAATGCTGGATGGAATGGGAACTGAGTTACTGCAGAGAAATCTTTTTTGGGTGGTGGCTGGTGAGTCTTGCCCACATGCTCAGGTTTAGCTGATCGCCATATTTGGGGTCGGGAAGGAATTTTCCTCCGGGGCGGATTGGCAGGGGCCACGGAGGTTTTTCGCCTTCCTCTGCAGCATGGGGCATGGGTCGCTTGCTGGTGGATTCCCTGCAGCTTGAGGTCTTCAAATCTCATTTTTGAGGATTTCAATAACTCAGTCATGGGTTCGGGGTTGTTATAAATGTGTATGGGTAGGGTTTTGTGGCCTGCCTTATGCGGGAGGTCAGACTAGATGATCATATTGGTCCCTTCTGACCTATGAGTCTATGAGATGGGTTGTGGAAGCCTGGGATGAAAGGGGAAAGGCTTGGACTTGAGGGGCAAAGGACTAATTCTTTCTTAATAAAAGGAGACCCTCACAAGGGGAATCTTAGTTTAAGGTTTTCTGGATGGAGAGTAGCTTCTTACAAGAAGCAGTTGGGGGAGTAGAGGGTGGTGTATCTGCAGGGCCCTGCTGTACCACAAGGAGGTATGGTCACAGGACGTGCCCCATCACATAGGGTTACTGCTTCTGGATACTTCCTTAACTGCCTGAAGCTCTGTAGCTTCCAAAATCAAAGTATCTTACCAGGAAGACTTAATATCCTTTTAAACACCCTGTGAGGGGATGATAGAGCCTGTGACCAGACTGGGAGGGAAGGGGGTTAAACTTCTCCCTCTCTCCAGAATAAAGATTGTTTGCCCTGACTTCAGTGAGTTGCATGGTAGCAAGGAGAACCTGCTGTGAGGAGACAACTAACTTTCTCCTTCCCCTCCACCTCCAGCGTACTATAAGAGAGATGTGCTGAAGGAAGGACTGATGCTGGTGTTGAGGCAGGATCCAGAGAAAGGTATGGCATTTGGAATAAGGGCTGTGGGGGGGTGATCATCCAACTGGGGAGTTGGCTGAAAGTGAGCCATTCTTCAGACCTTTGCTTTGGAGATGCTGAAGCAAGCAATGCCTTATACCTTTACTTTGGCTGTGGGCCTTATTATATTTATGATGCTACTGTGACCTGTCCTTGCCTAGGGCAGCCACCTGAAAACTCCAAGGTCAGGGCAAGCTGCAAAAGGAGAGCAGGTTCTCTGAGCACTGTGGGTGACACTGAAGTCAGACCTCCCAACCAGCCACAAACAATGCTTCTGAGTTCCCGCACTGGTTATCAAGAAGCTAAAACAAAATATACACAGTCCCCTTTACTGCATTTCAGTCGCTGGCTCCCAATTAACCAATAGGTCCAGTAAAGAGAGAAGTTATTTAAACCTCTTTGCTCTTTACCAAAAGGGTTTGCATGACCGCAAAGGGCCAGCCATGCTATCAAATCGTAAGTTTGGATCTTACCCAAAATACCATGCTGTGACCCAATCTTTTAGTAACTAAAACTAAAGGTTTATTATAAAAGGAAAGAAACAAACTATAAAAGAAATATTAAAGCAATCACATACATAAAAATGATTTGAAAGTCCACATCTATAAAGTCTTCATTAGAATTGTGGAGTTTGCAGGCTTGTATAGTCCCTCTGGTGTACATCCAGTACCTGGAGAGGTCTCGGTCCTTTGTTTCACAGCTTCAGCTGTAGATGAGTTGACCTAGAGGTAGGTGAAGGCTGAAGATTAAAGACAATATGGATGTGGTGCAGCTGCTTTTTATGTACCTTGGCCTTTGCCGTGCTGCTTTTGGAAATTTATAGGACTAAGATGAAGTCCAGGATGACATGAGTAAGTCCTGGTGACTCATCAGGTATAGCCCTGGCTTCTTTCCTTGGGCCCATTATATCTGTGAGTTTCCTTAATGGGCCATTAAGCAGCTTATTGCAGCTGCCATCCTGTCTGGGGAGTCACCCAGAAACACAGCACAAGTTGAAATACAGAGACATCAACCATATCCATAACTTCCAATACAAATGACACATGCACAGTATCATCATACTCAGCAAATTATAACCTTTTCTGCAGCACTTGACATGGCATACCTCATATGAATTATTGTCATTTTGAAATACTGATGTTAAATAATATCATAAATAGTCCCCCAATGCAGCCAGCGTCACAGCTGCAATTTATTCTGTGTGTTCAGTATTGTCTTTGTATTCAGTGGGCCTGGTAGTAGCTGCTTCACCTTGCCCCAGAGCCTGTGTTTGAGGCTGGTGGTACCTCTCCATGTGACAATTTCCAGTAGAGGCTTATATAGGGTAGCCCTCTAAAAGACCTGCTGGGGCAGTTAGCAGTCCTGCTGAAGATCAGGGGAAAAGGATTGGCAGCCCTATGCTTAGTGGTGTAGGAGGAGAAAACAGCTCTTTGAGTGCTGAAGTCATCTGAGGTAAGGTGGGTAGATGTAGAGCTTACTGAGGAGCTGATTGGCAGGTGTTTCCTTGAGAGAGAGGATAATTAGCCTGAAGCTGTTTTCTTGACAGCTCTTATGATCCTGTCTGCAGGGTGCAGGTCAGGAATCCATCAGAACTGCCCTTGCTAGTTGTGCAGGGTTCTTACAAATAAGAACTGTGTAAAATGAAATATTAATTTGAACCTTCCACCACTCCGGAATAACCTGCTACAGGCAGGTAACATGACTTGGCTAAGGCCTTACACCTTTCTGTCTATTTCTTCTCTTGTATAAATAAATAAATCCCACCTTCTTCAGAGGAATATTGCAAAACCTCGCTGATGCCTATATGGTGCTTTGATCATACAAAGTGCTAGATAATGCTAAACTCTTACAACAAACAAACGAACTATGTTAAAAGAACACTAAGTCTATGACGTCAATTACTTGTAAGTTAGAAAGTGCTAGAATTAAGGCTGGCCATGCAACCTTATTTCAGGTCTCTTGGGTATATGCCCCAAAATCACCCCCAAAATCAGATAAGAAATTTGTGACAGAACCTAAAATAGACCTTATTCACCTGGGTTCCAGTGCAGTGCCTTAACAAGAAAATATTGTTGTTATTACAAATATCTGCCTCATTTATAGTCTTGTTTGTGCACTGAATCAAACAAGAGGGTCTGTACAACAAATGGTAGATGATCCAATCTTTGATTACTGGATTATCTACCTACATACAAGGTGGCTGAATTAAGACTGCACAGGCAACCTGAATTCTGGTGTTCCATAATTTCTGAGTGCTAGACTTTTTAACCTTAACATTTTTATTTAGTTTTTGTAGGTATATCTGAGCTTTTTTCAGATAAAAAGAACCAAGAAATAGAAATGTCATTATATGAAGCCTATTGACCCCTGAATGGGTGATCGTAGAGTTAGAATCCAAGACCTTGAGATCCACTGCATAGATCTCAACCACTTGAATGAAAGACGCAAATGAGATTATTAGGAGGGCTATTATCTTTGTGGACCAGCCCCTACAGGGAGATGTGAAACCTCTGCTAGTGGCTTACTGTTTGCTAATCAATAACAGATTAGCTCTTTGATCAAGATCAAGATGTCAAACTGATCAAGCGCAAACAGGACAAATGCTCAGTTTTGCCCAAAAAATGGGGCATGGAGGAACATTAGGGGGGAGGGGAGGATGAGCAGTAACACCAGCCCCGTATGGCAGGGCTCAAGAGAGCAGTTCTGGCCAGCCACATGAGGACAAGGCTCCGGTGAGCAGCTCAGGTCAGCTGTGCATGGGGGATGGGCTCAGGCAAGTGGCTTAGGCCAGCTGTTTGGGGGGGGGGGCAAAGATTGTCTCAGGTGAGCCCCATGCGGGGGGTAGGGGTGGCTTGGGTGAATCCCGCATGGTGTCCCAATTTCCCTTTGAGTAACATGGTCACCCTAGTGAAGCTGTGATTGTCCTCAGTATCCCCTGGGGTGCTGCGTCCAGACGACGGGTGGAATGTCGGCAGGGGAGGAGGAGGTCCGGATATGGAGTTCTCAGTGGGTTGCAGAGGGAGGTGTGCCTGGGATTGTTGCACCTGCAGGTCCTCCAGAGTCATTAGCATCTGTTTGCTGCCTGAGAAGGCCCATTATGTCCTGCTGCATCTCCCTCTCCTCTTCCTGCTGGGACTCCTGGGCCTTTCCCCACTCCACTCTTTCTTTCTCTAGGCTCTCCGCAGTGTTCATCCTCCAGGCCCTGTGTCTGATGCAGCCCTGGCTTGCTCAGTTGCATGATTCTAGTAGCAGAGGACAATGGCGCTGAATGCTGGCGCCACTTTCCATGGGCAGTGGTGGTTTTAGTTGCTATCTCACTCCTGGGGGTAACGAAGGCAGACAGAGCACTGCTGCTGCTGGTGTCTTGAAGCCACCCGGGTCCATATGCTACTAGCCTGTGTACTGCTATGGTGCCTGCTGAAGTCATCACTAAATGGCATGGGAAAGTGTCTTACTGCAGAAGAAATAAGACAGCTCTCCCTAGAAACCTTTGGCAGAGGATTACAGAATATCTCCATGAGAGTTTCATTCCTTTCTCAGGAGAATTCAAGTGACCTCTCTGTGTACATAAACTGCTCCACATGGCACCCTCTGCCTAACTCTGGAGGGGAACGAAAAGCCGATAGCTGCTCTATGTCTTTTGGATACACCAGTGCCTCTTCTAGCATGAGTAAATTAATGAAAAGTCTGTCCTGCTGCTTTGCTTGGGACAACCTTGTAAATGTATCTGCATGCTTACCTGGGGATCCTGTCCTTGCATTGGGCTTGCCTGTACTCAAGTGGCTGGACTGTGGGGGAGCCAAAAATAGGTCCTAGTTCACTGTGCAGTTAGAGTCCCTAGTTGTCTGTTTCCCCCATATGCCTTCTTCCTCATATACCCCTTCCTCCTCCTTGGTGTTCATGGCAAGGGCTTGAAAGTTGTGACTCGGGCTCCTCAGAGGTATTCATGGTGCTGTTGGGGGTGGTGGGATCTCTGCTGAGGATGGCATGTGGCACTTTGTAAAAATGGCAGGTCTGCAGCTTGGCACTGGATCAATTGTTGGCCTTCTATGTGCCTCATGCTGCTCCTTGGCTTTCGCACAGCATTGCTGCTGGTCCCTGTCATACCCCTTCTCCTGCTTTCCCTGAGCAAGCTGCTCCTAGATGTTGCTGTTTCTATAGCTGATTTGGAGCGGGTCCTGCACAGCCTCTTTGCCCCACAGGTGAATCCACTCTCTTGTGTCTACTCCAGGCAGCAGCATGTCTGGAGTATGTAGTTGGCATGGTCAGCTGGACAGTTGCACACAACAATGGGGAGCTGCTAGGTGTGCTCGCTGAACCAGGCAATCAGGAAAATGAATTTCAAACAGTCATGGGCTTTTGTGGGGGGGAGGAAGGAGCTCCAGTCTCTGTAACCCTTAGGCTATGGCATTCACATTGGTGACTACAGCAATCAGTGTGGGGCATTGTGGGACAGCTGCTGGAGGACAGTCAGGGTTGACATAACTAACAGTGTTTACACTTGCACCTCAGTGACCTGTCAACTATGCCACTTGGGGAGGTGGAATTACTATGTCAGTGTAATGGGGCACTTACATCAGTAGGAGACAAATTTAAGTGTAGACAAATGCCCAATTAGGTCAACATAAGCTGCCTTGCATCAGCTTAATTTAGTGGTGTAGACCAAGCTCAATAAACAAGACAGACAAAGGGGGATGAGGAGGAAAGGGCTGTAACTAACAAGCTTTTCAAACAATATAGTGGGCTGCAGATGACATGGAAATGTCCATTTTGTTTTGGAGGGAGTGGGGGAGGGCATACAAGGGTGGGACGGAGTCTTGCTGGGAAGAAAATAGATAAAATAGACAAAGGACAGTGGGGTACGTGGAATGGAAAAAGGAGAAAATGGCGTGGGTAGGAGTCAGGTTGGGATGAGGACCCCGAGTGTGAGCGAACTACCAAGCAGTGATGGGGAAAATATCAAGAGTGAAAACTATTAAATAGTTAGGCACGGATGTTATCAGTGTCCAAAGGTGCCAACTGCAGCTGCTTTTCTCAGCTCCTGTGTGCTGAATTTCTGGGTGGCCTCTCCCAGCAGTCTGTCTTTGACTTCACATCCTAGGGCTCTGGTGCTGCTAGGAGGAGGCTCTGTTCTGCACAGTTCTGGGTAACCTGGCTGTGTTTCAGCTGCTCTCCCTTTGATCCCCGCTCCTATGGGCTGAGTTCCTGAGTCGTCCTACCAGGAACTGTTACTCTGGGTAGCTATTGTGGTGAGAATGTTAAATCTGAAAAATCATACATGTTATCAGGCCAAGAATCTCAAAAGCACTTAATAAACTCGGGTGCCCAACTCGACACCTTAGAACTGATTTTCAGAAAGTGCGTACGCTTCGGGCATGTCTACACTGCAATTAAAAACCTGCAGCTGGCTTGTGCCAGCTGACTTAGACTCATGGGGCTGTTTAATTGCAATGTAGGCATTTGGGCTTAGGTTGGAACTTGGGTTCTAGGACCCTTTAAGGTAGGAAGGTTCCAGAGACCTGGCTGCAGTCAGAGCCCATCTACACTGCAATTAAACTTCCCCTTAGCCCAAGCCCAGGTTGGCTGGCATAGACTAGCCACGGGTGTGTAATTGCAGTGTAGACATAACCTCAGGGTGAAATCCTGGCTCTACTGATCTCAGTAGGCATCTTCTCATTCTCTCCAATGGAGAGAGGATTTCCTCAGTATCTGAAAATAAGCCTATTTTAGGGTTAGGGAAATTAAGCTCCTAAAATCATTAACACCATCTGAAAAATTTTCGCCAAAGTGCTTGTGTTATCTCTTGTCTATTTCTAACGTCTTAGATTTATTTTCTTAAAATAAGTTGGGCAACGTAATATTAGACTAACTTCTGTTGGTGAAAGACAAGTTTTTGAGCTTACAGAAAGCTCTTTTTCAAGTCTGGGAAGATAGTCAGTGTGCCAGCAAGTACAAAGTGGAGCAAATTGTTTAAATGTTGTAAGAGATCATTCAAGGTGAAGTGGCCAGTTAACATCTCTGCAATTATAGGATGAAAAGGGGGGTTAGTGGATTACAGATTGCTGTAATAAACCATAAGTTCAGTGTCTTCAGTAAAACCATGAATTTTAGTGTCTAGCAGGTTCCTTTAAGGAGGACTGAAAGGTTAGACATGGAGTGATTGCTTTGAGAAAAGTATTCACCCTTGGGTGAGAGAGTGGTTTTTTGTCTTTGATCACTTTGCTGTGTGAGTTCATTGCTACTGTATAGCATGGATGGGTGAGAGAGATGTAGAACTGCAAAGGTTTTATTACATTTTTCAGGTCAGAACTCCCTCTTGTGTGTGTCTTGACTATTGCATAAAACTGGAATTGACAGTTGTCATTTGCATTCACTCTATTTTCATATCTTTATCTTTTAAAGATTATTTCTGGAACTGGAAGCTTAGTGGATATGTTAGTGAGTAATCACTAACTACAGTTACATCTGCAAACATTGCAATTCCTACGTAATTTAGAGGGGCTGATCAGAATTTATAATGCTAAATTTACACTGTACATTTTCACAGGCTGGGAATGTCTTAATCTCCTAATCCATTGGTCCTCACACTGTGGGTTGTGACCCCCATTTTAATGGGGTTGCCAGGGCCAGCGTTAGAGTGGCTGGGGCCTGGGGCTGACGTTCTGCTGCCCTGCTCAGACTGGCTTCTGCCCCACATAGTGGGGCTCAGGCTATTGCCCCGCTACTTAGGGCAGAAGCTATTGAAGTTCAGTCCCCCTTCCCCTGCCGCTTCAGCCTCATGTGGTGAGTGGGGCATGTAGCAGTTTTTGTTGTCAGAAGGGGGTCATGGTTGTCATGCTGACTGGATTGAGTGTGTTTGGGGGGCATTTGTGTTATTTGACATCAGTATGTCAAAATCATAGTAATCTATGTGAGACATGCCATGTCAGGTACAGTTAGAAAGGCTATAATGTGCTGAATGAGAAGATATTTGCGTTCGTGTTATGTGTGCGAGGGAAGTTATGGACATCTTCGGTATACCTGTATTTCAAACTATGCTGTATAAGACACACCCTAGACCAGTGGTTCTCAACCTTTCTAATGCCGTGACCCCGCAATACAGTTCCTCATATTGCGGTGACCCCAAACCAAAAAATAATTTTGGTGGCTACTTCAAAACTGATGACGTCAGCAAGCGCCGGACACACGTAATGCGCTGCTATGGACTGTGGAGCGTTCCCCCCGCTTCCCCCGCCCCTTAGGCCCCGGACGGATGATGCAATCACGTCTGCGCATGCGCGCAGGCATTCAGTTTGGAACGCGCATCCATAACGGTGTGCGTTCCAGCTGAATAGCGCTGCTACAGATGGTAGCGCGACTTCTCAGCGGCTAAAGCCATCGAAAATATGTATTTTCCGATGGCTTTAGGTGACCCCTGTGTTTTGGTCGTTCGACCCCCGCCGGGGTCGCGACCCACAGGTTGAGAACTGCTGCCCTAGACAGAGAGGGGCAGGACAATGGCCCGTTTAATGGCCCATCAAGACCTTTACAAAAGCAAAAGGCCCAGGAAGGAACTAAGGGCATATCTGAAGAGTACCAGGATTGGCCCATGTGACTCTGGACTCCATTTTGATTCCTGTAAAATTCCACAAGCAGCATGACCGGAGGCAGAGGGTATATAAGATCAAACTACAGAAACCATTTTGTCTTTGTTCCTGTCCAGTTGCAGACACACACCTACCCACCTCTGAATCAATTCTTTTTGCCACTGAACTGAAGGACTTAGACCCATCCAGGTACTGGATGTATACCAGTACATGGTATACAAGCCTGCAACTCCACAGTTCTAGAAACCTGATGTATATGGACTTTCAAATCATTTGTATGTATCTGATTGCTTTAATCCTTTTACATTTCTATTATTGTTTGTTTTTTCTTTTTATAATAAACCTTTAGTTTTAGTTACTAAAGGATTGGCTGGCAGTGTGGTATTTTGGGTAAGATCCAAACTTACAGTGAACTGGTACTGTGGCTGGTTCTTTGGGATCAGAGGGAATCTCTTGAGTAAAGAGCATAGAGTTTAAATAACTGGTCTCTTTACTGGACCTAGTGGCATTTTGGGAGCCAGAAACTGAAATGCAGTAGAGGGGGCTGTGTGTATTTGTATAGTGGCTTCTTGATAACCAATGTGCAGGAATAAGAAGCACTGTTTGTGGCTGGTTGGGAAGTCTGACTTCAGTGTCACCCAACAGTGCTGGGAGAATCTGCTCTCCTTTTACAGCCTGCCCTGACCTTGGCATTATCAGTGGGCTACCCAGGGCACGGACCGGTCACAATGGTGCAACGAAGTTTGAGAACTGCTGTTGACCTAATTTACCAGGTAAAATCAGAAGCAAGAGAAGTAGAACATATAGTCTGTTTTCCTCTTAATGCAGGATTGTTTCCTCCATTTGGCCCAATGCAACTTTAGCTGTTTCAACCAATGGGTCTTGCACCACTTTCCTTGGTAGAATTCCACACCCTAACAGAACAGACTGACAAGAAGTCTCTCAAATTTAGCGTGAATGTTCCCATTCTTTCTTTCAAAAAGCCTCTATGCTTCTCATCAAGATGATTTTATTTTGTTGGCAAAGCAAGAGAGTTTTGTCGGCCGAAGGAGCATTGTAGTATGTACACCTCTGCTGTTTTGTTGGCGAAAGTTGATTTTTATCGACAAAACTCTGTAGTATAGACAAGGCCTAATTCATCTAAAGAAGGTTTTACATCAAAGAGTGGGAAAAGCCATTGAACTGTTATCCATATTAAGAAGAACAAGAAACAAACAGCCAAAGGTAGACAAGTTGGGCCTGCATCTTACCCCTTTGCATATACCACACCAGCACAATGTTTCTTTCACAATAGTTCTTTGTAGAAGGATTCAGCCTTCCAACCTCTTCGCCTGTTATAACCACACTTGCATTTTCACTGTTCCTTCATCCTTGACATCTTTTTAAAACCTTCTCTATAGCAGGATTCTCTAACTTTCTCATGGATATCTTCCCTCTCAATTAATTCTAAGTGCTTGGATCTTGATGTTTTATTTTGCTGATTAACAATGTCTTCCATAGACCACAATTGGGGTAGTATTGCTATTCAAGAAACAGAACTCCCCTTCCCCACAACCGTTGAAGGATGGGTACATGTTAGCTTTGTTCAAATGCGGCACAGATCACCAGGCAGGACTGCACTGTCACTGATTCTGATACATGTGATAAGCCTGGATGTTGGAAGTCTAAATCTAGACAAATTTAGGAACATTCCATGCCAAAACAGACCAATAATGCACATAGCTTGGACTGTATCTGTGACAGTTGGTGGTACTAGATGTCCCATACCAGAGTCACTCAACCTTTCCAGACTACTGTACCCATTTCAGGAGACTGATTTGTCTTGCATACCCCCAAGTTTAAAAGAATACTTGCTTACAAAATCAGACATAAAAATATAAGTGCCATATCACACTGTTACTGAAAAATTGCTTTCTTTCTCATTTTTACCATATAATTATAAAATAAATCAATTGGAATATAAATATTGTACTTACATTTCAGTGTATAGTGTATAAACAAGTCATTGTCTACATTTAAATTTTAGTTTGTACTGACTTCACCAGTGGTTTTTATGTAGACTGTTGTAAAACTAAGCAAATATCTAGATGAGTTGATGTACCCACTCAAAGACATCTGTGTATCCCTGGGGGTACAGTATATGTACCCCTGGTTGAGAACCACTGTCCTATAGTTTACAGGTGTGATACAGTCTATGAGGAGGAAATTTCTTCCCATTTCTTTCTGGTCCCATAATAAAAGGTAAGCTGCCCTTCTAACTTTTGTCCTAGAATACATCTCCTGTTAAATTACTTAATTACGTAAATGTCTTAAGAAACGTGGCAAGAGATGTATTGGTGGCTCAATAATATTCTGTTTGTTTCCCGTTGTGTTGCATCATTTGAATTACTGAATGGAAATTACATTATGCAAATTTACTTTTTGATAGTTGTCAAAAATCTGCCCAATTTTCTAATGTTCAACAGCCATCTTCCTTTCAAGATCCATGCCTGAGGCCTTGTCTACACTCAAAAAATATGTCGACATAATGTATGTTGACTTACAATCACCCCAGAAATTACTGTAGTGACTGATGTCCACACTGTCCTCGAGTTGGGGGAGTGAGTCCTCACCAGGAGCCATCACTGAGCGTTCTGCTGGGAGCCCCACAGGCTGGCTTCTGGTGGGCTGCTCCTCCCCTTCCAGTTCCCCACCAGGAACCAGCCCCTGGCTTCTCCCATCCTTGTTCCCCACCACAGCTGGGGAAGCTCTGGCTTCCCCCTTCCAAGGAGGAAGCAGCCCAGCATTCTTGCCCCCAGAGAGTGGAGTCCAATATCCCGGTTTCTGGCCGCTGCCTGCTCCCTGCTGAGCAGGAAGAGAAGCCCTCCAGCCACCCCAGGCAGGGGGACGCAGTATCCACACCGACACTGCGCAGCCCAGCCAAGCCCTGCACCTGGGGAGTGTTTTTGTTTTGTGGGGGGGAGGAGGCGGGAGGAGCCGAGTGCAGCGTGTGCCCGCCGTTTTGTCTCGACAGCTCCAGCGCAGACCAGCGGGGAGCAGAGCAGGGCGAAGGCGGGGCCGGAAGGTGTCAAACAGACCCAGGCCGAGGGAAAGGGAAAATAAAGGGGCTCATCGCGGGTCAGCGAGGCGCGCCCGGCTCCGCGCGCGGAATCTGTGAGGCGCTGGAGTTCCACAGCCCTGCCTCCCGCGCGGGCGGCTCCCACGCAGCGCCTCGGCCGGCGGGGGTTGCACACTGCGGCGTGACCGAGCCCGCCCGCCTTCAGACGTGTCTGCCGCGGCCCAGCGCGTGTGTGCGTGGGGGGTGCATTTAAATCCCCCCGGGCCCAGGCGGGCTGGGCTGGGCAGGGGGAAGCGCTGTAGCCGATCCCGCGGCGCGGAGCCCAGCCCGCAGCGCTCGGCACAGACGGCTGCTGTGGACTCGCACGCCGGCCGCCCCGCCCGGCCACAAGGGGGCGCTCCCTGCCTCGGGCCAGTCGGGACACGGCCTGGTTGGGCAGGCGGAACGATTCCCGCCAAGCTCCTGTCAGGCTGTCTCAATGCAGCCTGTTTCCTCTAGCGATTGCCAATAACGGCCTCTTCCGGCCGCCGTAGCCCCGCCGCCCCTGCGTTGAGGGCCGCTTAGGTACCCTCTGCAATCGCCTGAAAGCGCAACCGCGCCTCCTCCGCACGAGCAGCGGCCTGCTGCACACGGGGGCGGCCGCATTTCGGGGGGGCCGAGGAGGGGGCTCCGCGCACGTTCCCCGCCACGGCGCCGGGTCCCGCGGCGGAGCGGCTGGGCTGGCTCCGGCACCGCCCAGGACGCGCATGGCCGGCCGTTGAGCGGTGGGGACCTGCGGTTCGAATGAACGCAGCGGGCCAATCAGAGGCGGCGCTAGCGGGCTGGGCGGAGTGGCGCCGCGTTTGAGAGTCACGCGCAGCCAGCTGCGGCTGCCAGGCGCGGCGGCCGTTGCCCCGGAGCGGGTTTGCGGCGCGCGGGGCGGCGGCGCGCGGGATGGTGCCGAGGGGGTGAGCGGCCGGCTGAGCCGTGGCCGGGACCGGAGCAGAAGCGGGCGCGGCGCGGCAGGCCGGGATGGCGGGGCGCGGCCGCGGCGTCGTGCAGCTGGCGGTGCTGCAGCAGCTGCGGGCCGCGTACGGGATCAAGGTGAAGAGCGGGAGCTGCCGAGGGGCGGCGGGGAAGCAGCCGGGAGCGGCGGCCGTGGAGGTAAGGGGGCGCTCCCCAAGGCCTTGTGTCTTTCGTGGGGGCCAGGGCCTGGGGCTACCCTAGGCAGCAGCCCGGGCGCCGAGATGGCGGTTAACGAGACTAGCCCTGTAGCCTCATCTCCTCCCCGCCCGCAGTGTATCGCTGGGCGGGGGATTATCCCTCAGCAGCGCCCCTCCCGACCCACGGTCCTTTCCCCCCGTTCCCCCTCGTGCGAGCTGCTGCTGATACTCAAGGGAGGGCAGTCGGCTTGGAAGGACCTGGGGGGTGGATGTGGGGCCAGGTCACTTACTTCGTGTTTTGGGGAGGAGGAGCCACATGTCAGATGATAGTCGAGGTAATGAGCACCATGTAGAGCCACACAGGCAACTTCACCTTAAAGCCTATCACTGTGTGTTAACCTTCTTTCTCCTTCTTACTGCTTCACACTCCTTTTCCTGTAGCTGTGGGGTGTCTATACAGCTGGCCCTGTGACTGACCCTGTCTATCAAAGCACTCTTGGTGCTGTGTGAATAAGGCTTTGTCCACACTTAAGTAAGTCAACCTAACGTAGGTTGACTTACAGCCACTGCTGTAATTGTACAATCCTTGGTTTAGTAGAGTGCATCCTCACCAGGAGCACTTCTACTGTCCTAAGGGGCAGTGTGGGTAGCTTGGAGTCCTGTCTTTCAGCTCCCTGTCAGGAGCCCACAGACTCCTGGGCTCCCTGTGGGCTGCCTTCCCACTCCCCAGTCCTTGCTGGAAGAAGCCCTGTGGGGCTTCTTCATTCCCAGATCTCCAGGGGAAGAGGCTGCCATGTCAATTTCACAGCTCAGCCCTGTAATTGACAAGACTGTCCCAGTGGGGAGCAGGTGGAGAAGCACCCAGACGTCTCATCCCAGCTGAGAGTGGAGACCAGCAGCCTGGGCTTCTCTCCCCATTCCCAGCTGGGAGTGGGAAGCAGCTGCCCAGACTTGCAACAGCCTGGACTCCATCCAACTTTCTTGTCAGTTTCACCCCTTTGAAATTGACAAGAATGACAGCCCCCCTGCCCAGGTAAGGGGATGCAGTTTCTACATTCATGCTTTGTCATCCTAACTAAGCAGATAAAAGACCTACACTTCTTGTTCAGGTGGCTGTATTTTGTGGGAAAAACAGGAGTTTTGTCGGGGGATGGGGGTTGATTGCAGTGTGTATGCCTTCTCTGTTTTGTTGACGAAAGCTAATTTTGATCACAAAACTCTCTAGTGTAGGCAAGGCCAAAGTCTGCAGATAGCGCTACATGGTAAAACAGGGTGATGATATTCAATAAAGTATAAACTGCTACCTCGCTGAAGTTGTCACGAAAAACTTTTTTTTTAATGCTTGAAACTGGAGAGGTACAGTAAGTGTTTTCCCATTCTCTGTGCTGGCTACTGCTGCAGTCAGTCAGTTAATACTAGTGGGGTGATTTGGTAAGGTGATGAGTGTGTAACTGCTGTCATTCCCACCTGGGATGCATGATTGTTGCAAGGCAGAACAGTCATGAAAGAGGAACTGCACTCTTAAAATAATGCTTGCTTCTATAATATTTAATATTTCCTGTGCAACGCCAAATGCAACAATGTGCTATTGTATGTTGCTGATTTTGTTAAGCACTTTTTCTGCCATTTGTCTAATCCAAACAGAGTACAAAGATGCTGTACAATTATCCACCACTGTGTATCTCTTCCAATTATTTGATTCTCTGTACTCTGGTTTTGAGAGGTTTTTCTTTGCATAATGACCTATATGGTTTCTTAATATCAAATACAATATGGATGTTCTTGTACTTTGGGTGTAACCTGAAAGTGAACTTTAAAGTGTTCAGGATGAGTTTGTAAAGCACGAAGGATTTTTTTCTCCAAGAATCAGGCAGCACAGACAATACTGAAGAGGTTTATTCACGATACCGGGAAGTCTGATAAATCAGCTTCAACTTCATGGTGTTACAGTCGTCAATTATATACACTTTCTTATTGATTATATAGTATGTTTTAAATTCATTATCTATTCATTTACAAATATAGACCTTGTCCCATCCGGAGAGAACAACAGTGATAATGGTCATTACATACACACAGAGACACTTCAATTGCTCTACTAAAATCAAAGATGCTAGGGCTACACTTGGGGTGGGGTAGGGTGGAGGAAGAAGGGGGGATGGGGGTCCTTACAGATAGGTGGCAGATGAGACGGAAATTCTAAAAGCAAATGTGTTGTTCTCATTGGAATTAGAGTCACTAAGAGGACATCTGGCTTCCTGAGCCATCGGATGCTTACATTAGCCATTGTCCTTGAGGATCAGGTATGCTCGGTAGCCATTTAAATGAGTTTCGACTTACAGCTTATTAGCTGAAAACAAGCTCAAGTCTTACAAGTTCTAATTTAGCTTGCTCTTCTGCAGAATCAATAATGTTTTTGGGATGTTTTATTTATTTAATACCACATGCTACAGTATCTTAAAATAGAAATTGTAATTCTCATATTAATAACTAGAAATGATTGTACTCTAGGTACTTTGAATACGTTTTAAAAGAAAACAATTCCTTTGCTTCAGAGTTTAGGTCAGCAAAAATATCATATTCAGGTAACAAAGAAAGCTGTCAGCGTATGTGGGGCCAAGGAAGTCAAAGCAAAATGTTCTATAATTACTCTGAATGCCAGTTAAATATAGTTAATTAGTCTGTAAGGGACCAGAATCCTGGACCTTGCTGAGGTCACTTTGTGCTGCTGATGCAGCATGAACTGTGTATTCCCCAGCCTGTGGTTTGTGCCAGCCTTGCTTGCCCTGCTCCACAGGCACTTTGATGGGAATTGGAACAAAATAAACTTAGCTGATCCCTGGTCAATGTAAGTTAGAATAGCTTTGTTCTGAGTTGGCTTGGCTCCTGGATATCCCAGGGGGAATGAGAAGGAAACATAAAGATGGTCACCTTTTAGAGCAACCTTCCTTACCCTCTTTCAGTTTCAAATATGTGAATTCTATATTGAAAGGAAAAGTAACAAGGTAACCAAGAGAACAGGAAGGGTATAGGTGTGTGAGAGACATGTTAGCGCATTGTAGATATTTACATACATACATTCTACAGCGAATTAAATCCTTTTACATAACTACCCGTAATGCTGAAAACACTTACCAGATTTGCCTGTCACCTTGAGGTATGCTCATTTATTAGGGTTACCTTCCTGGAAAGGTGTGTGTGTGATTTTATTAATGTGCTGCTTGTATTACTTGTGTGTTCATCTGGCTACAAGTCCCCTCCCAATGGAGCTATTCTGCAGGATCTAAGGTTTTCAGGGCTGGGTTCCTCCAGCCCCAGATTCAAATACACCCCCGACATCTCCACACACACTTTCCATATTGACTGAGTGCATCTGAGCGGACCGGGCTATCAGCACTCTCAGCTGACCCCTTATACGTCCCTGAACTCAGCAGGCTCGGTGACACAGCACTTTCAGTTGCCACCCTTATATGCTCCTTTGCACAGCACCAGAATAGAGCACACTTCTGAGCAGGCTGGGTCCAAACAGCACTTTCTGCTGCCCCCCTTATTTGCCCCTGGACTCAATCAGGCTGGATCAAACAGCACTTTCGCTGCCACCCTTATGTGCCCCTGGACTCCGTAGGCTAGGCAGAGCAGCACTTCTCAGCTGCCCCCTTTATATGACCCTTTACACCACACCAGAATAGAGTGCTCTTCTGAGCAGGCTGGGTCCAAACAGCACTTTTCAGCTGCTCCCTTCATATGACCCTGGACTCCATGGGCTAGGCAGAGCAGCACTTCTCAGCTGCCCCCCCTCATTCTACAATGGTTCTAGCAGTAACCCCTTTGATGAGCAAACCCCATCGAATTTTTGGGCACTCGAGGGATCTTTGGCTTAGGTAAAAGAAGTGTTGCTGCAGAGCAAGATAGGGAAGCCAAGAACACAAAGGAGTAAATGAAATTTGGAGAGAGAGAGACTGGCAGCCAGCTTTATTAGAAGAGTTAGTTTATTGCCAGGTATATAAAATTTATGGAACTAATACAAGAAGAGAAAAACAATCAAATGCTTACAATGCTACACAATTACAGTTGGGGTGTTTGGAGAAAGCTATCCCAGGTTTGATTACAAAAGTAGAAATTTATGCCTGGCCTAGGAGAGAGAGAGAGAGAGTGTTGGGGGGGAAAATGAGGGGAGGTGTCTCACCACTCAGTGCAGCTCAGAGGTTCCCAGGAGACAGTGTGTTCAGCTTAGGGTCCAGAGCGCTTGAGACAGGCAGAGCCCCCAACACAATTAGTCAGGAAAAGGGGAAGTTCCAGTGGATCTGATGCTCCAGGCATCAGAATAGGGGTTTGAACTTGGGTAGGGGTTTTTGTAGAACCAGGTTTGTTTATGGGTAAACAATGACTCAAAGAAGTATCCCAGAGTGGTTTTCTTTATGCTGTACAATAGGAGCTGATCACTCCTGGCTATGGGCAGTGTTCCTTGAGGGAGCTCACAATGCAATCAGGCAGATTCAGTGTTTTGCATATCAATAACTAGAATGGTCTGATAACTGCAGAGCTGGATGTGTGCAGGTGTGGGTTCATTTACATCAGGGGCAGAGATCTCCCACCATGCAGTGCGTCCCGGCTTTGCCAATCCCAGAATTCAGTGCAGTCTCTGCTTTGGAGCTTGATTCTCCGTTCTCCATGCTAATTCTTGTTCCATCTTCGATGTAGATGAGGCTAGGGGAGTTGTCTTAATCCTATCACCTTTGTTTGGAGGTTTTAGGTGTGTCTCACAGCCTTTTCATTGCTTTTGGTTTCTGGCTCAAGCAGAGGCTGGGGGGGGGGAGAGAAGAGGGGGAATCAGGTGAGCCAAAGAGAGAGAAGAAGTTTTGTGCCTTGGGTCCCCAAGAATACAGAGCTGCCAGGTAACAACACAGTGAGAAAATGAGGCTATGTCTACACTGCAGAGTGAAGTCGTTTTTATTTTAAATCTACTTTCACCCACCGAATTCTAGAAGTTGGAGGAGCGTGATCACACCACGCTCATTGTGTCAGGGAATTGTGTCCCCATAGCTCTGTTTGGGTCGACAAGCAAAGCAGTGCACTGTGGGTAGCCGCAAAGGCGTTTGGGAAGGTTGTCATTCTCCCATGATGCAACGTGCTTCCCCCCTTCTTGCCCCAGTCTAAAACAAACAGATGATTTTTTGCGCCATTTTTTCAAACCCTTCAGTCTCTGCCATGCACACACCATTGCCTGAGAGGAATGGAGCCCACTCAGCTCTGCACAGTTATTGTGAGCATCGCAAACACCTCATGACTTATTCTGCAGTATTTTCAGGGCTGAGACAGGAGCCGCAGCACTTAAAATTGTGATGTTACAGAGGCAGCCTTGCTACAAACCATAGAATGAAACAGTTCCCATCTGCAGTCGGTGGAGCGCTGCTTCTGGTCCCGGGAAACAAGCATTGACAGGTGGGATCACATCGTTATGAAGGTGTGCAATGATGAGCAGTGGCTGCAAAACTTTCAAATGTGAAAGGCCACTTTCTTTGAACTTTGCGGAGAGCTCTCCCCAGCTCTGAAACACATGAATACTCGCTTGACACCCGCTCTGACACTGGAGAAAAGTGTGGCCATTGCTCTGTGGAAGCTAGCAATGCCAGACTCCTAGGACTGTCAATTGGGAATCAATTTGGAGTCAGTAAATCCACTGTGGGAGCTGCTGTGATTCAAGTGTGCTGAGCCATTAATAGACTTCTATTGAGAAGGGTAGTGACTTTGGGAAACGTGGAGGACATAGTGAAAGGCTTTTCCACAATGGGGTTCCCAAACTGTGGCGGGGCAATAGATGGCACACGCATCCCTATCTTTCTTTCCTGACCATAAAATAAATATTGGTGATGTTGAAATGCCAATAGTGATCCTGAGTAGGAAGATCCTGCCTGCTCATTGTTCCCCTGGCTGATGAAGCCCTACATCGGGCTCCTGGACAGTGAGAAGGAATGTTTTAATAATAGGGTTAACAAGTGCAGAATGGTGGTGGAATGTGCATTTGGACATTTAAAAGCGTGCTGGCAAAGTCTGTTCACTAGGTTAGACCTCAGTGAAAAAAGCATCCAAATAATTATCTTTTCTTGCTGTGTGCTCCATAATATATGTGAGACAAAGGGGGAGAAATTTCAGTTGGGTTGGGTTGTGGAGGCAGGTAAGCTGGCTGCAAATTTTGAGCAGCCAGATGCCACTGCAAGGCTGAGAACCAATTGTGGAGCCATGCACCTCAGGGAAGCATTGAAAAAATGCTTCTGCAATGAGACACAACAGTAATGTGTGTTTCTTCTCTGTGCTTTCACTTCGCATCCCCTACACATCCCCCACCAAGCCAGTTCCCCCTCCCTTTCCCCTCTCTTTATTCCCCTTTTTATCAATCAATAAATACAGAGCAATGAATTGGAAAGCAGTACTTTCTTTATTGGTGATTCTTCGGACATGGAACAGAATAGAATTTTCCGCATGCGTTGTGTGGGGCCAGGGGTACAGAGCCCATTTCGACTGTGCACACAGGACAGAATCACAAATGCCCACTTCTTAAAAGGGCCGTCATCTCTTTCTGCTTGCCTCAGCCGGTGAGGAGTGCAGTACCTACTGCACCCTGCTCAACATCCTCCTAGACCACTTTGGGGGGGGGGGCTAGGAAAGACTGCTGTAGCTCAGTTTTTCAGGGGCTGCAGAGGGAGTCTTTCTTGCTGCTGAGCTTCCTGAAGCTCAGCCAGATGCCTCAACATGCCTGACTGATCCCGCGTTATATGCAGCATCTCTTGTTGTGTTGAATGCTCATACTCCTGTGCTGCCTTCCTGTAGTCCACGTCCAGTTTGTCAGATGATGAAATCCTCCACGCTCTTAGCTCAGTGTCAGCATCTGCGGAGGCATTCATTAGCTCATTAAACATGTCATCCTTGGTTTTTTCCTCATCTGCAACAGGCGCTCTGCAGGAGTATGAGACAGAGTGTTGAAGGCCACATTGTCAACTGTGAGGGAAGCAAAGCACAAGGTACCCTTTGTTACCATGGATGAAAAGCAATGTTACAATGTAAAACTAAGTCCCCTGAACGTTCCCAAGGGAAGGCTACAACTGCATTCTATTGCCTAACTTGCAGGGATCGGAGTGCCGTTCCAGCCATGGTAAGCAAGAGGCGAGTGCATCTGTGTTAGCGAAATCCCGGGGGCCCATGCTGCACAGCTCCATGCTCCCTAAGGCAGCATGGATGTGGGGTTCCCAATTGATCAGGCTTTTAACAGGCAAAAGAAAGGTTGAAGGATGGCTACGGGTTAACCGTCTCTGGAGTAAAAAAAAATGGGAATCCATTTGTGGATGCCTAAAGGCCATAGCAAGGACTTGCGATGTGCCAAACCAAGAAACCATCTCTAGCTGTGCAATTACACATGCTTAAGAAAACTTTATTGGTTGCCTACTGTAAATGTGCGCCATCTTCCCTAGGTAAACATGAGTGATATCAGCCTGCTGAGGGTCATAGAGGCAGAAAGGGAGGATTTGCTGCACACATCTGGCTACAGGTCTGGCCCTTATGCTGCTATGTTGTATTCTGCGATGATGCCTGCACGATTAGTAACAGAGTGGTGGGGGGTAAGTGTCCTATCGCGGTGGAAGAACTAAGTCTGCCCTCCCAAGAAACCTTCTGCAAAGGATTGCAGAGTACCTGCATGAAAGCTTCCTGTAGATATGCATGGAGGATTCTCAGAGAATCCCTGTGCACATAAATCATCTTTTCCGGAACCCAGTGGTTAAGCACACCAAGTACGAAGAAGCACAACCCTACCGCCTCACACACCACTTTTTCCCACTGGTGCAAGATTCTGGACAGGGGATATAACCACAGACATGCAATTTGCAGTACATACTCCCCAGATGTGCCTTCCCTGGCATCTGTCAGTCTCGGTTTCCTGTATCTGGGTGGGCTGCTCCTGTGTTGCAAACACCTTTTGGCTTTCAGGGAGAAGGGATACCAGAGTTGCCTGTCCCGTTCTCATCTTTGTCCTCCTCTTTCACGGACTCATCCTCATTCATCCTGGACTCAGATTCCCCGGAGGTATCAACGCTGCATGGTGGCATAGTGGTGGAGTCTCCATTGAGAATCGCATGTAGCTCTTCGTAAAAGAGGCATGTTTTGGGCAAGGAGCCAGAATGGTTCTTAGCTTCCCTAGTTTTCTGATGATAAGCATGCTTCAGCTCTTTGATCTTAATGCATCACTGCTGCGCGTCCCTGTTGTGTCCTTTCTCCAAGATGCCGCAAGTTATCTTCTCATAGATATCCAAATTTCTTTGGCTGGCTTGGAGCTGAGCCAGAACAGATTGTTCATCCCCCAGACCAATGAGATCTGAGCCCTCAGGTTGGCTCCAGGCTGGAACACGTTTCGGGAGTGCAGTCACCATGATCAGCTGTGCTGGCCAGCTCTCTCCATGCTAACCAAACAGGAAATGGGAATTACAAATTTCCTGGGGCTTGAGAGGAGGAGCTATTTCCTGTTTAGGTAGCCACAGTGCAGCTGAGTGAACGTGCAGAGCAGTCACAACAGAGCGTTATGGGATACCTCCTGGAGGCCAATCACGTCAGTTTACTTTGCACTCTACCTACACTGAAGCTCATTTGGCCCATTGACTTCGACTTCAGCACTATGCCATTTGCGGAGGTGGTTTTATTAAGTCAATTTTTACAGCAGTTTAGGTCGGCGGAACTGACATGCCAGTGGAGACGCATACTTTAGGGCAGGGATCTCAAACTCAATTGGTATGGCGGGCCACATTTACATTGAGTTGAGTTCAGGGGGGTCACGCATGACACACACTTTTCTGCTGTACCTTTCATGCTCTACTCTCCACCGAAAAAATCTCCCCGCAGGGTAAAATTCGGCGGCACAGTGGAAGAGAGAGAGGCTCTCACAGGGACTTGCAGACTCCACTCTCCGCCGTTAAATCTCCCTGTGGGGCCACATTCAGCGGCCATTTCCTTTTTAAGACAGCCACAACTTGCCTGAGCTCCGCTCTGAAAATACTCACAGCACAAGCCTGCGGCCGGATTCGGACTGCGGGCCACATAACACAAGCCCGCGGGCCGCAGTTGGCCCGCGGGCCGCGAGTTTGAGACCCCTGCTTTAGGGGGTTGATGTAAGCACCGTTACATCGACCTTCATTGTCAGTGGAGAACAGCCTAATAATGAACTCTATTTTCAGACATGGGAGGGACAAGATTTTTTTCTGCATTTGTGGAACAGACATCCTTTTTTTCCAGTGATTTGGGAGAAAAATACCTTTGCTTCTTGGTCTGTTAGCTAATATCCAGTGGAGCGTCCATGATCTCTCTCAGCAGGAGACTACATGCTGCCTTTGGAGACGGGGGTGGACATGGTCTTTAATTACCTAAAATCTTTTAATTCCACAGGATCTATTTCTGTTGCATTTAGCTTTTAGTTAGTTTGTGCCTTCCACATAATTCTGGAATGAAATGGCTAGTATAATTTATCTGGTGTTGAATGAATCCTATTGTCTTTAAAAGTAGTAGTTTAACTAGGGCAGAGGTACTAAAAATGGTTTGCATAAGTTATTTCTTAACTTGTTTCCAAGTAGTCAGCACTTTGAATTCTTAGTATCCAAAAAGAAGAGGGGGAAAGTTCTGTTTTTATTCTGCTTCTGGAAGGAATTAAAATACAGAATTTGTTTGATTTGATTATTCCCAAGAGAACAAAATAAATGGTGTGCTATAGATTTCGGTGCATCATAGTAGAAAAGAACCTAGCAGTCCAGCCTAGCTCACAACTTGAACTGTGTTAAAACTTAGACATCCATAACTGCCAGACATCTGTATGCTACCATGATGAGAATAGTAGTACCAGATGAGCCTTAGAAAAGACTAACTAGGTACTAGAGATCACAGGTGAAATGGTTGTTTTTCTAACATGTAGAAAACAGACAGGCAAAACTGGACTTTTCCCTTTCTAGTGGTTTCTCTGGGGCCTAAAGGATTTCCTTCTCCATTCTATCAGTTTTTCTGCATTTCCACCTCTGTTAGGCAAAGAGGCCTGGATAAGCCTCTTGGGAAGAACCTACATCACAGCTGCCCATCTTTTCCCAGAAAGGAGCTGTTAAGCAACATTCAACATACCTGATTTTCTGCCTTCAAACCGAAGGCTGGCTTCTTTTCCAAACACTGCTGTCCTTAGAGAGAAACTGACCAGGATTAGGAGTTTATATTTTAAACAGTACAATATGTAAAATATACTTATAAACTATAAGAATGGTGCACAAATTGTTATAACTGCTTTATTTTAGAGCTACTTTAAATATTACATGAGTACTTTTGATTCATCATATTATGGGACCCTGGAGTCTTGCTACTGAGCCACAAATAGTAAAGGCCCATAATTGTTTCTGAATGAAAATGATAAATGTGTTATATTAGGGGGTTCCATTACATGGTTGAGATAGTCATTGCTATTTAGGTATGATCAATCTTGGGTAAAAATGGCTGCTTTTAACTGAAATTAAAATATGCAGTGTGAAAAGAACCCCAAACAGTTTGGAAAGTGACTTTAGATGCTACATCAGCCTCTTAGGAGAAACGGGGAGGCTGACTGTAGATTAAATGCTATAAAATGGAAAAAATAAGCAAATCTAGAAATCTAGAAAGAGAAAATTTTATATAAAATAGAAATAGAGTATAAAAATATATAGAAAGATAATTTTCTAATCTTTCTGCTTTAGTAATCTTGGATGTTACTTGTACATAAATAGTAAATACATTTCAGATGTCTTTTAAAGTTGGCAATATCCCTTTAACAATTAGTAGGACATGAATTCTTATCCCAAAGTTTTGGCTTTCTTTTTAATTCTTGTGCTGTGCTCTGTGTGTATTTGTGTATATTTCAGCAGTATTTGCCTGGTAAAATTTTCATAACCTCTTGAGCAGCATTAATTGAGTTTTGCATTTTAGGGCAAAGTCTTTGGAATATCGCTTCATTCATTACCTCATTCAGTTGTGCCAGAGTATGGAAGTATTCCAAGGTAAGTAAAGATATGGTGTGTTTTAAACTAGAACTAGAATTACTTTGGGGCTGTCACATTATTTACTGCTTTAATTTTGAGTGACACATTTTTCTCTTCCTCCAACAAAAAGTATTTTTCAAAATAGAGAGGAATTCCACACTTGCTTTTCCTGGGAGTAGTAAGGCTTATCGGGGAAGGGAACTCTCTTGGAAAGAGAGGTTGGAAAACAGACAGGAAACCCACAAGATTGTCACTTACTTGCATGTACTTTCAGTTTCTTCTTGTGATTGGAGAAAGTAAACATTTTCTAAAATCTCACTTTCTGTGACAACAGAGGGTAGCTTTTTTTTGCAGGAAAATTGAACTGTGCAAAGATAGGAACTGAACCCTGAATGTAAAGCATACTGTGACTTTCTTTCCCCAGCTTTCTTGTTGACGCTTGCAAATATTTAGAAGAGCATGTTCACTCTGAAGGACTCTTCAGGAAATCTGGATCTTTTGTTCGTTTAAAAACATTAAAGGTATTTTTTAAAGAGTAATTGTATTGGACTTGTGATCTATATTTCACTTGAGGGTCTATATGTCTAACTTCCTGATTCTCTTTAGAAGCAATCCTGTTTTTTGTATTTGGAGTAGTTGAATAAGCTTTCTGATCACTAGTCACTGGACTGGATTTTCTTCACCTCCCTCCAGAAGACACAAACTTCAGTCCTTTGTATGTAATTACTGAAACATAACAGAAGAATTATTTTCAATTTTTTGAAGTGTGTAAGCAAGGGCATGAGATTAAACAAAAAGATCTTCCATTTTTAGACATTGTGGGAACTTTAAGTTGGTACATTTTTCCACAGCAAGGTGGACTGGGGAGAAACTATAAATCCAGAAATACTTTTTATTTATTATCTCTGGCTTTGATTCATCACCAGGTATCATGATTATATAAAAAAGTGGAGAGTTAAAACTGGGGAAATGTGAGACAAAACAAAATTTCTTGTCTACTACATGGCTAGGCGATTTGGACATGTAACTCCCTGTGTGCAATAAGACTACAAACTGCTAAACATTGACATCTAATAAATTATTCTGAAGGCTTCAGCTTATGCTTGTTATGAATCATTTCAGAGTCAACTGGATCGAGGTGAAAACTGCCTACCTGCAGCGCTGCCCTATGATGTTGCAGGGCTTCTTAAACAATTCTTTAGGGAGTTGCCAGAGCCCATCCTTCCAACTGATCTGCAAGAAGCTCTTTTTAAGGCTCAGCAGCTAGAAAGTGAGAAGAAGAACACTGCCACAGTGCTGCTTTCCTGTCTCATGGCTGACAGAACAATAGATACTTTGCGCTATTTTTTCAACTTTCTCAGAAATGTGTCCCTAAGGTAAGTAGAGAAATAGAAGCGTAGTACTTGTAACCAACTCTAGGAATTCCCACAATATGCCTAAAACAGAAGTGTTGTAACTTTCTCTAGTCTGTATTACAACTATCAATATCCTTAATGACAGTCATTTACCAGAGATAATGTAAGCATTATGTCATCTGCTGACTTTTTTGGTGTGTGACATAGGGTTTTCATGTAACAGGAACTTTACTCCTATTCCAGTTTTTTGGCTGCCATATTTCCATCTCTTTCCTTTCCCAAAAGAGCAATGAATAAGAGATTACCCCCATCTGGATGATCCTCTTGCTTTTGCAAAAACTCTTTAGCTAAACAGCGTGTTTGTGCCATTAATTAGCCTGTGGTGTGTGTTGAGTCTATCCCTAAACCTTAGTGTTAATTTTCTCTCACAAATGCAAGACTTCCACTTCAACTGAAAATTTGCAGTAAGCTGTTTTCTGTGTCCCTGCTGCTTTATGCTCTGATCAAGAGAGAGAATATAAAGCCAAAACTGATCCTTGCAAACTTTTTTCTTTTTAATAAGATCCAATGAGAACAAAATGGATAGCAGTAATCTGGCAGTGATTTTTGCTCCAAACCTCTTGCACTCAAGTAATGATGAAAAGATGTCAGCTAGCACAGAAAAAAAGCTTCGTTTGCAGGCTGCTGTTGTGCAAACACTGATTGATCATGCAGCAGATATTGGTAAGATGACAAATGGATGGCATGTATTGACATGACTATGCATTCATATTAAATACAAGTATGTTTATATAACCATTGTTACCATTTGTGTTTTTAATATTCTCTATACACACTTAATTCAGGACGTGTACCTAAATTTATCCTGGAAAAAATACCTGCTATGTTAGGTATTGATGCTCTTGATTCTACTCCTTCACTGAATGGCTGTGAAGAAAGAGAGTCTCCTGGTCAGTGTAAGAGAAGGAGAAGACGAAGTGTTGGGGGTGAGTACATACACTGAACATTTGATTGACTAAAGTTCAGTTAGGAAATATAAAAATAGACTCAACTGAGGTGTTAGGACCATGTAGAAAACGAAACCCCTGTATCTGAAGAATGCCTGCTTCTCCCTAAGCACCACAGACTGCTTTACCAACTGACTGTGATGTTTGCTAAATTCAGGTTGAAAGGGTGGATTTTATAGCAGGGTTCACAAAGTTGGAAAACTTCTTAGCATTTCATAAATACTGAGGTAATAAAAACTACCAGATTGTAGTGATGCCATAACATTTCTTTTGCATGTCCTCTTCTGATCAAAAAGGTTATTTTCATGTCAGACTATGTACGGCAGGATAATGCCTTGGGTTTTAGCCTGTGAAGACCTGATTTCAAATTCTATTTTGGGTCGCCAATGAAAATAGTTTAGGTTAGAGTTGTGTTCCCAGTCTTTAGTGAATGTTTGTTCACATAAAATTACCACAACCTGACACAGTTGACATTTCTGTGCAAGAGAGGGCAGGGGTGGAATGACGCTGGTCTTGTAAATTGGAACTCAAATGCTCTGGCACAGCACTGGTTTGAGAAGTTTATCCATATTAAGCCCGGCTATAGTTAGCCTCTGATTTTTAGCTGCTCACTTTCATGAATACTAAAGTCACAAAATTAGATGCACAGGATTGTTCTCACCTAATATATTTTTTTATAAAGCTATCAAACTTGATAGAATGTTGGCTAGGAGATGCATCATGGGACCACCACATGGCATTCATATCGCTTGCAAAGTGAATACATGGTATAGGATTGTCTAGGTCTGCAAACTTGATTGTATAGAGAAATTGATGATCTAGTTTGTCTGTCGAATGTGAAAATCCAGGAATTAAGTGTTTCTGTGCTCCTTGCAATAAAAATCTTGAACCAGTATTGTATGACTTCCCTACTCCAAAAATGCCTACCTAATTCTAAATTGACACATTGCATTTATTGCAGACTCTCTGTATATTATTTCCTATTTTACCAGCACATGTTTAAAGAATGTGCTAGCTCTTTTCCAAAACTCTGCTAATTACTTTTTAAAATTAATTTTCCAATCCGCATATTGGCCTCAACCAAAGATCTGAAACAATTATGAGAATGGACTAGTAGTCCCTCCCTTTCAACAAATTAAGTTAAATTGATTTAATCACTCATAAACATTGGATCAGTTTTAACCATATTGGTTTCTTAAACCAGTTTAGTTAAATCAATGTACAAACTATTTGAAGGTGCACTCATACCTCTGACATGTACCCCTATTAAAGCTGTTGATTAGTCCTTTGGGTGGGAAAAGACTACTAATCCTTTTCCATGCATAGTGGGATAGAATTATGTTATTTCAAACAATCCTTAATAGATGGGGCTTAATAATACTGATGGTTATGTGTGTTCTTTTGCGGGATGATTGTTGTATAAATGTGGCTGGCTTGCGCACAAACCACGGAAAATTACAGAAAATAGACCTTTTATTTATTGTGGTAATCTGGAAAAGCCAACCTGCCTGGAACTGACAGCAGGAGCCTCTCTCTGCGTGGGGCTGGCTGTTAAAATGTAACATATACACACACCTGAACTCAGCATCAAAATTGTAAAGGAAACCTAATATTGCTGGATTCACAATATTGCAAATTAAGGAGGGCCTTATGTATATGGAATCATTATCTTTCTGATCCTTGAACTCAGATGATACTTTAAAAAAATAAATAAATTACCGTGTGTTTGTGTGTATATAGGTACACACATACATGGTAATTAAACTTCTTTTCCCCCCCCCCCCAAGAGTATCATCTGATGAGTTCAAGGATCAGAAAAGTTCTCTTCCTCTTTGCCAACATAAAATATTGTCCTAAGGGCTTCTTTGCTTCTCCTGAACTGTCAGGCACAGGCCATTTTAGAGACCAAATATAAAGCTTGATAGACTTGGTGTGATTTGACATTCCACATCTGTTGTTCATAGGTAGAGATGGAGACTCCCTTAATTTCCTTTGCCAGACAAAATGGAATAATGTATAATCCATGATCCTTTCTGTGTGGAAATACTACACCACATGTGTGACCAGCACTATAACACACAACCGTAACTCTGATGTTCTGGTTTCCCCATGAGTATATGCATAGCCAGTGTATGTATTTGAACATTAAACACGTTAACCGTGCTGAAGTTGGAGTTAAGGCTTTGTGTTATACATCTAACCATGCTATGTCTTCTGTGTAGTGTTCTTCACCTGTTGGAGGGGGAAGGGAGATCCTTGTGGACTTGCAGGTTGTTAGTGAGTAGTAAATATGATGTGTAGGTGTTAAGGGAGGTTTCTCTTCACAGTTTTTTAATTTGTCACTTGCTTGTTTTAAGTGTGTGGATGGATTTTGCCCTTAAGTAATCTCTACTGATTTCTGAAGTTGGTTGGCTGTTTGAATATATGCTAATGCATAGTATCATCAATTCTCAAAGACAAAATTTGAAAAACATATTTAATACCTATAGCCAGGGTGAAAAATCCATGCCCCCTTAGCAATGTAGAATTGTATTCTGTACTTCACATACAGCACTTTCAATTTACACTCTTTAAAAATTAAGTAGGAACTTATAGTGAGAACATTTGTTACACATTTCCTTTCCTTCTGGCTTCACTCCCCTTTTTTTAAAAGGACACGGTCAACTTAAATTACATTTACAAACTAATATTCTATAGAACTAAAGCCCATATCCAGTGTAGATTTAAGTTTGAGCTTAAACTCTCCTCACTGTGTGGTTCATTGATTTTCAAAGTGATTGCTAACAGCATAAAGTTAAGCACATGAAGACGTTTTTGTAGGACTGGTGCATAAGATCTTTGAAACAAAGACTAGAAGTGGAAAATATTTCCTTTTTTGTAGTTTTTATGGATTAGATGGCATTTTATATATATAGTTGATTTAAATTGTATAATCAGTCACTTTCCTTATTTAGAGTGGTTCTTTCCCAAAGCAACTGGGAGATCAATCATATTTTCCTCTTAAAAAAATGTTTAAAACAACAAACATTAGCAAGGAGACTTGGAGAGCAGGTTTAGTACCTGAAACAACTACTCTGGTTTCTTTTTCATTGATGGTGTCCCTTTCACATAAAATCATAACTCTCTTAAAAAAATAGAGCAAGACAAGTCAATATTAAAGCTTGATTGCCTGGTATGTCTTGCATTTCAGATATTGTTAGTGGAGCATTGAATAAACTTAAATCTAGCAGAACACCCTCCACTACACCTCAGCGAGACACAAATGGTAGGTATTTAGCGTTTGCACTAAATAGAGCCTCACGCAGTATCTTTAGATATGTGGACTATATTCTAGCAAGGCTCGAACTAAAGATCTTGAATTTAATTTTATTCCAAAGGGTACCATTTGCTAAACTAAGTCTGGTCAAAATTGAATATAGTTGCATTTTCAGTGAGGATACTGCATTTAATCTTAGAGCTGCTAGCACCATTGTGGTAATGAACTGAGCAGTTCTAGGATTAGAAATGAATCTGCTTTTATCTAATGCAAACTAAGGCTTGAATACAGCAGTGTAGCACGCAACCATGTTGAATATTAAAGAATGAATTTGTGCTTAACTTAAAATATATTTATTTTGCTTTGCTCTTTCCCTTTATAAACTTGCAAAAGGTGTATTTTCTTGCAATGGAGAATGCAGCTAAAACTCTTCCCACCTGTATTTTCTTCTCATATTAATCTGTTTTATGGACTTTCCTCTGCAAAATCTTATTAAAGCTATTTGAGTGCCATGCCTGTTTTTAATGCATGTGTTTTTGTTCAGTTTTGAATAACTGCTTGTAGAGAAACAAAGCTGATTTTAAATACTATATTGTTTGTATCTTAGGAAGTTCTCATCTTTAAGCTCTTCTTGCAGATGCAGCTTTATTAATTGTAGTCTTTCCATTAGTGACTCCAGTGATTCTTACTCCAAGCACCAAGCGTAAACTTCCAACTGATTCATCTCAAGGCTTTTCTAGCAAGAAAAGGCGGTCCCTGAGGCATAATTTTGCTTTTGAATTGCTATCAAGTAGCATTTTTAGCAGCAGCTCAACACCAGCATCAGGTATGGTGGCTTATATTGTAGCTTGAAGGGTTTCAGTTTTTAAGGCATTAACAGCACCGTCTATTCATAGTCCATAGAAGAGTAATTGCACTTAATGACCTTGCACTTTGTACCGTCTGTGGGTGAGCTCATCAGATCACATGCTTCAGCTATAATCTGTATTGATAAATCTCAGATTTATGTATCCATAACTGACTTGTCTCTATACATCCATTTCTGCCTGTCTGTAGCAGTTCTCTGGAATATCTTGTCATAAATTTGAAATGCAAAATATTTTCAAGAGCACCTAATGAAAGTCAAATGGACCTCAAGACCTAGGCACTCTTAATTTTTCTGAAATAAGGAATTCTATTTTGGCTATCTTCCCTCCCCAGCCTTCTGCGTTCTACTTTTCACAACACTGCCGTCTTTCCCATCACTTAGTCCTGCAATTTCTTCCTTTCCTTACACCATACAGCTAGGTCATATTCAGATCTCTCCTATCTTGCCTAGAATATTGCTGCACTCCTCTCTCTCTGGCCTCTTAAGCACACTTTTGTCCTTTACTCTGTACAAAATGAAGCTCCTAAAGTAATCTTTTTCTGAATCCTTCCACTTGTTTCTTATTCTCTGTTGCTTCAAATTTAACCTTGTCATCTTCAAAGCTCTACATAAATTTGACCAACCCTACCTTTCTTCCCTTGTCAAGCTTGTATTGACCTCATCTCTTCCATACTGCCCATGTATCCAGGCTTGTTCTTCCAGTTTTTCTCCCAATCACCTCTGCCTTATTCTGTGTGGCTCCTTATGCGTGCTAGTTTCTGAGTTTGTCCATAAAGCCACTACCCTGGCTATGTTTGTCTTTTTAATAAAGACTCACTCTTACTAAGCTGCTTATTGTGAGCTGAATGGCTTGCATGTAGACTAACAGTTCCTGTTCTAACCTCTGTCACTGTGTTGTGATCTTAACAGCAGGAACGCTCACTCCTTCTTTAATGGTTGGAAAACACTTAGTGCCCACTAAGTGTTAGCATAAATAGTTAGGATTCTTAAGTTAATCAGACCTGCTGTGAAGAATAAATAAGCAAAAGTTAATAATGTTGTAGAGGATGCTAGTGATGCATCTCAGCCTTCTGTGCAGGCTGGTGGATAAATCACCATATCCTCCATACGTACTCCAAACACCATATCCTCCATACTTCTTAAAATTCTTTTCTGGCCAAGTGTTGTAGAACTTATATTTGATCTAGTGTTGTCAAAGATCAAGAGTGCCTCTTGTCATGTTTAATCTTCAGACTAAAACTTAAATTTATTTTGATTGTATTTTATTTAACATTGACAACTTTCGAACAATAATCTTCTATCTAATCAGCATAGAAATAAATTATGCTGTGACACCACCAGCATGGGTGTCAAACCAAAGGTGGTTTTGCAGTATGGTGACTTCCCCCTCTTCTTTTATGTAAGACTACATGCAAACAGAATTGTTTGTGGGTCAGTTCTCTCAATAATATTGTGCTGAACAAATTGTTTTTTTGTTTTGTTTAAACACTTAGCTGTTAACGGTCAAGGTGAATATAAGACACTTGATTTAAACAAAAACAGAAATGGAATCAGAGGTTCTTATTTCATCATAGGAATGCACCTCTTAAACAAGCACCTGTTTATCATGTACTTGTGACTTTTTGTTCCTGTAGCTCAGTTTGAAGAAAGCCCTTGTGTCTCTCTTGAGTCATCTCAGAGTTCACTGTCTCCCTCAGTCAGCAGTGAAAAGCATCTATCTAGTACAGGAAATCGAAGAAGTAAAAGAATTGCAAGCAAAAAAGCATACAGGTAACTTGTCTTATTTCATAGAAGCTATGAGTGCACACTGTTAAAGTTGAATTGAAGAGCAAATCAAAAAAGTTTTGGCCTTAGTCTTTATGAATAAGGCAGCAATCTCAACGTTCTTAAAAATATATATATATATTGAAAAGATCATCTCTTGCTGCATGTAAAGTGAAATGGTGACCTGCCCAGGTCTTATTAGCCATTGATATAGTCTCTATATCAAACTATTACATTGGGGTTTTGTGCTGAAGCTACCAAGGGCTAAATGAACATGGACTAAAGTGCACATGCATGCATGCCCGTGTGCTAAAAAGAAAACAAAATCAGGCAAGTCCCTTTCTCCTGTTGTCATTCCAGTTAGACTGGACTAAATAGTAGGTTTTTATTTTTTTACTATTTTAAAGAAACTGACTCTTTGAGGACAGAGGAAATATTATTTAAAAAAAAATCTAAAAAACTATAAAAAGAATATTTAAAAACTGTCCTTTTTCAAGGAATAGTTTACTCCTTAATTGCTTATTTCAGTTCTTGGTAGGTCCTGACCATTTTCAGAACATCTTACTTCATTCACATCCATTTCTTAGGAATAAAGCTAACACTTGTATGCTTTGGAAATCTACAGTTTAGAAAGGAATTGTTTTGAGTTTTTTGTATTACTGTATTTGCTCTTTGTACCTATTCAATTTCTTGAACATCACCCTTATTACAATGTCAGAACTCTATACAATATATTAAATTGAACCTCACTAGTCCTTTTTCTAGTATTTTAAATTATTTTATTTATGCTTTCCAGATTTTTGTGTGAAGCACTACTGTAGAGAACTGTTGTGCTAAAAGTTCAAAAGAAAGGGTATAGAAGAATACAAATTGTAAAGAAAGTAATATACTGAATTTCTTTCCACACACTTTTTTTATTAAACTCTTCAGGATTGAATCAGGAAAAACTGGTTGCTTCTCTCCAAAGATTAGCAGAAAAGAAATGGTTCGCAGGTCATTACGTCTGAAATTTAGTCTGGGAAAAAGTAGCAAAGATGTAGTAAGTACACTTCTTCTATCCTATTCATCTATCTTGTAGCTTATTCTAAGGCAGTGGTTTTCAACCTGTGATCTGCAGACCCCTGGTAGTCTGTAGACTCTCTAATATTTCCAAAGGGGTCCACATCTCCATTTGAAGTGTTTTAGGGGTCTGTAAATTAAAAAAGGTTGAAAACCCCTGTTCTAGGGCATCTATATGTCTAGGGCAAGGAAGACCAATTAATGTTGTTTAAGGACAAGTGCACAGAGTTCTGTATACTATGTAGTCCAGAACTCTAAAACCAAGTCTGACATACCACATTTAATTCATATTTAAAGTTCATTTCTAGCAGTTGCTGCAAATTGAAAAAGTATTTCCTAAATTGTAAATGTCAAAATTGAAAAGGCCTAGAAAGTAAATGACAATCTAAATGAGATTGCCATGTTCAGCTTTTTAAAAAGATTTATGATTAGTTTTCTTTTCTCCCCCTCCTTAAGAATATTTTAATCGGATGTGCAGTTGGTAAAGGATCTGAAAATATTGGCCGGCGACTTGCAAGTCAGCAAGACTTGGAAAACAGAGTTGAATCTGTAAACACAGATAGACTTTTCAGCCCATATGTCAGTGAAAAATTCACAAAGAAAGGTAAATGTCTTGCATTACCTTGCTGAATATATTACAAAGATAGAATTTGCTGTATTTTTTGTGTGATAAGGATAGCTTAAAAGCCTTTTGATTGTTTTGATAACTTTAGTTATTGCAAATACTGAAGGTGAGCTGGTAATGTGAAAAACAGTCAGACAAAATATTAAAGGTTCTTGTGAAACACAACAGATAATTTAGATTAGCTGAGACCAGTTTTATCTATAAAAACTAATATTTGTATTATCATGCCTACTTTGACATTTGAACCTAATTGCTCTTTTTTTATATCGTAACCTGTTTATGAAGGATTTTCATCTCTTTTTGAAATTGAGACAAATAAAATACTGGATCAGAGAATGGTATGGCTTTAAACTTGTAATGTTTCTTAACTTGACTTATTAGCAAGAGATTTGTCTGTTTTTGTTAATGTTCTGTGAATACTAAGGCTAACCAAAATTTTAGACAAATAATTCTGTCAAACTTCTCTCGAGGTTCACAAATAATCAGCAAATCAGAGGAGAACTTGCTAACTCCAAAATATGATAAAGCAAATTACCGAATGTCTTGGAACGGACCCAGTATTACAGATTCTTATGGCACCAGCACCAATGAGGCAAGTCTGATGGGATATCTTGAATCAGAAGCCTGTTCTTCAGAGCCTGTTCTTGTAGTTGGAAAGCCACCTGTCATTCCAGATGATTTAAGATCCACTGCTGCAAATCATAAGCAAGATAGTCCAAGGGAGCATTCGCTTTGTATGGATAACAATAACTTGACTAGAGAAACATTATTGAAAATTAAAAAAGCATTTTCTGAATCTGGAAGTAATCTTCACAATTTAATAGGTGATACAAAGTCTTCTGTATCAGATTTAACAGAAGAAAAGTTAACCGAAACTCCCTGTCTCTCAGGGTTTAGTCCAGAGAAAGACCTCTTTGAAACTGCAGCTGAAAGTCTAGCAATTGAAAAATCAAAGGATAAGTTTAACCACCTGGCTAACAAATCTTACGCCATTGACAAATATCAATCAAGTGAAGATGAAATTAAGGTTGTGGAGGAAAGCTGCTTACAAAATCCTATTGATATTGAACTTCAGACCCAGAAATTGGGCACAGAAGATGCATCAGAACTTAATATGTATCAGGTAAGGTCCAGGGAGGACAAGCTGACTTTTCAGAAAAGTTCCTCAAACAATAATTTAAAAAAGGTAAATTCCCTGAGAAGAAAAGAAGGTGAGGAGTTGGCACAGTCAGAAAGAGTTGCTGAAAATTGTGAGCTGAAGTCCTGTAATTCAGGAAAAGATAATATTGAGCCTACTGTTGCTGGGGAGCTCCCTGTCTCACTGTTGTTGGAGTCTAGAAACAGACCTGGCAAACATTACTTGCAGACTACAGGTTCTGATACTGTACCTAAAACTTTACCGGTTTCTGATCATGGAAAGGTTTCTGACCACATACACTGGTTCAACAAACTTTCATTAAATGATCCCTGTTCTGCAAGCAAAATTAAACCACCTCTTAAGTTTCAACGTACTCCTGTCCGCCAATCTGTGAGAAGGATGAACTCCCTCTTGGACTCTAACAGACAATCTATAAGCTATAAACTGGCAAAACCTGGTGAGATTTGTTCTCCTCTTGTGAAATCAGCGAGCTATGATACTGTACTATCTTCCTGCACAGAAAAGTTCTCAAAGAATTCCACAGTTTCATTGCTCTGTTGTGAAACTACACACACACAAGTTCCTACATCATCTGAACTAGACGCAACATCCAGAACATCAAAGCTGATAAATCCGCTAGACCAGGCTGATGCTTTAAAAACTGTTAGAATCTGCCAACAGAAAATGACTACTAGTAATCCATCCAAGTCTGTTCTAGAAGATCTAACCAATCATGAAGCACCAAAAGTTGCTGTAAAAATGAACTCAGGTATAAACATTCCAGTTGCCACACCAGATAAAAGTACACTCAGGAAAAGTGTTACAGGAAAAGAAAAGGTTCGATACAGGGGATCTCCAAAGAATCCAATATCAAAAGCAAAACTCCTGCCAGCTGCTAAACCTGTAGACTTATAGGTACTAATTTGACTGTTGACTCAATTGTCTAGAACTACCTTAACATTCTTCGGGAAAATTAAGTTTGTATATGATTCTTATCTCTGCTTTTTTTTGTCAAATAGGAATTTCTTTTCTTTTTAACTTGTTATACAAGTGTTAAACTTGTACAAGTTTTTTATTCTCTGTGTATTAGATTTTTTCCATTTACTGTGGCTTCTTATGATTACTAGTCAGCCGCTCATTTTAATTTTGACTAGATTTTTAAAAATTAGAAAAATCTAGTTTAAAACTTATACGTATAAGTTACAATAGGTTCTGACTTGCTATCTCAGACACTGACTCAGATCTCTTTAGAAATAACAGCAAGCCTGAGGCATTTCACACTTTGTGCAGTTTCCAGTCGAGAATAGTATTTCTTTGAGAAAATTGCTAGACATTTAAAACAAAACCAGCACCTCCATAAGCAAAATGGCTTATTGACTATCAGAACATGTGGAACTCTTTTCCACTTGTCTTAATTCTTTAAGTGTATTAACATTACAGTCAGAGAGAGACTCGGCCGTGTTTGAACTTCAGTATCAATATAGACTTTTACTGTTCCAATTCCTGTATGGCCATGGTATTTATTTGCTTTTGGTGTAAGTCAGGGCACCTATGGTTTTTTTCCTGCTAGATAGCTTTATTTTTTGTCTGCACAGATATCTATCTAACCATGTGTGCATACAAATTGGAACATATACAATCGATACTGAAGTATTAAAAATCTTACTACAGTACACTTGACAGCATGGATGTGTTCTGCTATGTTTACCTGATATCTTCATATGCAGTCAAGCAGTAAAGTAAGGTGAATAGAAGTTAATAACATATATGCTGCTCTTATTTTTTTCTAGAGCAATGTAATGTAGCCAATCATATGATGCAAAAGTAGATTTAGGTACACTAATTATGTCACTGAAATAATGGAAGACAAACGTAAAAAAGCCATACTGTTAAAAGTTCATTTGCACAAACAGATATTTACATTTGTCTTAGAATTAACTGTTTACATCTGTCATATCCCTTGTAAAATTATTTAAGAGTAAAAACTTGAAACATTTCCATTACTGATTTATGTGTGTGTAGCTTGTTTGCTGGCAGAACTTAAGAGCATTTGGTCTGTAGTTTTTTGAGTCTAAAAGGATTTTTGTCCCTTGTTTGTTTTTAAGTGTTCTTTCTACAACGATCCATATAGAAAAAATGACTGAGGACATTTGAGACATGGTCATAGTTTCTGGATGTTTAAAAAAAAAAAAGTCTATCCACAGTTTCGTTCTCTTGACAATATTTAAAAACACAATTTTTACAGCTCCATTGCTTTCACCACACCTGTGACCATCAAAAAGCCAGGTAGAAAATAGGCAAAGAAAAATCTCCATCCTCCTAGTGCTGTGCCCTCTCTAAAAGCCAGGGAGAATAGGTGGGCTTCTCCCTGTGCCATAAACGTCAACCGATTTAGGCTCTTTCAGCCTGTGGAGAAGAGTGAGTTCCAAAGCTTAATGGGCTTTACAGTGATTGCCCTGGAAGCATACTGTTTTATAGCAAGAGGGCTGGAGCACAAGTATGTCTACTCACAAGTGCAAGAGAAAGCCATGGGCCAAGAAGTATATGGTCAAGTACAAAAAGTTGAGGCCCTAGAGGGCTCTGTAGGGTAGAACTCAGCTTTGTAGGGCATGTTTGCATTCCAGTTAGACACGTGCAGCTGGCTTATGCCAGCTGACTCAGACCAAGGGGCTCAGGTAAGTGCTTGTTTTACTGCACTGTGGATGTTCAAGTTCAGGCTGCATCCTGAGCTGTAGAATCATCCCCCATCACATCTGAGAGCACAGGCTTCAACCTGAACCTGAATGTCTATACTGCAATCAAAGAGCCTCTGAGCCCGAGTCAGCTGGCATGGGCTAGCTGTGCATTTTTAATTGCAGTAGACATATCTGCAGATTTCAGCTAAAACTAACAGGAAGTCACAGACGGAAGGGGCAAGAAGTAGCAAAAATGAACCTAGGGGTTGCTGAGTGGCTAGGACAATGGGTGTGGTGGGAGGAAGATAGTTTTAGAAGTTTAGTGGGGGGAGAGGTGTAGGAGTGCAGAATGCTGAGATGATGTTAATGAATGTAATGTGAGATGCATGGTCAGGACGATAGCTGTCAGTTTAAAACTATGGGGCTAGCCCTTACCTATCAATGCTTGCAGAAACACCCCAACTTGTGGAGTTGGCACGTGCATACTAGTTACTATAATACCCTGGGACAAGGTAGTCCTCATAAGCCCGAAGGGAGTGCAAAAAGAGGAGGGAGTCAATGGGAGCGTTTGGGAGATCAGTGGGGAGAATGGAATGGTATAAAT
>ML675613.1:56764217-56956008 GCA_007922155.1 Mesoclemmys tuberculata | reverse complement strand
TATGAGTCCACTGGATATTAATGGCAAATGGTAACATCTTAACCACTACATGCTACCTTATTCTGTACCAAGTGGTCGAGCTGGTGTGGACAATACTCCATTTTCCTTTGGACGTTATTGATGATGACCTCATAATATGGACAAAAGCACGCAAGGATTGAGGAGCAGCTCACTGTAGCAGCTGATAATTGGACACACGTAAGATGTACACTTCAGGACAGTGCTGAAAGAATTCTAATCTTGAAGAAGGAGGGATGGCTGGGATGCTGGTCTGTGCTTCGTTGGACAGGACATTGGATATTGCTATGGATTATTATGGCACTTGGCCTACTACCTAGTGTTGTTTTTGTAAAATATGTGTGGCGGTGGGCAAGATGGACAAAGAGCAAAGTCAAAAACAGCCATCAATTGTAATATGTATAAATAAGATAGTACCCACCCCCCAGTGTAGCAGACAACCGGGATCCAACTTTTCTGGGCCCACTACAATGGGAAGTCTGAAACACTAATTTGAATAGTGCAAAGTGCTTGTATGAAGGAAGGTTCAGGGCACTGAATAGCACTGGGAGCAATGGGGCAAATGCATCAGTGGCACATTCCATCTTGATACCTGGCCCGATCAGGGAATGTCACCATGTGTCCTATGTTTTTCCCAGGATGCCTCGGCAGGGGGATCCTAAAAGAAAAGGGGTGAAATGTTGGACGAAGGTGTAGCAAATAAGGTGAGAGACTAAAAAATAATCTTGCTTTTGGCCTTGCTTTTAACCCAAATAGACTAGGATACAAATGAAAAGGAATGAGAGAGAGAGTACCAGGTTAAAGTTAGTCCAAACAAAAGAAAAGTTTTGCCTTTCCGTAATGAGAGGAGATAAGGGAGCAGATTCAAGTAGGAGTTGCTGTAGTAACTTAGCAGCTGGGAGGGAGAGGAGAAAAGCACTGACATTACCTGAAGATGGCCAAATGTAACTTCACTCCCCGACCCCTCCCATGAGGTACAAAGGTGGTGTCAAAGACAGCGGGGGGGGGGGAGGGGAGGGAATTATGGGCATGTAGAACTACAGTCGGGAAAAGAAACCTAAGTAGTGTGAAGGACTGTGATTTTAAGCTTGTATTGGCCCCAATAAACCCATTGCATTGCCTGCAGACTTGACTCTGGACTGTTGCTTTACAGCGAACTGTCTGGGAACTGAGTGGGAAAGGGAGGAGGAAAGTCCTAACAGCAGCCACTGAGGACATCTAGTAATGTGCCAGATTTTTTTTTTATCTTCAATTTCTGGATAGATTTTGGGGGGGTGGGGTGGTTGCAATATTCTGACTGTATGTAAATGGAAAACCCAACGCTCTTCCATATTATTAACGACCTGGTATCTGCGCTTTCAAAGGGACAGATTTATATTTGCCACAATTATCTGATTGCTTCACCTAGCCACTTTTGCTTTATCTAGCTCTATGCCTTGTGTGTGTCCTACTCAGTCAGATGTTACTTACAGGCAATTTATTGCTTTGGTGGCTGCTATGAAGCTGTGTCTTGGGCGCACTGAAGATGCTAAACCCAGCTGTGGTGAAGTGGGAATATTTTGTAACATTTTTACAAAGCCTGCGTGCTTCAGTTTCTCCCTACACATTGCATTGCTGCCTAGTAGCAGTGGCTGCTCTCAGCATGCCATTTCAGATTTTGGGACAGGGGCAGCATCATTTGGTTTTAAATATTCCCTTGTGAGAACTGCAAAATTAAATCACTCTTGTGTTTTAAGAACCTTCTGGAAAATAACCATCCTTTAAACGGGTGTGTGTGTGTGTGTGTGCATGCACATTTTTTTTTAAAAAGTACCATTCTGTTTGGATGCTGTGCCTCCCTTCCCATTACTGTAAAATGGGACTAATACTATATACCTGCCATATGGCATTATAAAGATTAGATTGAGGTCTGTAGGGAGAGGAACTGGGCCTTCTAATGGTTTGTATGTTACCTAGCACAATGGGGGATTCCTACTGTTTAAGGTCTTTGGGCATGACTGTAGTATTTGGCAGCTGTTGAGATGTCTGCTGGTGGTAGCTGAAGGGGACTTACCTGGGGCATGGGATTTGAGTGGAAAACAGGCTGATCTTTGTGTTGGCCACCAGCAGAGCTCAGCATCTGCTAGCAGAAGTGGCAGCACAGCACAGACGCAGTTGTCCTTGAAGCTGCAACCATTAGTGGACCTGATGGCTCTACCAGCAGGGTCTGTCCCCAGTCTCTTCCCAGGGAGAGGTGAGGGTGTTCCCTGCTTTTCTGAGGAAAATGGTCCCTAAGACCCACTTAGCTGCTTCTAGTCCCCACGTTTCTTCAGCTCCCTCTCCCTGAGAATCCTTGCCCCAAAGACTGTTCCTCCTCAGCTGCTCCTCCCATACACTGCTCCCCTCGTTCAGGATACAGCCCTATCTAGACCCTTACCTCTCTCTTCCTGTGGAAATTGACGACACTTTCCCACCCCATTGTCCCCCCAGGCTACAGCACTCCCCACCACAAGGCACCTGGTGCTCTCCCTCTCCTTCCCACCACCAGCACTGGGGACCATCTGCTCCCCCCCCCCCCCCACCACCACCACTCCTGGGCCTCTGTGCTCTCCTCTATGCTTCCCCCTCCCCCACCAACACTGGGGCCCTGTGCTCCCTGCTCCCACCCTAAGATGGTATGGGTATGTATAAGCCAGGAGAAAAAAGGACTGAGCTGTGACCAGGGGACAGTAAAGAACAGGCTTCTGGAGAAGGCTGGAAGCTCTGACCTGGTTGATGGCACTGGCTTGGCTAGCATGGTCCATGGCATAACTTCTGTCTCTGGGAGAACTAAAGGGATACAGGATAAGCCTTCTGCATGAGTCTGGATTAGCTGCAGGAAGCCACAGAGAGATAAGGATTGCTGGTGCCAAAGCTCCAGCCTCAGTGTCTTGAAGGTCATGGTCCTGCCCCTGTGGAACTGAATAGGTCCTTGGGGCCTGGCACATTAAAGGGGCCAGTCCCAAGAGACTGGTGACAGGCTGAAGCATAGACCAGACCCCATGGTGTGGCTGGTAGCAAAGGGTGGTTACTTAATGCATTAGGAGTATTTTGCAATAAGTGATTTGCAGCAGTAAAAACAGAGGAAACAGCAAGAAGATGGCCTACATTTACCTCCCTAAGAAAGACATTGCTGAGCTGTGCAGAAGGAGAGGGTTAAGCACTGGGAAATTAAGGTGCAGCTGATTGCATGGCTGAAGCAAGATGATCAGGCTCGGAGCTAAGATCCAGATGCAGGAAGGAGTCCAAGAAAGCCTAAGAACAGCAGCTACTAGCCATAGCAGTCGGGTGTCTGCAGGGGCCAGTTCCCAGTCCCTGGTGTCGGAGGCTATAACTAGACGCAGAAAGGCTCTACAGAGAGAAGCAGAGGCTGGAGATTGATGCCAGGTTACTAGCGGAGTGTGAAGGAAAACGAGAATCACGAAAAGCAACAACAGCTTGAAGTGGACGTGGAAAAAGAGGAATGAGAGCCAACAGAGAATGGTAAATAGAAGAGAGACCTCAGGGATCCCCACCCTGCAGGGGCAATAGATGCTAAATGGCTGATCCCATTCCAGGAGCAGGGAGATACAGCTGCCTGTATTATCACCTCTGTGAAGGTGTGTGAGCTGAACCACGTTCTCCATGTTTTTAGGGGAAAGGTGGCACATGCCATACAACACACCCTGCCCCCAAAAGAAAATTTGAAAAAATCAGTTGAAGTGTGGCAAAATATCTTGAGATGCTATTCATGCCTCACCTCCAGCTGCGGTGGCTGAGTGACCTCAGCCCCCACAACCAGACTGCCAGAGTTTTTGCCTGTGGCAGCATTGTTCCAGGCTCTCAGCTAGTCTAAGATAGCCATCAAAGGGTTGTAGCTGGACAGGCAAATAAGGACCTTCAGGGCAGGCTCTATGGGCCAGGATAGTATCCATTTGTTACCCCAGGCCTTTCTTATCTCAGTATCCAGAATGCTCCACAAATACTAAGACAGTTCTACTGTCACACTGTCAAATTACCACTATCCCTCAAATTGACCATTTCACATGGAGTTTTGTAGGATTCTATTAGAATTAATGCACTAAGTTCACATTTAATACAAAATACTACAGAATCACAGAAATTGGCTGTGGAAAACTCTCAATCAAGGCATCTATTCCCCTCCCCACTGCAGGACTGCAATCTACTCTGATTTGTCCAGTTATGATTTAAGTACACTTTGGTTTCTGCCATTCCATTGGTCACCAGTCAAGAAATAGCCTTGTATAATATATATAATATAGTTTCTATTTTCCTCCTTAGTACTTTGCATCCTTGGGTATTATTACCTCACTCCACCAGTCTTCCTACTCAGACCTCTCTATTGTGGTTGTGCTTTGCCATGTAAATCCTGGAATCACTGACCAGGTGGGCTTGCGTGGGTGCAAAATGTACTTAATGCATTTATATAATGGCCCTTTCTACCAAACTACCACCAGCTGTTGACCTAAATTATGCATGCGGTGTTACTTTACTGGCTGTGCTAATTAGTGTACACAGTAACACTGAGTCATAACTAGCTTTTTATAACTGCCCATTATTTTGGAAGAACCATTTGAAAGTTCATGGAGTAAAGCATCTTATATTAAGGATGCAATGTAGTCAAGTAGACTTATTTAAAAGTTGCCACTGATGTGAAGAGGGCTATTTGTGGCCATCTTACTTTAAACTAAGCATAAAACCAGGTTTTACACTTTCCTTAAGTGCTGAGTGTCACAGTGCCTAACTTTTAGGCACCTAGAAAAATCACAGGAAGAATACTGTTCATCCACAAACCCTGAGTTAGGTACTTAGACTCCCTATACAGTGAATGGGGAGAGAGAAGTGCCTAAGAATGTGATCCACAAAAGCCAACATGTTACCTGTTAGGAGACTCTCCGCCTAACCTTGCCCTTAGGAGATGGGGACAGCAGGGGTGTCTGCAAAGCCCCACCCCTCTCTCAGAGACAGGTGTGTAAGTTCAGACTGCAGGGAAGCCAATATGTCTGCATAGTGAGCTGGGAATGGGAACCAGCTGCCTGGAGTCAGGCAGTTTAGGTGCCTGAGCTGCTTCTTGAGGGAATCAGTTGGGTGCCTGCCTCAATCCACACAAAATGACCTGAGGAAGAGGTGGTGGTGCTAGTAATCACCTCATAACTTTCAGCCTAGTGGTTAAAGCACTTGCTTGGGTGGAGGGGCACCCAATTTCAATCCTTCTCCCTCCCTCCTCACCAGAAAGGGGGAAAGGATTTGAAAAAGGGTCTCCCACCTCTTAAGAGAGGGCACTAACCACTTAACTATGGATATTCTGAGGTGGGACATGCCCTCAGTTTCCTGTTTAAGCTGATCTGCTCTGCTGAAAGACGAGTGGCACTGGAGGACTGGACCTGGGCTGTCCTACTGGACGATAGTCATCTTTCGTCAAGTGCTTGCTCATGTTAATTCCATTCTAGCTGTGTGTGCACCTCTGTGCATGGTTACCGGAATTTTTTTCCCTTAGCAGTATCCACAGGCTAGCTCTGGAGCACACATGCCGTGGTATAAGAAGTGCTGCCGGCCCTGCGCCCCCTCAGTTCCTTCCTTCTGGCTCTGCTGGAACTGTGGTGTTTGCTACAGCAAATGCTTCAATTCTTTTCCCTTAAGAAGTCATCAGTTAGTTTTAATAACATTACTGTTAAGTACTGTAAATGGTCAGCAGTTAAGTTCTAGGCCTATTAGGGACCTTTTCCCCAGAGCGGAGCATGCCCCGGTCTCCGGGTTTCAAGCCCTGCATCTCCTGCAACACACCCTTCCCACTTAGTGACCCCCCATGATAGTTGTGTAAAGCGTCTGGGGAAATCACGTAGGAAGGAGAAGTGTAACATCTGTCAGGCGTTCGGGCCAGGGACTCAGAAGGAGAAAGAAATGTGCCTGAAGGCCTTACCGATGGAGGCAGTGCTCAGACCAGCCTCAGAGCCATTCCGCTCCATCTCGGTGCTAAGCACCATGTCGGTGCAGAGTGCCCCACCGCCACCAGAACCGCCGCAGCACTGGTCTTCCTCTCCACTGAAGAAGAGGCAGAAGAAACAGTTCTCTGATCGGGCTGTTCCCCCGCATCAAAGAAAACCAGGGATGCAGGGTCAAGCACGGGGCCCATATCGTACTGGCTGGGTGAGGGGCAGCAGGAGCGGAGATCGCCACCCAGGACCATGAGCCTGCTGAAAGAGAAACCCCCAACTCCTGGAAGCAGAAAGGGGCCTCTTCAGCTTATGGTGCCATCGACGCCGGAGGCGTTTCAAGCGGCAAGGGACCGGATGGCCTTGTCTTTGCCTCCTATGCCTAAGCCCCTTTCGGTGCTGGGAAAGGAGAAGGCACCAGTTTCTAGGGGAAAGCCTGCAATGGGACCCACCCCCCAATGGCTGCACTACTCCCGAGAATCAGTGAGTATCCCCTCAGACCAGAGAGCCACTGTCACAACACAGATCCCCAAGGGCATGTCCCCAGTCCCCATATCCGGGGCGATCCAAGGCGGCCAAGCGTCATCACCAGAGATGGTCTTTGACATCAGAGCAGTACCAATCTCGGTCTCCAGCAACGAGGACTTCACGCTTGGATGGGCAACATCTCGTAGACGTTCACCGACTGGGAGTAGGCATCGATCCCAATCCCCAGCACCAAGGAGTTCATCCGTGCCTGCACGGTGCAGAAACCGGACACTGGCGCCTGAGCTTTCACCTAGGAATGATCAGCACTGCCATTGGTCACCAGCACTGGGTCACTCAGCATCAACGTGGCACCAATTCCGCTCATCATCCTCCTGGCATAGGTCTTCGACCCAGCACCGATCCAAGGAGAGGCACTGCCGGTCGCTGACGTCACACTCCCTGACGCCGAGACAGCATTCATTGGAGCCCCGTAGGACTCGGGGGTCGAGACACCAGTCCCCCTCTCCCTGGCACTGCACTGCATCAAGGGAGTCAGCTATTGTCCCCCCCATGGTCGTTGGGCAGTTAGTCCTTTTACTTGGGCGAGGACAGGCCCATTACCACCTGCTCTGGGTAGCACCATCTGCTAAAGGTGCAGGAGCAAGATCCCGGCCCTTCAGCTCCTGGCTGGCCTCAGGGCCAGTGGCCGGCACATTGGCCGTATTGGGGTCCCAGGGGGTTTCCAGTGGCCCCAGGACCGTACTCCTACAGGCCATCTGGCAAGCAATCCACGCTGGCAACTCCGGAGGAGGCTCACGGGTCAGCATTGGAGGAGGATTCCAAGCCCCAAGAAGGGACACCTGCATCAGCTGCCCGGCAACAAGAGGAGTTGCTGCCAACTCCCATGCTAGCACAATTGTCTTCCTGATCCCCAGACAAAGTGGTCGCAACAGGGCTGTTGGTCCCGTTGGATGCCTTTCAGGCCCACCAGGAGCTCTTCAAGAGGGTAGCCTCAATTTTAGGCTTAGAGGCAGAGGAGCTCAAGGAGACCTCAGACCTCTTCAATGTGCTGGCAGCTGTGGCAGATGCCAGCGTCTTTGCCACCAACTTCAAAAAGGACAAAAAAGAAGTATGATGATCTCGCCAAGGGTTTTGAGTGCTCATTCACACACCTTCCCCCAGGTTCCCTAGTAGTGGTGGCCACCAATGAGCGAGACAGGCACAGTCAGCCTAGCTTGACTCCCAAAAATAAGGACAATAAGAAATTAAACTTATTTGGGAAAAAAGTTTAGTCAATGGCCAGCCTGCAACTTTGTATCGTAAACCAACAAGTGCTGCTGGGCAGGTACAATTATAACCTTTGTGACTCTCTCAAGTGCTTTGGGGAGACCCTGCCCCAGGATCATGCACTGGACTTTGCCCCCATCCTAGAAGCTTACAGAACGGTGGCCAGAGCCGCTCTGCAAGCAACCTCAGATGTGGCAGACTTGGCGGTAAGATCCACAGCCTCTGCTATTTCCATGTGCCGGTGCTCATGGCTGCAGTCTACCGGTCTATTCCAAGAGGTGCAGCAGTCCATTTAGGACCTCCCATTTGACTGGAATGCTCTGTTCTTGGACCAAACTAACACCAAGCTCCACGATCTGAAGGACTTGAAGGCCACGCTGTGCTCCTTGGGCCTTTATACACCTCGAGATGGCAGTTCCATCCTCAGCAACAACAGCCTAGGTATCAGGCCCCAAGCTACAGCCCCTACAGAAGAAAAGATAAAGACAGAAGTTTTAGGAGTTGCCGACCAACTGACTTCAGCATTGGCTACCCAACCGGTCCCTTCTAGGCACTCGTGCGGTCAGCGCCAGTCCTTTTGAGAGTGCACCTGAAGTGTTCCAGTCTCAAAACAGGATCCTCCTTCCCGGCCATTCCTCAACAGTCTCCTCCCTTCCTGTCTAAATGGGCCAGAATAATATTGGATGTTGGGTCCTTGGCATCATTTAAGTGGGATATGTCCTACAGTTTTCCTCCCCCCTCCTCACAACTCTCCCTCCCTGTCTCTCTTCAGGGACCCCGCCACAAGCAACTCCTCGTGCAGGAGGTGAAGAGTCTTCTCAGGATGGCGGCTATAAGAGGAAGTTCTGCCAGACAAGGGGGGAAAGGTTTTACTCCTAGTACTTCCTCATCCCCAAGGCAAAAGGGGGTCTCAGGCCCATTCTAGACTTGCGTCGGCTCAACAGGTATCTCAAGAGACTGAAGTTTTCACATTGGCTCCTAGCCTCCAACATCCCTTCCTGGGATGCAGGAGACTGGCATGCTGCCCTCGACCTAAAGGATTCCTATTTTCACATTGCGCTCTTCCCTGGTCACAGGCGTCTTTTCTGGTTCATGATGGCTTTTTCCCACTACTAGTTTATGGCTTTACCCTTTGGCCTCTCTTCTGCCCTGAGGGTGTTTACAAAGTGCATGACAGTGGTGGCTGCACACCTAAAGTATCAGGGCATACAGATTTACCCCTACCTGGATGACTGGCTGATCAAGGGCAGGTCCCAGTCTCAGGTCCAGAACAGTTTAGATCTTGTATGTGCCACCTGTCATCCTTTGGGCCTATTGATAAACAAACAAAAATCAACATTAACACCAGTTCAGTGGATAGAGTTTATTGGAACAGTTCTCGCCTCCACTCAGGCCAGGGCTTTCCTACCTCAGCCTCATTTTGAAGCCATGTCATACTTCATTGCGTGTCTTTTCGTGTGTCCCCTCACAACAACCAGGACTTGTCTGTAGCTGCTGGGCCTCATGGCGACTTGCACATAAATGGTGAGGTTTGCATGCCTAAGGCTCAGGCCGTTCCAGATGTGGCTGGCTTCGACATATGCCCTAAGCAGGCACTTTCTGGACTGAGTGGTCATGATACCTCTCCCATTCTGTCCTCACTGGGTTGGTGGCAAAGCCCCCATTCAGTAATACAGGATATGCTGTTCGAGGAGCTAACTCCTTTGATCACTTTGGTGTCAGATGCTTCAGACTTGGGGAGGGAGGTCAATATCAGCGCCAACCACAGCACTCTGGGATTTAGTCTCAGGAAGAATATAAGATGTACATAAAGGTCAGGGAGCTCAGGGCAATACGCCTGGCTTGGGGGATGTTTCTTGCCTTCATCACAGGCAAGGTAGTCCAGGTTCTGACAGACAATACTGCTGCAATATACCATATCAACAGATGGAGGGGCTCGCTCACCGGCCCTTTGCCAGGAGGCAGCGTGAGCCTTGCAGTGCGACACAACATTCACTCCCCATGTCCCAGGCCTCAAGAATGATGTGGCAGACTTCCTCAACAGGTCCTTCTTACCCCACCATGAGTGGTTGCTCCCCCCGAGGGCGGCCAGTATGATCTTCTGAAGGTGGGGTTCACCCTGAGTGGACCTTTTTGCATCCAAGCTGAACAAGAAGTGTTACCAGTTCTGCTTGATTTGCGGGCTCGACGAGGGGTTGCTTTCTCCTCCAGTGGACAGGAGCTCTGATGTACACATTCCAACTCATACCGTTGATACACAGTGTCCTGTTAAAGGTCAAGAGGGAGGAGACGGATATTATCCTGATAGCATCGGCGTGGCCCCGCCAGCATTGGTTCAACATGCTGCTGGAGTTTTCAGTTGCCCCTCCTTTAGAGTTGCCCTGTTGGCACGATCTCCTCTCCCACGACAGGAGTTGGCTCCCGCACCCGGATCTGGAGTTTCTACAGTGAGGGTGTGGAGACAGCATGGCTGAACCCTGAAGAACAGGCATGTTTGTCACAGGTTCAGCAAGTCCTGATGAGCAGCAAAAAACCTTCCACTAGGATATCATATTTTGTCAAGTGGAGAGGGTTCATCTGGTGGGCAGCGTCCCAAGGAATTTCGCCCCAGCGGACATAGTCAGGCTATTCTAGATTACTTGCTACACCTTAAGCTTTAAGGCCTAGCTATTGCTTCATTAAGGATCACCTGGCTGCCATCTCTACATTTTACCCTCAGATACAAGGGAAATCACTTTTTTCCCACTCTATGGCAGTTAAGTTCCTGAAAAGTGTAGAGAGGCTTTACCCACAAGTTTGAGACCCCTTACCTGAGATCTGAACCTAGTTCTGTCCAGGGTCACAGGGCCTCCCTGTGAAGCAAAAAGCATTCTTTCCCCAAGAATCAGGCAGCACAAATAGTACTGAAGGGGTTTATTGACAGTACCAGGAACTCTGCCTTAAATAGCTTCAAATTCATGTTGTTACAGGAGACCCTTATTTATGGTTTTTATCACTTAAACAATCTATTTATATTTCTTCTATCTATTTACTTACAAATACAGACACCGTTCCACCCAGAAAGAATAGTGGTGATAAGGACAGATACAGAACATACGTGCAGAGACGCTCTAATTACATCAAAGAATTTATGACTACATTTGGGCGGGAGAGGGGTCTGATAGAAAGGTGTAAGGAATGTGCTGTTCTCATTATGAGGCAGAATCACTGAGTGGGCATCTGGCTTTCTGAGTTATCAGGTATTTATATTTGCCATTGTCCTTGGGGCTCTGATATGCATACCTGTGGGTTTCGGTTTAGCTGAAAATTGGTTCAGACCTAACAATACCTATCCCTTGTTGTTGCTCTCCTGGAAGGTATCCTTCCTAGTAGCAACTACCTCGGCGAGAAGGGTATCTGAAATTAGAGCACTTACCTCAGGGCCATCATACACGATCTTCTATAAGTACAAGGTCCAGTTATGGCCTCACCCTGCCTTCTTATCCAAGGTAGTGTCTCAATTTCATAACAACCAACTAGGTTATATTTCTTCCACTGTTCTTTCAAAAACCGCCTGGCTTGGAAGAGGAACAGAGGTGGCACATGCTTGATGTTAGGCATGCCTTAGCATTCTACACTGAACGGACTAAATCCTTCCAAAAGACCACACAACTTTTTGTTGCGGTGGCAGATAGAATGATGAAAGGCTTACCTGTCTCCTCCCAGTGAATTTCCTTTTTTATAACTTCCTGCATCAATTTCTGTTACAAGCATGCGAATGTTCCTCTGCCGGGAATCATCACAGCCCATTCCACCAGAACTCAAGCTTCTTCGGTGGCCTTTCTGGCACAGGTACCCGTGCAGGACATCTGTAGGGCCACTACCTGCTCATCAGTGCACACCTTCACATCCCATTATGGCATCATTTGACAGGCACGGGATGATGCCAGCTTTGGCAGAGCAGTGCTGCGAATGGCTCACCTGTGAACGCCGGGCCCACCTCCAATGTACTGCTTGTGAGATACCTGGAATGGAATCAACATGAGCAAGCACTCGAAGAAGAAAAGGCAGTTACTTACCTTGTAAGTGTTATTTGGGATGTGTTGCTCATGCCCATTCCATGACCCGCCCCGTCCCCGCTGTCAGAGTTGATGGCAAGAAGGAACTGAAGGGACACAGGGCCAGCGGCGCCGCATATACTGCGGCATGTGCACGGGGCTCCAGAGGGCACAAGAGCTTGCCCTATGGGTACTGCTAAGGGAAAAAAATTCTGGTGCACGGTGGCACGCACACACCCAGAATGAAATGGACATAAGTAGCACATCTCAAAGAACAAGAGTTACAAGGTAAGTCTTTTCTCTCTCTCTCTTTCTGTCTTTCTCTCTGCCTCAATGACTGTTTCACCGTGATATATACTTAAACAGTCACTGAGGCAGAGCATGACAAATAATGACTCTGTATGTAGTCCAGGAATTAAGACATCTAGGTAGAAGGTGAGAGACCCCCTTCAAATTCTTTCTTCCCTGCTGGCAAAGAGGGAAATTGCATCTAGGTTTCCCAGGTGTGTGCCCTAACAGCTGGGGTAAAAGTTACAAGGTGTGTGCTCTTCCTTGATTTTGAATGGGACCTGAGCTGGTAAGTAGCCTTTAAGCATGCCTACGGGATTGGACCATGCTCATGACTTAGTCTACTGAATGCCTATCTTCCCCTTGTTCATGAATTACTCTGGGGCTCAGGCAGGACGTGCTCCTGAAACTTTAGCCTTTAGTTTCTCCCTAGTAACCATGTGTTTGATTTAACTATTGGAAAATATCCCTTTTGCAGAAGCATCAGAAGGCATAGATTTACATTCACTGCAGAGTATTGTCACTGTTAGTGAAACCCATTTGCCACCAGTTACTTTCTTGTTGTCATCTGTAATTTCTTTTAATAGTTATCCAGGAATTACTCTGAGCCTTACAGTTGTGAGTTTACTTCTTTAACCAAGCAGAATGTTAATAACTGGAAAAAGTTCTCCATCATACTCTAGCCTAAGTACTTTAGTCAGTCAACTACTGATATTGAAAGTGGTAGAGAAGGCTTTTGAAAATATCCTGTTGAAAGTCTCATGGTCCTAATGTCAGGCATACACAAAATTCCTCAACTGAAGGTAAGATTAATGGGGGGATTAGTGCATTGATCAAAGTATATTTCTAAAAACAAAACAAAACACTGGAAATGTGGAGCACAGCTGCTGAGGCTATTTCTCTTTGGAGATGTTCTTTGCTCTGATAGGACACCAAAGTGCTCTCATTTATGTCAGGTAACATTGCTGCTGTACATTGTAAAATCACTTTCTAAACAGTTACCATTCTTTAAACATAAAAATAAATTATAAAGGTCGTTTAGGCCAATCTTTCTTTGCATTTTAGCACTCAGTCTTGCTATGTTATTCAGACTTGAAGAAATGCTCTGAGTAGTTCAAAAACTTGTCTATTTCACCAACAGAAGTTGGTCCAATAAATGATATTACCTCACCTACATTGTCTTTCTAATATCCTGGGGCCACCCTGCTTACACCAAGACTGCAAACATATTCAATCAGATGCAGTTGTGGCCTCCCTGATAGGTGACTGTGTTCAATTTGCTCAGCCAAGGTACGTGCGGGACAGCACTCATATCACCAGTCACTATACTATTGTCCTGTAAATCTGCAGTTACACCTAGGAAATCAACTTTGAACAAGCATTGGTCAACAAAACGAATGGGAATTTGGGAAACGTCCAATTTATTTCTCCCTCATTTCTGTAGTTGAGTTATCCCATAAGCACTTTGCAGGCTACTTTTGCCAGCTGCTGAACCAGGACAGTTAGATCTGTTTGGTCAGCTTTGAGACTGTCTTAGGGTGATTCTTACCTTTGCTGCTGCCACCTGTTTTCCCTGGAGACACGGGGGTTGCTGATTACCTGTCCTATTTATCAACAGCCATGGTCTTTCCATCCAAATCAAACTGCCTATCCCTGGCACAGGGGCTGCAGCAACATCCCCGACGAGACGTGGGGGTCCCTTTCACTCCCAGAGGGCGGGAAGCGCCGTGCAGGAGAAGCTGGCCTTCAGCCCCCCGCCGACCTCGGTCAGGCTCTCGCCTAGCGAAGTTGCTACGTTAGCACTACGGTGCCTGGGGGGAGAACCGTACGCCCCTTGACCCATCGGCCGGGTACCTGCGGGGGGTCAGCCCGCGTGTGTCTAGCCAGAGCACGCGCTGTCTGCGCAGCCTCCGGGCCTAGGCTATGTCTGCGCGGACTGGCCCGCCGTGCCTGCTCGGCCCCCTGCGGCAACGGACGCTGCCCACCCTCCCGCCGCACCTGCCGCAGGGACGAGGCGAGGCGGGGGCAGCGGGCGCTGACTGCGCATGAATGGGCCCAGCCGCGGGCCGCCGCCTCCCGCTCTGCGCTTCAATCGGCCGGTGCCGCGCGCCGCGAGCTCGCCTGCCTCCTTCCTTCCCCAGCGCCGGGCGGTGAGTGCCGCGCATCCCTCGCGGGCGCCCCGGGGCGGGGCTGCTCAGCTCGGGGGGTTCGCTCTGCGCAGGGAAGACTCGGGGGGGGGGCTAAGATCAGGGTTCTAATGGGCCGGGGGTGAGGCACACACAGGAGGAAGGAGGTAGATTTGCTCCTTCTCTATGGCCAAGGTTCCATTTTCCTTGCAAGGCTCTTTCTCTGTCTCTCTCACAGCCAGGGCGGAGGAGGCTCTCTTTCCAAATGTTGCTTAGATGGGATTGCTCTGCTATTGTTACCTCCGAGCTCAAGGTCATTTTCCTGTGTACACATTGTTTTGGGGGGTGGAGGGGATACTGTAAAGGGAGAATCCGATTAAGTCTTTCTGGCTTGGAAAAGCAGGGCAAGTGAAGAAGGCAGTAGTCCCTCATTACTAACAACATAGGGGGGCCCTTTTGCTATGTTGCTCCTAAGTGGCTGCTGCTGTTATGGGGAGTGTTGACAATTCACAGAAGGGAAAGTGTTCCCAGGGGAAATGTTGCTTATAAGCAGCGGTGGTTCTTACCAAGTGTTGCTGCACACAAGCATCTACTGTAGAGACTTTTATTAAAATAATCAATATGGAGACATGCCCATTTTTCTGTGAGATGAGGACAAACAGGCTGTTTAAAACGTAGCTTTATAAAGAGGATGGCAAGTGGTCATTACTGGATGCTGTGTCTGGCGAATGCAGGCAGAGCGGCCATTTGGTGGAACACATTCAAGTGGCAGAAATGAAGCCTGGTTGTTGTCGATGAGGAAAAATGAAGAAACGAAGAGAGAGAGGGAGCATGTGTGATGGGTTGTCAATCTGTGATGGAGATAAAAATGTTGTGCAACCCATTTAAAAAAAAATTGGGAGAATTTCATTTCTTAGAACAAGTGCAAGAATAAACTTTGACAAGCACAGTGCAAAACTGAGCAATTCCTTGTATTCCCACTGTAGCTTTAGTTCATTACATACTTTAAAATACTAAGTTAAAACAGGGTAGAGGAAAGAAGCATGCATTATAACGTTACCTTGCTAATTTTTAAAGCTACAGTTTTCCAGAGTGAATCAGTGGGTCCATTTTGTTTTATCGTGGCAGAAGGGTAATCTAATAGATGCTATGAATCAGTGCTATGCAGCAATTAAATTCCGATTCCCACAGTCTTTTCTTCCAAAATTTCACCTCCCTCTGAAAATTTTTTACCTGATAATGGAAGCAGACTAGATAAGTTCTTTGAGATATGCATAAAATATTTTACTTATTTTATCATTTATCATCTATTTCATGTATTTTATTTTCACAGGTTAGAAATGGCCACCAGAATGACAACTACATTGCTTTATAACATGATATTTTTGCTAGCATTTGGATTGACTTTGGCTTCTAGTCACAGTCCAAGGACCCCAGACAGAGTTTCTGAAGCAGATATTCAAAGACTCCTTCATGGGGTTATGGAACAATTGGGCATTGCCAGACCTCGAGTAGAATATCCAGCACACCAGGCTATGAATCTAGTGGGTCCACAGAGTATTGAAGGTAGCTATTACGTTGCATTATATTATGGGTTTTTTTCATTCTCCTGCAGCCCCTCAGGCTATTTATAATTGTTTTATGTGTATGCAGATGCTCCCTGTAGACTTGCAAAAGTCATGTACTATGCAGTTCTCCACTCTGGGCCTTTATTGTTCCTTGATTTTAACCCCTAAATATAGCCTCCGTTTTGTAATCCTCCTCTCTTTTGAGGCTAACTGTGATGCTAATCTACAGATTGCATTGACGAGGAGAATGTGGAGGTTTGTGTGCACCTCCTTTGGAGACCAAGTAATTTTGTCTTGATGATATCTGACTTACAATGGCTGAAAAAGCGAGTTTCTCACAAAGTCCTGCCCTAGTGTGATACGCCTGTCTTGCTACATGTGACCTCTAAACCAGTGTTTCCCAACCAGTGTGCCATGGCACATTGGTGTGCCGTCAGGCCTGAGCAGGTGTGCCTCGGAATTTCTTGAAAAACTACTTGAAGAGTTGAGTTGACTCATGAATATCCATGAGTTCATTTGGAGACTACATGGTGGTGTGCCTCAAAATAATTAAAAGGTATCAAGGTGTGCCATGGCAGAGAAAAGTTTGGGAACCACTGCTCTAAACATACATAGCCCCCTCCATTTACTGATCCTATTTAATCATCTGTCTGTATATTTGTTACTATGTTTTTGCGTGAAGCAAATTCATTCTGTAGGACAAAATTCTGTTGCTTTCTACACAGGCAGTTATGGCCCAAAACAGTGTAAAACTTTCTGTAGCAACACAGAAGATACAGAAGAGACCCTACACAGGTGGACCTGTCCTGTGTCCCTGGGAGTTCTGTGCAGCTCACCCTAGAAAGGTGGGCTGTGGGCAGTGAGTGGGTTTCCCTCAGTGTGAAGCCAGTGAACCAAAACTATGTGTAGTGGGGAGAAGCAGGCCACATCCACCATTCTCCATATCCTGACCTTTGTTCCTTTACAAAAGGTTTGGCCTACATTTTAGTTCTGATTTGGGTGAGAAGTTTCATTTGAATCCCAATTTTCTTTAATTGTGCAAACTGTCTGAAGCATCTGGCTCAAGGATTTGTTTTATAATAAGCCAGACATTTTAAGGTATTTAAAATAAAATAGTATGGTGTAGCTGATGGAGATTTGTGCTCTAACAGACTATTTTTTTATTTGAGTTCATAATTAATGGTCAAAAGTATACATATTCATAATGTAATGTAGAATATCCAGTATGAAAAAAGACATTAGTATGTGGTTTGATGAGCCAATGGAAAAATAAAGCTTTGATTGTGTCAAGCAAAAAAAAGAAGAAAAAAAAAAGGTGCTCTCACTTAGTTAGGTCAAAAGCAAGAGTTCTGCCATAGATTGATGCTATTTTTTGGTCAAAAATGCTGAACACAACTATTTTTTCCATGTTGAGTCTCCTTGTCACACGTATCTAAAGGAATCCCCTAGCCAAACAGATGAAGTCTGGTTGAGTGTATAGGCTGAGTAGAAGAATACATTTAATTGTGGTCTTTTAACAGCCACTTGTAGATCTGTCATTGGTATTTCTGCTAGTGAAACTTTCATAGGCAACTTGTAGTTTTCCAAATCACTTAAATGATTTGTAATAGGGAAGGAGGGGAGGAATTGGGTCTGTCATTTTTTCTCCTTCTTTATAATTTGAGAGCCCCTGAAAGAGTGTGTAGGTGAGCTGTTTGGTTTTTTTCTGTTGTTGTTTATGAATTTTTTGTTTTTGTTCCCCTACTCGTTTTTTGCCTTAGAAATTTGAGGAAGAATAAATCTCTTCTTGGATAACCAGAGAACTGGAGTGTCTTAGGCCTCAATTACAGGGATGATGAAATTTGTATCTGGAAAAAGGGCATTTTCTTTCCCAACTGTTTGCCACTACCTTTGAATTAAACTGGTATTAACAAAAACAAATAGTTTAAAACTCACTGACTAAAAACCCCTTCTCCCAATTGTTCAGATTTGATTTCTTTCATACTGGAGATGTTATACTAGTTCTCTAGTCATCCATAGAGGCTTCCAGTGAAAATAGGGTAGACAAGTCTTACACTTCTAATGTGCATATGAATTTTTTCAAGATTTTCTTCTTTATATATCAGAAATTCTAAAATAAAGAAGTCACAAACCCACTTACTTTCTTTTCCACATCCATTTTAAAATACCTTATAGATCAGCAAGGCAGCTTGGCCTTGCAGCACAGCTAGTGAAATTTAGTATTTCGTATTGCCTTTAAAATTCCAAACTGCTATCTTATTTTTAATTTTGGTTAAAGTGGCTAAAATAAATATTACTGATTTTTTTTCGGGGGGGGGGGGCCAAAAACAAGAAATCCCCTTAAGATGAACAATATCCTTCAAATCTGGTTTAAAACCAAATATTCATGTCAAATATTTCTTCTGCAAAAGTCTGTTAAATAATTATCAACCCTGTACTTTTTTTTCCTGGGGTGTTTGTTTTTGGTGATCTATTGACTCAGATACGTGGCTAATACCAGTAAAAGACTGTATCAGAGAAATTTATGATAAATTAAGGTTCCATCACAAAATTAACTTGGCCATATTGCACATACATAGTATTTTGTGATTTTGCTTTTAAAAACTGCAAAAGTTTCGTACTATGCTTTTGTTTTTAAATGTAAATTGTGAAGTACAGGGTTTGCAATCCAATGAAGTTAACATTACTAATGGATTATATTTCCTGGTAGTGATTTTAATTGTGCTGCTTTTACATTACATTAATGTAGTTTTCAGCAGTTCTCTAGGAGTGAAATTGCCATATTAGTCCTAGAATAGCTCCTGCCAGCCATATTATGGGACAGCATCAATTTTGGATAAATCTTCTTGATTTCATTGTAGGTATAGGTGATGAAAGGGGACTATGCTTTAAAGGAAGAAGTAGTGACTACAGAGGACTGACCAAGTAGCTTGGCTGATAACACAATGCACTATCATATATGCTAAGAAATTTTATTTCATTCAGTTACTGAACGGACACTTAATATATGTATGCTAACTTTGTGTTGATATTGATTCTTATTTAAACCAAGTCTACTATATGTAAATGAAGTGCTACAAATCAGGAGAATAGGTTTGTTTATATATATGTGTGTGTGTGCTATCCATGTGAAAAATTGCACCTTTGACCATTTCTCTTTCAGTCTGCCAGCTAATCCATCACTACCAATTTACTTCTGACATTCCAAACTTCTGAGTAACTTCAGTCAGTCAATTCCCATTTTGCAAACAAAGTAAAATGGGAAACGTAGTCCAAGCAGGAGAAATGAGGCCATCAGACACTTAAACTACAACTCCAATGACCACCATGGCACCTTAGGCAGATGCAGTTTAATGACTCAACACACAACATTTTGACACATCTGAATTGAAATTTTCCAGACCTTTTAGTTCCACAAACATTTTTGATATTTTGACATTTTGTCCCATTTTGAGATGAAAACAAATATTGAAATACCAGTATTTCTTGCAGGATAGAAATTCTAGTATTCTCTCAGCTCTAAATAGGACCTTAATTTATAGATGAATTTTTAGAATACATAGTGCAATATCCTAAAGAGCTCACCTATGAGTTCCCAGTTACCACTGTTGCATAATCCTCACCAACAGCAATCTAAATTAAACAAACAAATAAACCTGAAGATAAATGGGAGGAGGCACCTGAGTGGGAGAAAGAAGAAAAGCTTAATATTAAAGGAACAAGGCTTGTAACAACAACAACAACGAGTAAACAGAACTGTTTTCTCCTATTGTTTAAGTGTGGTGAGGGAGGGGCTGAGACAAGTCAAGGGAAAGGAAATTCGTTCTCCTAAGGATCACAACAGCAAAGCAGTATGCAAACCCTCAGTGTAGATATGCTGCACCACAGATAAACTTTGAGTGAAACCCTGGCTCTATTCAACTCAATGGCAAAATTATCATGGACTTCAAAGGCCATGTGTACACTGTAATTAAAAATGTATGTCTGGCCTGCTAGCTGATTTGGGCTCAGGGGGCTTGGGTTAAGGAGCTAGTTGTGCTGGAGATATTTGGGCTCAAGCTAAAGCCTGGGCTCTAGGACCCTGCAAGGTGGGAAGCTCCCAGAGTTTGGGCTGCAGCCAGAGCATGAATGTCTACACTGCAATTAAACAGCCCCTTAGCCTGAGCCAGCTAGCATGGGCCAGCAGCAGCTATCTAATTGCAGTGTAGATGTGCCCAAAGGATTTTCCCCTTTATGTGGTGGTCTTTCTGAAAGGCAGGTGCTGTTTGAAGACAATCACCATGACTATGGTTTCTATAAAGCAATTTAATCTGCCACTTTAGAGGCAGATTGTAATGGCTGTTTTGTGATAAACAAGTATTAGCAAACTGTTGATTGTTTGTTTTGATAATCTTTTTAATCCTTAGGGCTTTGATAACTCTTTCAAACACAACAAAAATTGTTAAAGAAGGCTATGAAGTTCATAAAACAAGATGGTGTAAGAAAAAAAATATTGGAAGATTATGCAGCCCCTTGCAACAGAGCCCTCCTTTTAGTTTCTGTGTTTTCTAGTATGTATTAGCCAGCAGCTTGATGGCTGTGACCGAGGAACTGAGGAAGTCAGCACAGACTAAATGTGGAAGAAAAGAAGGACAAGTGTGTGAGACTCTCCTGGAAAAAAAATTGTCCCTTTGGTGGACCAAGCTGGGAGTAACTAGGAATTTTTTTTTAAGTTAGAAGATTTAAAGCTAATTTGACAATATGATGATATATATAGTTCTGAATTGCGAAGTAAATACCTTTCTTGATTTAAATCATTATATTCTTTATTTAGTTTGCTCTGTTAATTTCTAAAGGCCTTGTGTTACTTCTAGTAAAAAACATCTAATTAATCAGTTTAAAATAGGCTGGGCAAAGAGTCCAGAAAATATTGGGCAGGGAGTTCAATATAGCAGGAACATTATCATGGGCTAGTAGCTGAAACCTCATTCTATCACATGAGTATGGCTGGTGGGTCAAGTAATCTACCATCTGTGCAGTCGCTCTCAGATAATCAATGAAACTGTTGTATGTGAATAACATGTAGATTAAGGGTGGTGATTGGTTGCATTAGCTCTGATATCACAGGGGTCTAAGACTCTTGACATGGCATATGTACATGCCTTGCTGTAGCAGTACACTGCACAGGTGAAAAATTCATAAAATCAAAATGGCTGAGAATTTAAAAATTGGACGGTAATGTGGTATTACATATATAGTATATTTATGATGAGCAGACCACTATCAAGATAAACTCTTTATTATGAACAGGAACTATTTACAGAATGAGATAAACTTCCTACTCCTCTGGATAGCTGTGGTTGCTCTGACCTGGGCTTCTTTGTTTCTGGTCCCAGCAGGAAGCATGTTAATCCATTGGTTTGAGGAATCTGGGACAAAATGTCTCATGATGAAAGTTGTACATTTTAGCAAAGTCCAGGAATTTCCTGTTCTTGTACTGTGTGGTATGTTGTCAGTTATTACTGTCGTGCAATTCCATGACATGCAAATACAGATTTAATGTGCCTGACTGCTATTGCTGCTGTAGCATCTTCAAGTGTGACTACTTCTGGGGAAATTGATAAAGTAGTCCATTATAACCAGGTGATCATGTCTTCCCAAGTGGAACATGTCATTTCTGACTTTGTCCCATGCAACTGCAAGTTGTTAATGTGGATCATTGATTCTTTCTGCTGGGAATCTCTGTACTTCTGACTCATTCGCCACCGACTCAACATTTCTTCAGTGTCACTATTCATCAGTGGCCAGAATATAACTTCTCTAGCTCTCCTTTTTTATTTGGTCAGTCCCAATTTCTCTTCATGCTTTCATTTGAATATTTTCTTGTTCATCACTGTGGGAAACGTGATCTGTGTCCCCTTCAAGAGCACTCCTGAGATCACTAAAAGCTTATTTTTATAGTAAGAACGCGCAGATGGGAAGTGTTGATTTCCTCTCCTCCCCACCTTTACGTATAGCTTGTATCCATTTGCAGCATTTCATCTTTAGCTTTTTCTGTCTCCAGTTCATCCCTTATGCCTGGAGATACAGCACATAATGCTTTTATCATGTTCACCTGTATGTTTATTGCTTGTTCCAGTTCATCAGGCTGTGTAATGTGAGATGGAGCATATGGTCTTGTGAATGCCTGCCATTACTAAGTGGCTTTACTCCAGGGTCACATTATACTTTTTATGTTTTTAAAAATAGACACTGCTTCCTAGGTGATGCTTCTCCAAGTCTCTTTTTGTCTATGGCAGTCAGTGATTGGTGATCAGTTTGTGCTTTGAAGCTACAGCCGTAGAGAGAGTCTTGAAATCTTTTATATCCACAGACCAGAACTAGTGTCTTTTTACAATTTGTGTGTACATCATTTCTACAGCAGTCATAGCCCTAAATGCATACAAGACTGGCAACCACTCAGTTCCATGACACTGTAATAGTACTGCTCCCAGCCCTTTTTTTGAGGCATCTGTACAGAGCTTGATGTGTTTCAGTGGGTTAAAATATTGTAGCACCGGAGCAGATGTCATGATGTGCTTTAAATTTATAAACTCTCTTTCATGGTCTGGCATCCATGGGGCCATTCAGTGGGGATGTGTAGGTGATGTCTTAAGTGAGTTGTGCAAGCTGCTTACTTACGTATGAACTTGCTGACATAATTCAACATGCCTTGCTGCCTTTGAATTCCCTTTTTATCTTCAGGTCTTAGTATGTTCAATATTGCCTGAACCTTTGATTTATCAGGCAGTGTTCCCTTTGAGGTCAATCCCTCTTCCAAGTATTTTTTCCCTTTGTTTGAAATTGGCAATTGGCCTTATTCAGTTTGATTATTAGCCCCCAGAATTTCCATTACGCTCCTCAGTCATTGCTGATGTTCAATGGCAGTGTTCCCCCAAATTATTATGTCATCAGTGTGCACTTTCACTCCTGCAAGCCTCTAGCATCTGGCTCATTGTACAGTGAAATATTTTTGGAGCCAAAAGTTTATTGCTTCCTAAGACTGCCTTTTGTATCTGCCAAATGTCACATTTGTGCAGACTTCGGAGCTCCAGTGTCTAAGGGGATCTGCCAGAATCCTGCTAACACACTAATTTGCTGAACGTTTTGGCTTGTGCCATCTCAGACAACAGCTCCCTTCTTGTGGGCAAGAGAAAGTGTTATCACTTTATGTTTTTGTTCATCTTGTTAGGGTCCATACACAGCTGTAGTCCCCCTTCTTTCTTCTCTACAGTTACTGAGGAGTGAACCCAGTCTGTTGGTTCTTCTATTCAACAGATAATGCCATTTACTCTCTTCTTCTAGACCAGGGGTGTCAAACTCATTTGCTATAGTGGGCCAGATTTGAATTAAACGTACTTCAAGTTGGCCATGCGTACCATAAATCGAAATACTAGGCACAACCGTTTTTATGTAGTAGTATATTTTATTTGCTAGATATCAGCAATATAAAAACTTCAGTAAATTCACTTCTAAACTACTACTATTTTACGATTAAAAGAATCGATCAATGATTAAGAATTATAGCACTGTGCGATGCCCCAAGACCACACCGTCCCTCTCCCGCCTTTTGGAGTTCTGTGTCTCAAGCACACAGCGCTTCACGCGCTGCCGCCAGAGTTCACAGATCTCGTGGCAGCGCGTGACACTGCAACATCTCACAGCATTGTACTGTCTGGCAGCAGCGTGTGCCACCGCCAGAGAGTACAACGCTGTGAGATGTTGCAGCAGCGCATGCTGCTGCCAGAGGCTGGACCAAAAAGGTTGGTGTGTTGTGTCTGGCCTGCGAGCCAGATGTTTGACACCCCTGTTCTAGATTCTTTCTTAAGGTTTGTGGAACTTTTCGTGTAGCATGTTCCACAGGTTTTGAATCTTCTCTAACTGTCTTATATGTTACAGGGAGGCACCATTTCCTGTCAATATATTTTAATATAATGCTATTAATACTTTCATATCTAGTTCTGTGTTGTCATTCTGTCTCTCTGTGGCATATGTTCTCTTAACAAAACCAAGGAACTTATACCTGTGTAGGCCTAAGGCTGGTTGCATGCCTCTGTATACCACCACCGACTTTCTTGTTTTATCATTTCCCTTTGTATTTGTGTTAATGTGCCCTGTCCCAACACTGGAATTGTTCCTCTGTTACAGTCTTTCACAGATTCTTTCAACTTGCCCATTTTTATATGCTCCTTACATCTCTGTTTCAGTTTCTCTTGTTACATGCACTTGTGCCCAGTGTCCATTTCGTATGGCACATTTTTGTGCACATTTTAATTAGCTAGTCTTTTGAGTTTTCAGCTTTCTCCATATTGCACTTAAGAACAGCTCTTCTTTTTCACTTAAGGAATCCCTTTCTGCACTGAATACATGCATGTTCCTGCTTTCTCTTACATGTTAGCATAATGGCTGGGTTTATTACAGTTTCTACATATTTGCTTGAATGCTGGGCATTTCCTATACTCATGCTGGTTGCCACATTGCTGGCATTATTTCCTGCTTTTCTACGTTTCTGCCTTTGACCAATTACATTTCTGTGAATTTCTCTCTTGCCGGTTTAGCAATGATACTCACCGTCTTATGCTCTGTGCATTTCTCTACGTTTTTTTGTAGTTTTTTTGTTCTGCTGCGTGACCTTCCGAGAGTCAGACCCATCTCGCTTAGTAACCGTTAACATTTGTTGTTAAATCTCAGAGCAATCATTAATGAGCGAGTCTTTTGATATTCCGTAATCACAGGACAAACTTTCTAATATTAAGTCGGTGATGGACTCCACTATTGCTTCCTTTTCATTCTGTATTTTCTTCCTCAATGTACATCTTTCTGATGGAACATTTTTCTGGGGATACAATGAGCCTCAAACATTATCATTATTTCTGAGAAGCTTTCCTCTTTCTCCCCAGCACCTTCACAGAATACATCTAGCGCTTCTGGCCTGCCACTGTTAAGAGCAGAAGATTATTTTGCTCATCCTCTAGTGTATTTGTCCCTGTGGCCTTCATGTACAGCTCAAATTGTTCTTTGAACCATTTGCAAGCATATTCAGCATTCCCCCTGATTCTCAGGGCTGATGGGGGACTTATGTGCAATTCCACAGGCTCTGTAACAGCCATTTCAATGCCTTTCACTGGATCTTCCAGCACGCTGAGTCCTCTCATGTGCCTGGTACCATGTAGTATCTCACGGATGAGCAGAATGGTGTCAAGATAAGCCCTTTGGTATGAACAGGAACTGTATATAGTGGAGGACTTACTCTATAGCATAGGTAACAGACTGTGAATCTCAGTGGTGATTGAACCTGCCGATATTCTGAACAAAAATAGCTTTCAGCCATGCTGCTAGCTGTTTCCATCACTTCTCACTGACTTAACGGACATTCTAGGCTTCAAAGTGACACGCAGACAGTCTTGAAATCTTATTATCTGGTTCTAGACTGAGGTGTTGCTGCAGCAGACTTTTAAAAGCTGCATTAGCATGGTGGAAACAGCAATTTTCACTGGGGTAAATTTGAACAAAATGCAAAATTTAGAAATCTCGCTCAGAGACTGTACATATCTCAGCGAGCAGATGGTGCACTACGACCTGCTGGAAGAAGCCCTATGGATCCTGTATGATAGTGATGGGATAAGTGCAGCTGTAGTATAATAAATCAAAGTTCTATGTTACCTTTTAAACTTTCTTTTAAACACATTCTTTGCTGTCCACTAAGCAGATTTTCTTTGCAGATGTGCTCCAAATCCGTAACAACATAACAATCCCACATTAAATAAACACTCAGACATTTTTTAGTCTTACCATTATCTCCCCTGTAACCTCATCATCTCACTCAGTTTCATCATACTATCTGTAGCAGGGCTGTATACTTGAAAATAAGTGGGGGAAAAAATAAAGGAAAGTCTTAGTGTGCTTTTTTTTAATAACCATTTTAATTGATTATTGAAGCATTATACAGTGAATGCTCTCTGAAATTGAGGAAATACAACACAATGTAGAGTAATGGCATCCTGTCTGAATTTAGGCATAATAATTTAAATGAATTAATTTAATGAATGAACAAAACAACATTGCATTATCATTTATCAAAAGCATGATGTATGGACATAGGAAACCTCCCCAGAATTTCAAAAAGCATTATTCTATGCTTACTGCTGTCCAGAACATAAAGGGAGACACTTTCCCTTTCTACAGCTTAAGGGACAATACAGTCTCCCCTGAAATACATCTGTGTTTTGGTGCGAGAGCTGTAAAATTCATGCAAACTCTTATGATTAAAGATTTTTTTCAAATATTGGAGTTCTGGCAACATGTACAAAGGAATCAAAGTTTAAGACTTAATTATATTCTCACACACAGGAGAGCAGTAAAACCACATTTATGCACAGGGGGGCACCAGCAGCTTATCCGGAGCAGTTTATAACTTCCCATTCACAGTAATAAGAACAACTGAAGTCTTATTTTAATTTCGAAACAATTGTCTCCTCTTGATCCCTTTTTCATTAGGGAAGCATCTGCCTCCTGTTCTGCCAAATGACATTTACGACACAATGTTAAGCAACAGATCTTTTCTCTTCTGTCCTCAAAGAATTTTTCGAGTGATCGTATTACTGATGAAAGGCGCTTGCATGACAGCCCCATGAGACTGAAGATGTCGATCACAAAACTGGTACGGCACAAGCTGCAGAAATGAAAGATCTTCTACTGTCTCTTAACCCTGACCTGACCACTTTGCAGGGCTAAGAACATACAGGTAGTTCCATTTCCACTGATGAGTAAGTCTTTTACTCCTCCTGCAGAGACTGGTGACCCAGGGTGGTTTTGTTTGTTTAGGGGGCAGGAGAGCATGTTGGGGCAAGGGAGAGGAGATGCTGATACTTGTCCACTGATCTCTAGCTTAAGACAGCCAAACTCCTGGCACATAAACCAGTAGCTCTCAAGCAGGAGTAGCGTACATCTAGGGGCACACAGAGGCCTTCCAGGGGGTACGTCAATTCATCTAGATATTTGCTAGTTTTACAGCAGGGTCTAGAGCCCTGCAGTGGGATGAGAATCCTGCAAGACCCGTTGCCATAATAGCAGGAGTGGGATAAAAATTCAACAAACAGTGTGGGAGTGGGTATTGTGGGACAGGAGCTGGATTAAAAGCTCTCACTCTGCAAACAACATGAACACCCTCGTCAGCAGCCACCTCTCTCTGGCCACCCAGCTCTGAAGGCAGTGCCACCATCAGCAGCAGAGCAGAAGTAAAGGTGGCATGGTATGGTGGTGTGACCCTTACTTCTGTGCTGCGACTGGCAGTGGCACTGCCTTTAGAGCTGGGCACCCGACCAGCAGCTGCTGCTCTCTGGCCACTGAATGAGCAAGCTCACATGGGAAAAGCAAGCTCAAATATCACACTGAAATGTAAGTACAGTATTTATGTTCCAGTCGATTTATTTTATAGTTACATGGCAAAAATGAGAAAGTATTCAATAGTGTGCTCTGACGCTTTTGTATGTTTGTCTGATTTTGTAAGCAAGTAATTTTACGGTCCAGTGAAACTTGGAGTATGTAAGACAAATCAGACGCCTGAAAGGGGTACAATAGTCTGGAAAGGTTGAGAGCCACTGACATAAGCCACCAAACAACCCTTTGATGGTACTGAGTGACGGCTCGATATCTAACATACAAGCCCATTCTTTAAACCTGTCACATAGATTTCCTGCAAGGTACTATCTTCTGAAACAAGTATACAAATAGGTCATACAGATTAATCATATACAGTAATGATTATAAGAAGAATCCTTTACCCTTCAGTAATACCAGATTTGAAAGCACTTTCCCAATATTTATGAATTAATCTTCCCCACACTGGGAAGTACTTTTTGTTGTACATTTTACCGATGGGAAGACTTAAACAGACAGTGCCAGATTGCCTGACCTGTGCCTTAACCGTAAGACTGAATTTTCTCATGCATGGCCAAATCTTCTCCTTACTAGAAAATGACCAAATATCTTGTTCATGGACACGTTTGTTAAGATTAATGCAAAAGTGATCTTTGCACTTCTCTGGCTGCCTGTGTTCTGGGCTGGCCTCTGCTATAACTCAGGCTATGTCTATACTGACAATGGCAAGTCTGGCGCCGCTAGATTGATTCTCCGGGATCAGCTGAGCGGAAGTGGAGACCCACTCGTCAATCCAGAAGTCAACCAAAGAAATCCACCTCTGGAAAAAAAGTAATGCGTCAGTGGGAAGGTGTTTCCCGTCAGCACAGCAAAGTGGGGATGCCTCACTATTTGAAATTTAGGAAGTCAACTGGAGATGCGCAAGCTACTCCACGTAGCTTGCGTGTCTCCTGTCAACTGCCGCCGAATTTCATGGTGTGTGTACACCAGGCCTCAGAGTAGTTTTAGGCTCCTCTAAGTTACATCTGCTGATGATGGCTCCAAAAGTCATGAAAATATGATAGCTGGAGATCAGCAGACATGCCAATGTTATGGTTGTGTCCCCTTTGCTCTAGTTACATCCCCTGTGCTAGCGTCTGGGGGAGGTGAAATAACAGTCACTGACGTTATATCACTATATTGAGGTGGACCTGCCACAGCCAGTTATGCTGCTTTAGGGCCATTTTGAGCTGTCAATGTGGTGCAAAGAGACCGCACCACAGTTTGGGATTTGGGTTATTGTATCTGCTCTTTCTTGAGAGATTTCTGCTACATATGCTACATAAAATTGCAGTCATAGTGGAACTGATTTTGTTGAAGCGTATGTAATTTTTGTCAGTGTGGCAGGGCTTTGTTCAGTTTTTTAATAAAGCCCACCTTGCTCTGAGGAATTGTTCTCTCCTTTCCATTTTATACAAATGTTTGAGGATACACAGTAAGTGAAATTATCAAATTAATATGGTTGTGGGATTTAGGATACGACAGGTTTGGCACAAAATTTGAAAAGGGGCACTTGCTAAAGGTCTTACTAAAAATATCTATAATTTTTTTCTTTGTATCTCCAATTGGATTGGCCAAAATAGCCAAGGAGTTTGTCTGTGTAGTGCAGTGGTTCTCAAACTTTTTAAATGGAGCCCCCTGTGGACTTTTGGGTAACAATTGCGCCCCACCTTCCCCCAAACTCTCCCCACTTTCAGAAAAATATAGGGCCTACATGTATAACAATAGAGGCTGACATCTCACGTAAAGTTGAAAACAACAAACATTCTAACAAATAATAATTAAAGTACCATGCTGCTTACCTGACTAGTGAGAGGGGTACGCTTGTTTTTTGTAGCAGAGGATCTCCATTCTTATCTGTATTCCTGAGATGGCAATCCAAAGATACTCTTCAAGTAGAAGAGTAGATCGGTATTTGTTCTTAATGTAAACCAGAGCAGAAAAGGCTGTTTCGCACAAGTAGGTTGATGCAAAAGGTATTAAAATGTTCATTGCACCTTCTGATAACGCAGGATACACTGCAGTGACTGACAGCCAGAACTCATTTAGCATGGTCGAAGCAAATACTGTCTTCAGTGATCGGTCACTTCACAAGTCCAGAAGGGCCTCCTCAGCCTCAGGTGACAGATTGCTGGTTGCAGTAGTTGATGCAGCCAATCATACTTATCAAGAGTTAAATCTTCAACAGATTTCTTAAAGTGGGTGCTGAGGTTTGTGAGATGACTGCTGATTATTGTTTTCCCAAGTTCAAATTCAAGTTCATTTTCCTGTAAAATTCATCCAACAGTGGAAACATCAACATTGCCACTTTCCAGCTGTTCCTTCCAGCGGTCAAGTTTCTTTAAAAAGCCATCGATCTTGTCACTTAAAGACAGAATGTTGGTGTTGGGACCCTGAGACATTCAGTGCATTTAATTTTTCAAAAACATCCGCCAAGTATGCTAAGTTTGATAGCCACTTAGAATCAGTGAAGTGTTCTGCGTATGATGAGCCAGCGCCAGAAGAAACAAATGCAGCTCATCTCTCAGTTCAAACAAACGTATTAGGAAATTCCCTCGTGACAGCCACCGCACTTCTGTATGCAAGCACAGCGATTGATGTTTGGAACCCATTTTCTTGCATAACATTGCAAACAATTTACAATTTTGGAGTCGAAACTTCACAGAGTTTACAATTTTTAATGCCATTTGCCGAACACAATTAAGTTCTGGTTCAAGTTTCTTAGAAGCCAGAGCTTCCCTCTATATGAAACAATGCGTGGAAAGAACATGTGGCACCACTTCCAGAACTTTTGATTTTTAATCCAATCTTTTCCCCTATCATAGCGCCAGCTCCATCTGTGCATACACTGACACAACATTCCCACTTCAAGCCTTCTTTATGTATTAAGTTGTCAATATTGCAGAATATTTCTTGTCGTAACTGGGCTGAATCAGATATGTCTGTAGATTCATCAATTTGCAAGGTGAATTTGGGGCTCTGTTTAACATGTTCAATAAGCTGAACCTTTATATCTATGGAAATATCTTCAACGCGTCTTGCAACAGTGTCATTGGACAAAGGAATAGTTTCAAGCGGAGCTTGCATAATATGACACATTGCTACCACGGCAGGAAGAACTAACTTTTCTCAGATTGTGTGTGGCATTTTAGATTTAGCTATGAGGTATAAAACTGCGTAGGATGCTCAAAGTGCTTTTGTAGGTATTGTTTGTCTGCTCATTACATCCTGTTGATCTTTCAGTTCTTGTTCGCTGAAAAAGCTCAACTAGCTTGTCAGCATGTGTAGCATGTTTAGAGCACAAATGCCTCTCTAGCTTTACAGGTTTCATGCAGTCTTGTGCTATCATCTCTGAACATAAGACACACTGTGGGTACTGCTCACCTCAGTAAGCAAGTAGGTGGAGCCATACTGAATATATTCGTCTTGATATTTCCTCCATTTAACTTTCTGCATCAAGGCTGTACTTTTCCGCTTCACTGTAGTGGCCTGCATTTTACTATCACCTACTGGGACTTCATCAGAAGTTGAAGCACTTTCATTGCCATCCCTGTTTGTCTCTTCAGCATTATTTTTGTTCTCTTTTGCTCGAATGAGCCAACGATCCATTTTATCAAAACCAAAGTAGCAAACGTAACACCAGTGTTTGAGGGCGGTGATGCCTAGACGGAGATACGACACCACGTAGTAGGTGTCTGCACTTGAATGATGCAATAACATCGAGGAGCCTGCAGAGCGGCAGAAGGTATCAGCGCAAGGAGCCGCAGCTTCAGCAGCAGCGCAGGGAGCAGGGACCGTGCCCGGCAGTGGCGGGTGGCTGGAGCGGGAAGCAGCGGTGTGAAGTGCAGAGCGTGGAGCTAGATCGGCTCTGTCATCTGCTCCGCCAGGCTGAGAGTGGGGCTGGGCAGTGGTGGGGACCCCAGCACCTCACACAGGCAGCCCCAGGCAGGTGGTGGTGGTGGGAAATACTTAGGAGGGAAGCGGTGGCAAGGGGGAGGCTGCTGTGGACGGTGGGCCCAGCACTATTGGCGGAGCAGGGGACAGAGCCGGTCCAGCACCATGCTCCGCACTTTGCAGAGCTGCTTCCCTCTCCAGCCCCTACTGCAGCTGCTGCTCCCTGGTGCCTCTCACGGGCATCCCTGGGCAGGTGTTAGGGTAGGGGACCCTTAGGAGGAGAGCGGAGGTGGGGGGAGGCTGCCCAACACCCAACACCTGCCCAGCGGCAGAGGTGGGGGGGCTGAAGCTAGAGCAGCTCTGTCCCCTACTCTGCCCGCACCAGCCTACCCCCGCCTCTGCTCCCCTCCTAAGGGTCCCCCACTCCCAACACCTGCCCAGGCCTGCCCATGTGAGGCTCCGGGGTCCTCACCGCTGCCCGGCCCAACTCTCAGCCCGGCATCCCTCACCCAGCAGGGGGAGATGGCTCTGCCCCTCCCCCAAACACTTGCACCCCTCTGATCCATCTCATGCCCCCCCCACTTTGAGAACCGCTGGTCTAGTAATGTTACGTGTTTTAGAATGCCAGCTATTAAGAGTTAGGAGCCAGATGACACTGTGAGAAGCACAGTGGATTGAGGGTAGACTGTACATCCCCTTTGTCTTGATACGTGACGTGGCTCATGGCACCATGAAGAATTAGCATTAAACTGCATCCATGCATACTGGGGAATAAGAAGGCCATGGAAAATAACCATAATGGGAACTGATATTTAGGCCCAGGTATTAAGGCACCTAAGTCCCAGTGGGATATAATGTAATATCACTTAACATTCAAATTCCTTGGCTATCTTGGACAACCCAAATGGAAAGAGAGACAGAGGAAAATTATAGAAGGTCTTTTTAGTGAGATCTATACAATATCCAGATGTTAACTACAGGGAGGAGTTAGGCACCTACGTATCTTTAAGGATCTGGGCCTAATTACAGGCAAGACCTAATCTTGTGGTTTGAGACCTGGACAGGAGCAGGGCTAAGGATTGCTGAGTTCTAATCCCATTTCTGCTGATCCTCTTTGGACTTAAGCAAGTCATGAAAGCGAAAATTTTCAAACGTGATCCTAATGGTCTGCATCCATTTCCAGATGCTCAATTTAAGACTGCCATTTGAACTGCCTGTGCTCATACTGCTGGAAACCAGGCCCTGTATGTCTGAACTAGGCACCAAAAATTAGAAGCCATTTTAGAAAATGTTCCCCTTCTCCTCTGCTTCAGTTTCTGGTTTTTATAAAACAGAGTCAATGCTGCTTATCTCACGGGATGTTGCAAGAACTGATTAATGCAAATTCATGAGTTAAATCATACTTTGCTTCTATATAGCACCTTCCATCCATGGAGCTCAAAGTGCTCTACAACCAGTAGTGAATCAGTCCTCACAAAACTCTCTGTGAGGTAGGAAAGTATCATATTTCCTATTTTCCAAATGAGGAAACCACTATAAAGAGGCTAAATGACTTGCCCAAGATCATGGGAACCTAGAAGATGAAGTGGCTGCTGCTGTTTAATAGCACGTCATAAACAGAATGGGTTTTTTAGGTGATAGGGTTACATGAACATACATCTATCGAATCAATACTATTCACAAAATCATTTAAAAAAAATCTGTCTGGAATGCTTCAGGGGTTAGAAGTGAAAAGTAAGTATCTGTGTAGTAATCATGCCCCTAAAGTAAGAGGACTTATTTGAATAGGAGTTTGGAGACATTTACATAAATAAAGTATTAATTCTTGAAGAGACCCGCAGAGGTAAATGAAATGTAACAAAGGGAGCTATTGGGATCAATGCTCTTTGTGAGGTGGCTTATCCCTGCTGACAGTTACTGTAATATCTGACTCTCACATGAACAAATTAAGCCCCTGGTTGTGCCTTGCAGGGTTATATACCTTTTATGTCTGGTTTGCATTCATGTTCACTCTCCCCCTCTATGTGTTAAGACAATTCACCATAAAGAAAGTAATTTTTACTTATTTTGTAAAATAGATGTTTGAAATGGCTAGCTGTGAAATAAATTCTTGCTGTTCTTGGCTGTGGTATGGCGAGGAATGGCACTGGCAGTTGATTGGAGTGTCCTGAGCCCTGGAGCTTGTGCCTCTTATGGGAAGTGCACCCCAAAGTACTACCATGTGCAGTGGCCAGTGTTCATACCCCAGAACTAAAGAGGGTCAGTAGTCTCTCTGATCTTTCTCCTCGTACCTCCTTCTCCACAAGTCTCTTCACTCTGCCCAGTCCACAGAGCTAATCACTGTCTTTGTGTGTTCGCTACAGTACTAGCACTTTTCTCCACATGCACGGAGGACCCATGTCTTGACTCAATCCACCCTGACTCCACTGCGTCATTCTTCAAGTCCCTCCATTAAAACATGCTACTGCAGGGAGCTCACAGGCCCTAGTGCTTCCTTCAAGGAAGTCTTCACTAAATAGATGACCTAAAAAACCAACCAACCAAAAAGTCATTGCATCATCCTGCCTGTTAAATGTCATTGCTCTTTCATTCACTTCTTGTTCTATATCAGCTCCAGTCTGTATGATGTCCATTTAGGCCCCAGCCTTGCAAACACTTAAGCATGTGCATAACTTTACTTCTGTGAATTGTTGCACTGAATTTAATGGGGGCTACTTATAGGAGTAAAGTTATATGTTTGCTTTAATGGTTCCAGGATGAGGGCATTTAGGAATGTTGGGCAGGGACCTTGTCTTCATATTTATCTGCAACAAATTGTCTTTAAAATGTTTAGCATTGTTATATTTGTAAGGAATAACAACAACTCTCTCATGTATCAGATCCATTAGTTGACTGATGTTCTAAATGTATTACTGGTCTCTGTTTTAAAAGGATGGAAATTCACTGAACTGCTCCATTAGTTGTTGAATAACCCATAGATGTGATGTGTGTTAGGGGTGAAAATAAAAATATGGAGCAAATTCAGGCATAGGTCAAGCAGGTAAAATTCCCAACATACTTGTAGTTGTGTGCATTTAAGATAGGATGAATTTGAGCCAAGGTCCCTGAGGATTTTACAAGCTGATCACTTTTTCACTCAGTTCCAGAGCCGAGTTTGTATGAAATTGTCACAGTTCTCATTGAAGTATATGAGGAAGGCACTGAGGTAGAACAGTAGCATTCCATCTTCTTTGTGTGTGTTAAAAAAAGCTTATTTCCTCCAGAGGGAAAGAATCTGGTGGGGGTACTAGATGAGTGAAGGGGCACATATGATGCACATTGGGCACTACTGTATATTCCAAAATACTAGGGATTAAGGTTGGCTTTTCTAACCATGTACATACAACTGATTTGCACAAAACATAAGAATGGCCATACTGGATCAGACCAATGGTCCATCTAGTGCAGTATCCTGTCTTCTGACAATGGCCAATGCCAGGTGCTAGAGACAGAATGTACAGAACAGGGCAATTATTGAGTGATCCATCTCCTGTCATCCAGTCCCAGCTTTTGGCATTCAGAGATTTAGGGACACCCAGAGCATGGGGTTGCATCCCTGACCATCTAGCTAATAGCCCTCCGCCATGAATTTATCTAATTCTTCTTTGAACCCGGTTATACTTTTATCCTTTACAGCAGCCCCTGACAATGTGTTCCATAAGTTGACCATGTGTCGTGTGAAGAAGAACTTCCTTATGTATGTTTTAAACCTTCTCCCTATTAATTTCACTGGATGACCTTTGGTTCTTGTGTTATGTGAAGGGGTAAATAACACTTCCTTGTTCACTTTCTCCACACCATTCATGATGTTATAGACCTCTATCATATCCCCCCTTACTTGGCTCTTTTCTAAGAGGAACAGTCCCAGTGCTTTAAATCTCTGCTCATATGGAAGCTGTTTGATACCCGTCATCATGTTTGTTGCCCTTCTCTGCACTTTTTCCAATTCAAATGTATCTTTTTTTAGATGGAGTGACCAGAACTACACACAGTATTCAAAATGTGGGTGTACCATGGCTTTATACAGTGGCATTATGATATTTTCTGTTTTATTATCTATCCCTTTCCTAATTGTTCCTATCATTCTGTTATCTTTTTTGGCTGCCGCTATACATTGAATGGATGTTTTCAGAGAAGGTTCAACATGGGCAAGTGCAGAGTCCTGCACTTAGGATGGAAGAATCCTATGCACAGCTACAAACGGGGGACCAAAGAGCTAGGCAGCAGTTCCGCAGAAAAGGACCTGGGGGTTACCATGGATAAGAAGCTGGATATGAGTCAGCAGTGTGCCCTGGTTGCCAAGAAGGCTAATGGCATATTGGGCTGCATTAGTAGGAGCATTGCCAGCAGATTGCGGGAAGTGATTCCCCCCCTCTAATTGGCATTGGTAAGGCTGGCTTTAGAGTATTGTGTCCAGTTTTGGGCCCCCCACTACCAAAAAGGATGTGGACAAGTTGGAGAGAGGGCAACAAAAATAATTAGGAGGCTGGAACACAAGACTTATGAGGAGAGGCTGAGGGAACTAGGCTTGTTTAGTCTGCAGAAGAGAAGATTGAGGGGGGATTTGATAGCAGCCTTTAACTACCTAAAAGGGGGTTCCAGGGAGGATGGAGCTAGGCTGTTCTCCGTAGTGTCAGATAAAAGAACAAGGAGCAATGGTCTCAAGTTGCAATTGGGGAGGTCTGTGTTGGACATTAGGAAAAAGTTTTTCACTAGGAGGCTGGTGAAGCACTGGAATGGGTTACCTGGGGAGGTGGTGGAATCTTCATCTGTAGAGGTTTTTAACCTGCGATTTGACAAAGCCTTGCCTGGGATGATTTAGCTGAGGTTCGTCCTGATTTGAGCAGGGGGTTGGACTAGATGACCTCCTGCGGTCCCTTCCAACTCTAATATTCTATGATTCGAAGTATCCACAGTGACTTCAAGCTCCAGCTCTCTTCTTGAGTGGTAACAGCTAATTTAGACTCCATCATTTTTTATGTATGGTTGGGATTGTTTTCCAGTGTGCATTTCTTTGCATTTGTCAACATTGAATTTCATCTGCCATTTTGTTGCCCAATCACCCAGTTTGCGAGATCCCTTTGTCATTCTTCACAGTCAGCTTTGGACTTACCTATCTTGAGTAATTTTGTATCATCTGCAAACTGTGCCACCTCACTGTTTACCCCTTTTCCCAGATCATTTATGAATATGTTGAACAGCACTGGTCCCAGTATGGATCTTTAGGAGCTCTCTCCACTATGAAAACTGACCATTTATTCCTACCCTTTGTTTCCTATCTTTTAACTTGTTACTGATCCATGAGAGGACCTTCCTTCTTATTCCATGATTGCTTAGTTTGCTTAAGAGCCTTTGGTGAAGGACCATGTCAAAGGCTTTGTCAAAGTACAAGTACACTGTGTCCGTTGGACCACCCTTGTCCACATTTATTGTTTCTACTCAGAGCAGGCCCAGCCAGCATGAGCAGAGGAAAAATCCAGTCAGGCTGGATAAACTCCTCTCCGAGGAAAGATAGTCTGGGAGAGCCCCTCCTAATCCATAAAACAGCTGTCAAGGGGTGTACTGAAACCAGTGAGATGGAGACCAATCCATTTGTCTCAGATACTATTTTTTTTTATTATGATACTCCCATACTTTCTAGTGTGCTAGGTCCACTTTGCACCTCTAATTGAACCTAAAACAGTCAGAAATGGCAAGTAGAGAATTGCCCTGTGCAGGGAACTCGTCTCCAGCATAGCTGCCTCCTACCTGTCACAAGGTGTGGGAGATGGTGGGGAGGTGGCATGACAGAGAAGTTTTCTGATATACCTGGTCACTGACTAACACAAAATCTCTCAGGGACCTTAAACCAGTGTGTAAGGTAGAGCTGCTCGTTGGTGACTCTAATTTGCGCTGCAGCTCAAGACCATGGGACTGCAGCACTCTGACCAGCCCCTTCTCATTGCATCTGCGCAGGGCTTGGACACATTTGAGAAGCTGCCCCGCCATGTTTAAAAAAGAAACACAAAACTAGAGCAGCTTACATGAGCTTGGGAGCAAAGGTTTTACAGAGTTTTCATTTGGGATCTGGGATTCATTTGGGATATTTACTCATCACTGGTATGCATGATCTATTTTATTGTTTATTCTTTCCTGTCTAACACTGGCCAAACCATCTCTTTTCTTAATTATCCCCTCTATTTGTCTTTAAAAATTCTACATTCATTTTAAGTTCCAGTGCACTTGATCAAAGTCTGTGGCTCACTTGTTTCCATAATTTGACTCTTCTGATGGCAGTGTTCCCTGTTCATAATCAACAGGGGTCATTGCTCCTAAGAGTGGAGATTCACTTGGGTTGTGCTACCAGTAAAAGGGCAGCAGCAGCTAGAGCAAGATTTAAACAAAACAGGCTAACTGAAATTGTAGCTGGCATGTGGCATCAAGAGAGAGCATTCAGTATCATGATGGGGAAATGGTTGCACTTTGTGGTGGTTTTTAGTACAGAGTTGTTATTCTGCCCTCCCAGAGAGTGTGTTGCAATTAGTTGTTTGGAAAAATGGGGCAAAATTGTGTAATTTTCTTTCTGTTTTTAATCAATTTAATTTTTGTTGAAATTTTCTGAATAGCTGTAGCTGCAATGGCCGCAGCAATTGATGGCCGCATACAAATACCAGTATCCGCATCTAGCTGCATGTATGCAGCATTTGTGTGCGTGCGTGCGTGCATGCGCACACCTCTACCTTGGGCACCTAGACCAATGCTTTGCTAGCTCAGCCTGCCGAAGAGAATAAAATACAAGGAAGCAGATCTGACTTATTCTGACGGGTTACAGGGCTGTGGTACACACAAACCAGTCCACAGAAATTAGAGATGAAAAAAGACCTAAACATTCATCTAGTGCATCCCTTGTCAGCACTGGATTGTTTCCTATGATTCCTAGATATTTTTCTAGTGCTTTCTCCAATCCAATTTCTAATGACTCAAACGATGGTGCTTCTACTGCTTGCCGTGGAAGTGTAAGAGGTCTCATAAGCAATGTTTTTTCTGCTATTTAGTCTGTTTCCCTTCGTTTTAACTCCTAGTCTGTACCAGGGTCAAGAGAGCAGCCTTATACTCTCTTTCCTGGGTGACAGTGTATATGTATCTATCACATTATTGTGATTCTGTAGCTCCATTGTATGTAATCCTAATGTGTTTCTCAAAATCAGCAGCACGACAGTGATAGAACTAATGCAGTTTGTCAATTACTGTACATAATATATCAGTCTGCTACACTCACGGCATTTTATTTTAACCACTTCACTCTTTGCTGGATACACTATTTATCATGGCTTATAAGGAATTAACTTTGCAAACACTAGTAAATCATTCAAGTGTGCATAAATATGGTGCTAGAACAGGTGTATGCTGAAAATCTTTTGGAAAGAAGAAAAAAATCCCAACTACTTATACTGAAAGGAGTCAATCCTTTATATTAACATCAAAAATTGCTTTGTACTCAGTCAAGGGAACGTTTGGCAGTCAGTTTAAACTTTAACTGCATATATATACACACATACATACACACACACACACATATAATATATTTGGCACACTGAAGCCTGCTAAATACCTCTGTTTTCTTCAAGGACAGAGCTTCAGTGCCAAGAGGTCTGCACCATGTACAAGTGTAGATATGCTTATATCTGCAGGATTGTCCCACTGTGAATCAAATCACATACATGGGTATACAAACACTTATTGATTATGTGGTTCTGTAGTTCATCACAGAATTACAGTTTACGTCTTTTAAGTACATATTTGCAATCCACTTTCAGGTGAAGGATTTAGATAAAAATTATTCCTTGCTAAATGTCAGGAGAAAGCTCTTTAAACTCCTTTGTCCCTCCCCTCACAAGCCTTTTTTATGAACTTACAAAATCCTTACAAATATATCATTTTTGTGTTGACTGACTATGGATCATAAATGTATAATAAAATTTATATACTATATATATATATTATGTATCTTATAAAGATCTCATTGTCAGCTAAATGAAAAAAATCAGAACACATGGCTGGAAAGTTTTCATAGGACTATTTTTTGTGTATTACATATGTGTAAAATGTGAAATTTAAAAATGCACAGCAGAATAAGAAACTTAGCTTATTATATTTGAGCAAAACCTAATAAAATTTCTACAGAATTTAAATGAATATAATTTTATGCAAATGAACAAGTAATCTGCATGTTGCCTGGCTAAATTTGTTTCTGATGTCACAGTGCCTGCACTCAGTTACAACTATCTCAAGAAAACAGCCAGTTCTTCCCAGCTACCATTTCCAAACGGAAAAAGAGGGGCGGACAGGTTAAGTGATTTGTCCAAAGTTATACACACGTAATCAAATTTTCAAAAATGACCATTTTTGCTCTTGCTGCCTCTCCACACACATCCGCTCTTGAGGTTACAATTAAACTAGAGATTAAAAAGTTGTATGTATTGTGATGTCTCGACATCATCTCCTCAATGATTCTCATGGAGTAATGCTCATACTTGATGGCCTTATTCAAACCTTTTGAATCTATACAATCTGCAGCTTGTTTGGTTTTGTTATAATGACCATACTGTTAAACCAGTCAGTTGGGTCTGTATTTACTTAATTTCTTTTCTTTTTTTCCAACATTCAAATTCAGCTTTTACTTTCCCTCTGTGTTAATGGGATTTTACATGTACTGTATATTTTGCTGTCCCTAATCATATCATCTGTTCGGGCTAGAAAAGACCGTACCACTGTGTCCACTGACTCAGGCACTGGGCTATTGTTACAGTGGAAGTGGGGAGAGGGATGGGTTGTTCATTTTATGAACAACACATTTTTCTTGAGAGAATTTTAAAGCTTTTTGTCTGCAGTTCAAGACACTATTGGCAAATAATGTTTGAAAACCTCTAAAATAGCCCATTTTTAAGGACTAGATGGATCTGTGCAGAGAAGCATGGAATGGAAGGGACGTGGCTCCATGGCCTACTTCCACTGCTGCCAAAACTGTGTGGAGGCTCCTTCATCCAATGACCAGTGCTCCACAGATGAGATGGATTTGTCTGTGTGTGGAAGGGAGGGGCCGGGAAGAGCTGCAACCCACTGCATGCTCTTCTGCAGATCCCACATTAATGCTGTATCCACCTTTGTATATCAATCAATCATATCCATTTGAACTTCAGAGTGCAAAACTTTTCCCTTAGCCTCTCTTCTGAGCCTCCAAACTGCTGCTAGTCTACTTCTCCAGCTCAGAACCCAGAAAATCAATTAACTTCACTGCACCATTTCTCCCAAGAATTCTCCTGCATATTTCTCAAGGATGGGACTGGGAATGGGCGACAGAAGAGGGATCACTTGATAATTAGCTGTTCTGTTCATTCCCTCTGAAGCACCTGCCATTGACCACTGTCAGAAGACAGGATAATGGGCTAGATGGACCATTGGTCTATCCCAATATGGCCGTTCTTATGTTCTTACGTTCTAATGTAAAGATGTAATATGCTCCAACCTGCCTGCCTCCAGTGGGTCCTAAAAACCTACCTTGGTGCACCAGTTCTTCAAGCCACAGATGTTTAGAATCTTAGTCCTTCTCATCTGTCATTACTGGCGTATGTTCCCATACTGTGTGATAACAGTTGGTGATGCCTGCAGTGCTGCAAGTGAAATGGAGAATCCTGCACTCAGAACTGATCCATAAAGTGAAGGAGGAAAACTTTGTAGAATGTGAGATTTTACAATGTGACCGTACGTACATGTAGACATACTTTCTATTAAGAATTGGGGCTAATAATCACTTTTATTTCTATTTCTTAAATTAAATTTAGCTTTAAGTATTATTGAGAGGCACAAATATATTTTTAGCTGCAGTGTATATAACCAGTGCTATAAATGAGTTCCTTTCATACAACTTCATTCATTAATTTATTTTCAAACTGGGGACACGACACTATTTCTTTTTTAACTTTGTTTTCTTGGCACTACTCTGTCCGGCAACAGCTCTTAAGTATTGTTCACTGTCGTGAATGATCTCATTTGCAGCTGAAGACTATAGTATGGTAAAGGTGTTTTGTTTAAGTTCCATTACTGTCTCTAACATTAAATATTGGCTTCAGTATTTTCCTAACTATCTCTTATGTATTTAGAGAGAACTTGGACCAAGGTTTTAAAAAATGAATGCCTGAAGTTAGACTTTTTGCTCCATTTTTAGGACTTAACTAAGTGGCCCAATTTTCAAACATGCCAAGGAAGTGCTAAAAATGGAGTGTGGCGCCTCAATGAGGCTTTATTTTTGAAAATCTTGGCCTAGATTTCTTGGAAAAAATAAATCAAAATCTTACTTTTAGCCTTGTAAGATTATGTTCATAAATCTGTCTTCATTAGGTGGTGCTCATGAAGGTCTTCAGCACTTGGGTCCTTATGGCAATATCCCAAATATTGTGGCTGAATTGACAGGAGATAATATACCAAAGGATTTCAGTGAAGATCAAGGCTATCCTGACCCTCCAAATCCCTGCCCAATTGGAAAAACAGGTAATTCTATTCTATGCTATTCTATATAGGTTCTTTATACTATGCTCATCATCGTAGTATCTGAGCACTTTCCAGTAGTGCATTGTCAGAGGTTCTCAACCTTTTTTTAATCATACCCACCCCTGAGCACTTTTTTTTTACTTGTGGCCCCCTCACTCCCTTATGATTGTGAGAAGTGTGGTGCACCACTCAAATTTGGTCCAGCCAACTCTTTGTCATGACGGGCAGATGTAGGTGTGTTTACAGGTGCCCACAAGACAGAGGAGTGGTGGGGCTGCAAGTCAAGGGGGCCTTCAGAATGGCATTCGGGGCAGAGGTGTGTAGGGTGCAGGTGAATGGTTGACTGGAGGTTGCTCAGGACCTAAACTCTTGTTTTGTATTTGGTTTGATATCAGGTTGACGACAGGATCCATCACTCTCCAATAAGAGCTGTTCCTCCCCTCCCCACTCCAATTCCTTCAATCCTTAGGGCGGCATGCGGGTAATAGGCCCTACAGCTGGCCCAAGCTCAGAGACCCTTAGAGGCCATGTGGGGGGTTGCAACACCAGGGATCCCCTGTCCCAGCCCTGCACCCTGCAGGAGGCACAGATCCCAGCCTTCAACTGGCGGCACTTACGGGGGGCCTCCCTCAGCCCATCCCTGGCACAGCCAGGCAGCCATAGAAGACAAAATCCTCAAGGTCACGCAGAAACCACTGCTGCTACAAGGGCTCAGCCCACACCTCCTGGTGGAGGTGGAACTGCCTCTGGGCGAAGTGTGAGGCCAGCGCCAGGAGGGCTGAGCCCAGGTGGCGGCACTCAACATGGAGCCAGGGTGGTACGTGGGATGAGCCCCCTGGGGAGCCTGGCCCCTACATTCAAGGATCCCCATCTCCATCCCCCTCCTTGTCCACCTCCGCCTCCAACAGAGAAGCAGCTGGGTCACATTTTAGTGAGTGGTGTTAATTACTGAGGTACCCCTACAAAAGTGTGATACGTCTGTATTAAGCATTTGAGACTAATATCGGTCACGTTTTTCTCTCATCCTCTCCCCTGAGGGGGAAATGTGAGCAGTGGAATGTTTTTGTTTTGGAATTTATTTACACACACACACACACACACTCCCTCTCTCTCTCTTCTTGATTCAATGCAAGGTCTGCCCTTACAATAGGTGGTAGTGAGGTTTGTGATGGCCTCAAGTTTCTGGGGATGTTCATTCCACAGGCTTGGGCTGGCTCCCAAGAAAGCTGTATTTCCTGCATGAGTTTTACCCTCATGTAGAAAGTTCCATTGAGCCAGAAAAGCAATGTTGTCAAGTGTGGTCTTCATCCTGAAACCTTAGCTGATCCTTTCATATACCCTGGGGATAATTCATGTGAGTTCATAGTTCACTAAGGGACAGATCCAGTTCTTGTTATGTGTTGTGCCCAAAGGGTTCCAGCACTGAAAGCAGTGGCTAAACTCCCATTGGTTGCAGTGGGAACTAAATTTTCTCCACTGGGAGTGAGCACTATATTATTTAAACCATTGTTTCAATTTCTGAATGTAGATGTACTTTCATAATTGAGAAATGTTTTCTGTTTAGTGTTCACTAATGTTATTTGGATAATGTACAGTTATCCTTAATCTTGCAACTAAAGGTCCTAGCTTGCCATAGAGAGGGTCAGAAAATTTAAAAAATACATTTTCATAAACACTTTTTCAAAAAATATTTTCCATTTTTTGTCAAAATTCCCCAAAGAGCCCTACTGATAACTTTATATGAAATGCATGCAGAACTCCCAATTACTTCTATATAGAGACAGACAAAAAATCTGGTGACTGCTTCTCTTTGAAATAGTATCTTAAACTCATGTTCAGTTCAATGAACATTTTGTCTGACAGGTTTAGATTATTTTTTCCCCCACTTCAGGCAAATTTTTTTCTCCAGTATGTTTACCCCTCAGATCTTCTTCTAATGGTGAGAAGAACAAGATTAAAATTGAGACTTCAGTGGAATGATGTTTAAGAGACTCCCTTTTATTCTTAGCTAAATAACCATTATTTTGCCTAAAATGGTGCACCCAAATATGAGAATTGAGAACATTCCTGGAAAAGTGCTGTTGACTGTGAAACGTTCTTCTTGCATGGATACATTCTGAGTGGAGATTATATCTACTAGGATCTCAGTAGAATGATTTTGAGCCTTTAGTGGAAACTCAAGTCTGAGTCCAAGTGGTGACTGTTCAAACTATATTGAGCAAAGAAATTACCAGAGAACTTCCTCATTGAGGTTTGTGGATTTGTTTAATAGAAAACAAATCTCTCCAGTTATTGTTTACACAGTAATGCTGGTATCCCTCAGTTCTGGATTAAGGCAATTTGGGGCCCTGAGACAGGGCTGCTACAGCCCTGCTGCAGTCCTCCCCCTGCTCCCTCATTTGAGGTGATCACGGCAGGTCACCCACACAGAGCCCTCTACTCAGGAGTGTGTGAGAAGCAGTACCTCACACACCTCAGGTGTGGGGTGTTGTGGAATGGTGGCAGGGAGCATGTCACAAATGAATTCTGTACTTGGATGGTTAGGATGAGGGGCATAAGCACCTAGGTCAACAGATAACTTAAATAACTTTTCAGATCTCTGAACAAGAAGCAGAAGAAGCTCCATGCACTGTCCTTCATTTGAGTCATTGTATTCCAACATAGTTGTATCCAAGATGGGTACATAAATAGGTTTCAAGGACTTCCTCAAATTGGCTTCTCTTTCTACTCTTAGTTTTTGTTTTAAAAGTTGTTTGAAAATGACACTTGTGCTTCCGTAATACTGAAGGTCGCCCTCCTCTCTCAGGGAGGAGCTGTGGTCAAAGAGCTAGCCTAAGATTCTAGAGATGTAGGTCCAGTTCCCTGCTCTGCCAAAGACTTTGTGTGTGACATTGGGCAAGTCACATAGTTTGTCTGTGTCTCAGTTCTCCATATTATTAGGGGATAATAGCTCTTCCTTCCTCAAAGGGGTGTTTTGAGGATACATAAATTACAGACTGTAAAGCACTCTGCTACTATGCTGATGGGTACCATTTAGGTATCGAAGATAGAGATTTCATCATAACAACTGTTGGTGGAAAATGGCCTCTACAAAGTCCATCTGTTCTCTTGTGATGACACCAAGTTTAAACAGAAATACAACCTGTTGACACACCTATCAGACAGGTTTTATGAATCTTAATCGTGCTGATGTTCTAAGATGCAACTTCGGGAATTGTCCATTGGATTTTAAATGAGGTTGCTGGACACATCAATTCTGCAGTTCAGTTTACCGTTTGGCTTTGGTGTGCAAACTTAAGCCTCAGACTGCACTGAAATAGGGGGTAAGTGCCATGTTAAAGATCTGGCGTTCCTCTGAACAGAATGGCTAACCAGAAATACAGCTTCATTCAAGTTGCTGCTTATTAAGACAAAATTCTATCTGGGCTAACAGAGACACTCTGCCTGGGGTTCAAACAGAATTGCTGAAATCTCTTCACCAGAACCAGTGTGATTCTAGAGAAAGTTCCTGTGGCAGCTGATAAAACTGCATAAACATTTCCTTAACACTGTGGATTTTATTAAAAGTTGGGAGAACACAGTGTTCTGTATAAAAAATTAGTCTGTGCCCTTGATTGGGGAGTGGGGTGGTGTGAAGGGGAAATAGGAGTGGAATTGGAAAAGAAATAAATTTAACTTTCAGGCATCCAATGGATTGAATTTAAAAAGATTGTTTAAAAGATTAAAAACACCCTGACTGAGTCCTTTCGGAGAAAAACTGTGTAGTGTTTTCAGTATCCCAGTTTTTTTAAAGTTTGTATTGCATAACTGAATTTAAGAAATGAGCAACTCATATTTAGTTGCAACATAGTACACTTTGCAAGTTGGTAAGCATTTAATGCTTTCTAATTGCTTTATGTTAGCTGATGATGGGTGTCTAGAAAACACACCAGACACAGCAGAGTTCAGCAGAGGATACCAGCTGCATCAACACCTTTTTGATCCAGAACACGACTATCCCAGTCTGGGCAAGTGGGTGAGTAAACCTATTCTTATTTATTTTTGCTGAGTGTCAGACTGCTGGGTTTGCTAAATGGTATCATAGAGCCATAAGGACAAAGCTATGTGTTCCCTTCTCCTGAAAAAAGAATCATTTAACAGGAAACTTCCTAAAAAGATGCATCTACACCTATTTAAAAGAACTCAAAGTCAAATTAATGGCAAAGAAAAAGTGAAAAATACATTGCTGGTCACAAGGCAATGAAAATGACAGAAAGTAGAAATGTCTAGTTTAGCACTTGTCCTAAAGCATGATGATTATGCACCAGACTCAGACTACAAGGCACCGATAACCAAACCTAGATTTTAGCACAAAATTTCAGGTCATAACTGAAGGCTAGGGTCCAGCTTTGAAATGGTATCTGGACATTGCATTGTTCAGCATTCAAGGTCTAAGGCCCAGATCCTCAAAGGTCGTTAGGTGCCTAGTTCCCCGTTAAATCAAAGGTACCTAAATACCTTTGAAGATCTGGGCCTATGTGCCTTAGACAACTCAGTCCCATTTTCAAATGTGATTTAGGCATAATTAACTTTCAATGAGACTTAGGCTCCTAAATCACTTAGACCTTGCAATGTTGATTGGAGGAATGCCTAAATACCTTTAAAAATCTGGACTCAGGAGACAAGTCATTGGAGACTATAGTCTTCAGCTTGGCCTACGCTTACCCGGCCATTTGAAGGCAGTCGACAGGAGTTACACAAGCTACACAGCATAGCTTGCATAACTCCCATCGACAGCTGTACTTCTGTTCTGTGCGGTGTCTTCACTGCACTGTGCCGACGGGAACCGCGTCCCCGTCAACACAGCACTACATCACTTGAGGAGGTGGTTTTAGTACATTGACTTTCTGATCGATTGAGTGGGTCTACATTGATCGCTCAGTCGATCCAGATAAGTCGATCTGATGGCGGCGATTTGGCCGCCAGCAGTGTAGACATACCCTTAGCTAACAGTCATTCAGGACCTGATGCTGTTACTTTTGCCTGTGCTGAGTGCTAACATTCAGTATGACTACATGCAGAGTGGATTACGGTGGCGTAATGAACAGCACGAATAAGAGTAGCAGAACTGGGCCTTTACACACTAAAAGTTTTGTTATTGACTTCAGTGAGGCCAGCATCAGGCCCTAAAATGACCCAGTGGAAATAGCCGCAGTCTGAAGCTTCCGTCATTTCAAGAGAGACTTTTTTCAATAAAATTACTTTGAGCTGAAGCTGTTTTACATAAATGAGCTGGATTTTTTTGGGTCCATGTCCAGTTTTTGAACACATCCTGAATAATAAATACAGCCAGCTATAATAGGGGCAAAATCTTGCTCTGTTCATACAAGCAGTACAGTAACTTCCGCGAGACTACTTACATGCGATTGCAGGCCAGATTGGTCTGAGGAGAGTTCTTTTTCTTAATCTTAAAAGAACGTACTACATCAGTGAGATGTCTAATACCAAATTCAATTTAAGGCACCATAAAGACAACAATAACAGATCACAACTAGTAATTTGTAGAACAAATCAAGAAATTTCATACATAGTTGTAACTCTTCAGTTTTAGATAAATTTACCTTAAACCAGCTTTCCATATGTAGATATTGATAAACAGACATGCTTGGCAGCCCCTCTTTTTGCTGTAATCATGAGACAATGACACATCATTTTAGAATCAGGCCTGTTTAAGATTTACAGCCTTAATTATTTCATGTATAGGATCCCTAAAATTCTAGACAGAGTCAAGCCAAAAATACAAATATTGGAAACTCTTATTGCAGTCTAAATAATTAGCATCAAAGGTTGTACTGTAATATTAAAAACACCAGATGGTGAACTCAGTTTACTATTTATGCCAGATAACATTGTTAGTTTTCTTATTATTCATAAGTAATTTATTTTCATAATGCCATTTTGAAGACTATAAAAATGTGCCTGCAAGTTTCTGGCCTATAACAATATTTCAGAACCAGTGTACATACATCATACTATGTTGTCATTAACGCTATACACTTAACAAATTGTAGGCAATCATCAGTTAATATTGGAAGATACCTTAGCTTGAATTTTGGTGGGTTATTTTTTTAGTTTTCCATCAGTTACTACTAATTCAGGAAAAAACTGTCTGCATATGGATTAAAACAAATTGTTTGCTTCCCAACCAAAATTGTATGTGGCAGCACCAAAGCCAAGTCCAGATCTTTTTAATTAGGGATGAAACAGCTGCTAATATCCAGGATCAAATGCTCTGCTCAGATCCAGGATTGTTGCCCCAATTACTTCCTCATCATGCATTGCTACATATTAAAAAGATTAAAAAATACAGTGGATGCTGCTATGTAAATAGATTTTACTCTTGGAGAGCTATAGCAGAACAGCAGTCTAAAAATTAGCTAATTTGAGATTTTAAGAATAAAGGCCATGTGATGAGATGGTACACATGGCCTTTCAGTTTTAGGTCACTGGATTCTGGCTTCAATATGGAGTGAGTGACCAAAACTGTCTGTTCATAGCTTATGAGTTGTCCAGTACACAATTGTGTACACCTACATCCTCTCACTCACCCCTAACCCTACCACCCCACCCCCAAATTACCTTGGCACCACTGGATCAGTGGACTACTCTGTTTGTGCTTTGTTTCTCTGCTCCCAGAGCAGACAGACAGCATGTGTTCCCCTAATACTAATAGTCAGAGCCAAGTGATGTTTCCAGGTTAAATAATGTTGACTTGTTTATGAAAGAGAGAAAAGAAATAGATTTTTTTTAAAAGAAAGTAATTTACTTCTATGCCTGTGTAGTTGTGGAACTTGTATCACACTCATCTGTGTGTGAGAGAGAGCTACTGTTACTTCAAGTCTGAAATCATAATTTATAAAGGTTAAATAATAGTAGAAATAACCTCATATGGCAGAGTCCACAAGTCCATGTTTGTACCATATCTAGCTCAGTTATATTTAATGAGGATACTCATATGCAAACGATGATAACTTATCTGTTCATGTATAAGCATCTGTGTCAATTCATTTTTTTTCTGAAATGGAAACATCCAGAAATTGACTTGTTTGCTTCCATTTCTTATAAATAGTGATCTTTATTCTTCAGAGGGGAAGGGATCCTAAAAGTCTGATAAATGTATTTTTCTTGCCATGAAAAAGATACTTCCTTTTTTTTTTTGCTTTCTAGCCATAGACATGAGGCTGGTGAGACAACTGATATCACAAAAATCTGGTGGCTTCTGTTTGAGCATGTAACTACTGGTTCTCGATCTCCAGGCTCCTGGCAAGAGAAACTTTTCTATTTTTTTCCTTTTTCTTCCTTTCCGATCAGATCTTCTTTTGCAATAAGAAAATATTTTCTGTCTGGATCCAGTTTCTCTCCACCTGGTAGCTTATCTTTTAAACTGGTGACATCCATCCAGAGAGGTGCATGAGCTGTTGCTGGCATCCAGAAGAATTTCCACTAAGATGATTTACGCTTTCACGTAGGGATTCACATAGGAATATTTCTTAGACTTCTTAGACAGAAATTTTAAACATACTCATGCTGGGGAGGCAAGTGACAAGACGGGGCAGTGGAATTCAGTGAGACTATCTGACTCATAATGATACATGTGGAGAATTAAAAGACAGCAACATTTTTAAATAACATTTCCTAGTACTGAAGTAGTAAATAACATGAATTTCTACCTCATCTTGAGAATAGAAACAGTGCTGGTTTAGTTTATCGTTAGAGGGGGTGGACCAGAGCCAGTACAAAGAAAGATAAATGGAGAGCAGGAATGTAAGTGCACCATAAGACCCAGCCCTCAGTCTGAAAGAAATTGCCATCCCTGAACCTTAGATCTTGTTGAAAGCCTGTAGCTAGCACTTTATAGATTTCTTTTTGTACTGATTTGAATAATATTTACTTACTATCGAAATAAAAGGACGGTGGGAAGCAGAGCAATATAATATGATAGCCTAATCTCATCCTATTGGAGCTGGAGTCTCCAAGTGTTGAATTGGGCAAAGGTATAATTTTTGGACATCTCAGAAAGAACAGCTTCCTTCTTTTAAGATCTGACCTTGGGTGGTAGCTTAAACACTTCAAGGAAGGACCCCACTGTGGCTATGGCCCGGTCCACACTTAGCTTTGCGATTTGGCGGCAGTCGATGGGAGATACGCAAGTGACGTAAATCACTTGCGTATCTCCCGTTGACTTTGCAGCGTCCCCTCTGCGCGCCGTCCACACTGCGCTGTGTCGAAGGGAACAGCGCTCCCTTCGACGCAGCGCTACACCACGTACCGGGGTGGTTTTCCTGCGTCGCTTGCTGGATCGACTGAGCACGTCTCTACAGAGCGCTCAGTCGATCCAGAGCAATCGATCTGGCGGCGGCGAATTTGCCGCCGTCAGTGTAGACCCAGCCTTTGTCTCCCAGAAAGATCTCTCCCACTCATTAGGGATGGTTCTATGTAAGCAAGTAGCAGACCTTTTAATAAATGGGGGAGGGGTATCTGTTCATGTTTCATGGCAAATTAATTGCTGTTCACTAGGGCAGGTGGCATGAAATGTTACAAAAAAGGTGTAATTCACAACTGAATTAGAGAGAGGGATTCTCATCAACTTTGACACTCTCGCTCCCAAGAATACTGCTGTTGAGCAACACTGAGGGATGGTGTGATTGCAGTACACTCTACCATTTGGCTTTTCATCAGTGGGTAGTCCATCTAAAGAACAAGAAATTGAGTAATTTTTTAGGCTGATTCTGAAGGAACCTGGATGTTTTAAAAGACTTTTGGAAATGCATGTACAAAATTATATGTGCATGGCTTTGGTAATTGTGTATGTTAATGGCCTATTATCAAATAACTGACTTAAAGATATTGTAATAATCAGGAGCACAAATTATGTGAACACATTATTGCACACACCCTCCCCCATGTTTAGAAATGTGCTTGGGCAACAGTGGTTATTAGAAAAAGTTGCCTCAAGGGTTGTTGACCCTTTTTAATGTTGAACCCTAACAACAGATTATTTGGTTCAATGTAGTGTATTTCTATTTGGTACTATATATAAAACTTCATATATGAAGACTGTGCGACATGGAGATTCTGAATTGAATGATAAAAGTATTTCTCAATGTAGCAAGTGTACAGCATTGCTGTTGCATTTTCCTTTCAAGTAAGTTCTGCTAAATGGTCATGTAAGTCCAAAGTATGGAGTAGGTCATCCTCATGTGCTTTGAAATTATCACCAATGAAATCTAAGGAGAAATTTCACCATTCAGCACCCCTGGCTATGGCAGTAGCCAGTTTGGGTACATCATAGTTTGAGCACTTAGGTCCAAATTCAGATCCTAATGTGCAGACTGAATAACTGGGCTGGATGCTAGGGAAATGCACAGGGGGAAGTGGAAGGAAGTCATCCTCCCACCAGATTGTAGAGTTGTATGCTGCCCTTAGGCCCAAACACATATGCCCCATCACAGGCACGTATTTTCAGATTTACTGTTACCACACAAGCACAATCTTAGCTCATGCTCCATAACCCTAGCTGCCCCGTGCTACACATTATACTTAAATGGTGGTTATGGTCTTAAATCGTTGCCAAACAGACTAAACAAAATATGATCTTGTTGAGCAGGAACAGTTCAATTGTGAGGAATTTTCCTGCCTGATATGAGCGTTAGCTTTAGTAGCCAGGCAATTCTTTCTATTACAGAAACATTTTTCCCCCTTAATGAAAAGTATACAGTCAAACGGTGTATGATGATAAACTGCAAATGATGTGCTAGTTCCTATTGGGAATAATTTACACATCTGCCATTTAAAAAATGTTAAATTGAAGTTTTCCCCAAGTGAGTTTGCAAAAATGATTGTAGCCAAGAATGTCTCTCTTTGGCTAATTTCCTCTCTGTTCCTTTGCCTTTCTGGCACACTCCAGATGAAATAGTTGAGGTTGGGCAAGAGATATGCCTTGTGAATTTGGGGTTTAATGAACATGAAAAGTACAAAACAGACGGTTTTGGCAGATGCCATTGTAGCTCTTTAACATGTTTGTTTTTCACAAAACAAGGCTGCACAGAGGGTAGAAATGTTTTGTGAATTTGTCTCTCACTCTATATATATGATCAATGTTAGGTCAGTTGTTTATAGCAGAATTAATGGCATTGTTTATATAGTGTTTGCCTTTAAAAATGTGATTTTTCTCTCATTGCATTTTCAGGTTGCTGCTGCTTCTTCTTCTTTTTTTTTTTTCCTACAGTATAATCAGAATTGAAACAAAATCTGTTGAGCATGTGTCTGATAGTCCAGACCTTATTTGAGTTCACTGCTTGTATGAAATATAGCAATATGTGGAAACACTTATACAATCTGTGGTCACAAAGTCATATTTTTTTCCCTCATCATAATTTTCCTTTCTGCCAAGACATTTTTGGCAGATTTTAAAAGGTTCACTCTATTAAAAATGTTATAGACCAAATGGTTTTTAGAAACTTTATTGGGGGCACTACTTAAACAAAGGAAGGATTGGGCACTAAAAGAATTTCAGCAGAACTTCTTTGCTTAGAGAATAGTAAATATGTGGAATAAAATATTCCAGGCAGCAGTATATGTGACTAGAATAGTGATTTTTTTTAAAGGAGTTTGAAAAGCATATACAAAGAAAAAATATTGAACAGGTACAAAAGAAAAGAAGAGAACTACAATAGACTGGAATCCTAACGTCCTTGTATTTTTTTTAAATAAATAATAATTTCCCCACTCACTGAGGCGCCTAAACCTGTACACAAATAAAATTACAGTACAGTATGACATCACAGACTATCTAATATGCCTGTTTTTATAATTGTTTGAAACTGATTATCCTGGAATAATTGCAAAATATTGTATTAGTAGGAGCAGTAATCCAAATGTTTCCTTGTGGTTTATCTTTCCAATAACATGGCTTTCTGATCTTAATTGGTTTCCAAAATGTTCATGTGTTACTATTTAAATGACACTGTCTTGCTTTAAAAAAAGAGTTAACCAAATTCTCTCTCTCTCTCTCTCTCTCTCTCTTTTTTTTTGTAGAATAAGAATTTACTCTTTGAGAAGATGAAGGGTGGACCAAAGAGAAGAAAAAGGGTAATTGTGAGAACACAACTTGTTTTTTTATTTTAAAATCTTGTTTCTGTGTAGAGCTGATGAAGGTTAAAAAAAATCATATTGGTGAAATGAAGAATTGGTCTAACACATCTGTATTATGACTTTGAATACTACTTGGTCAGGACATTTCTGTGATTGTCCACAGTGTGTGGACTTAAAAGTCCACTGATTATAAGTTTTCTTATTTGATCCCAGCCAGCTGAATTGCATTCAAAAGATGTATTCAAGTGCAAAGCTTTCATGTAAAATCTAAGAATTATATTAACTGGCTTTTTTAATAGCTCTTATTTTGCATAGAAAATGATTTTTGAATAACATGGATAGTTTCTCTTTCAAACTGAATTTTTAAAAATTAATTTCCCATAACAGATAAGTGTGAAATCCATGACTAATGCTAGATCCTTATAGAAAAGAATCCTGCTCACAGCTGCCTGTGTCAACATGCCATAAGGGTTTAAATTATAGCAGAATTTGGTCCCATAATTGGCATAGTTACATTAGTTTCAATGAAGTTTCTAATTTATCCCAGTGAGAGAGGAGAATTAGGACCATTATGCTGCATCCAGCTGTCTCTCAAACACAACTCCTGGGTTCTCCTCTTGATGACGTAACACAAAGATGCCCAGTCATCATGCAGAATTTTTGCACCCTACATCTTGCTAACCCCTGACTTCTCTCGCTACTCCTGTCTCAGAAAAGGTATTTATCTTTTGAGTTTGCTGCTGCTGCTGCATTTCTCTGTAAGAAGAAAACAGGACTTTTGAAATTTAAAGTGCAGCTCCATACTGAAAAGTGACCTTGTAAAGTACTGCATCAGGGGTTCCATATTTATTATAAAGTGAGCACTTTTGGTTTGAAATAATTGAAGCACAAAGTAAAGATTGTTGTTCTAACTTCCTACCTTGCTATCTCAGGCAGGAAGCTGGAAGTCAAGTTGATTTCTTTTTGATTCACACGTCACTAACAATAAACATTCTGCAATCAGAATTTAGTAATCAATTCTGATGATTACTACATGACCCAGAAGAGTATCCACCTCCCTCTCCTTGATCTGTGTTGGATTTGCAGTGTCAACAGGAAAAAAAAATCAACTTATTGTAAATCAGTAAAGTAAGGAGATGTGCCTCTGGGAACAGATACGTGGTGTCTTTTTACATAATAGAACTGAACTTTAAGGTAAAGTTACATCAAAAAGAAAGAAGTTATCTGCATACTTCCTGACTTAACAGAATGTAATGTTTATTGTGTGTGAGAGAAAATATGGGAGGAAAGATGGTTCAGTGACTAGGGCACAAACCTGGAATTTGGGAGACCAGAATTCAATTCTCTACTCTGCTACAGCCTTCCATGTGGCCTTGGGCAAGTCATTTAGCCTTTCTATGCCTGACTTTCCCATCTATAAAATGGGGAAAATAGTACCAGCTCCCTGTCAATCCCCCTTTTTCATTGCACTAAGGAGATGAGAATCAAAACATTAGCATTCAATTTAGATTGTACTAAAGTTTCTAGTCAAGCCTCTCATTTATTTCTCCACCTTGAAGGATTTCAGGATAGGTACAAGATTTTTATTCTTGTAGTGGAATGGATTAATTTTTGCATTAAAGCTTATTTCAGGGGAAAAAAGATAGATTTATAAATTATTAAAATTTTTCCCTTGGAGCGATTTGTTCTTCATGCACTGAAAAGAAAAATTAGCAACCAGAGAATGAGTTTTAATATTTGCAGGTCTGTCAAGTCTTTCTAAATAAGCTTTGCATCAGCATCTCCCTCAAAGACTTGTAAAGCTGCATGATGGAACTATATTATATCCTACTTTTACTAAACATTACAAATTAAGACCCTGATTGTATAAACACTGCATGTGAATAATCCATTGAGTTAAATTGATTTGTTTTCCTATTTCGATAAAACACATATAGTATATTTCTGATCTGGTAGAGATTTAGCGTTCTTATTTTCCATAGAGAGGAATGCTATGCTGGGCTAGAATCTTTAGAGCAGTGACAAATACACTATAATAGTCACATGGAGGGTGCAAACATTCCAAGAGTAATGATATGGGCATGACTGACAGATCATTGGGAAAACAACCGATCAGTTTACATTTGACAGTCATATCAGTGCAAATTGTTTTATTTATTCATTATTGCTAGTTCCCCCTGGATATATCTTCCCATTCCTAATCAGTATCTTTTAATAAAAAAAAAAATTTTTTTTTCAGAGTGTGAACCCATATCTGCAAGGCCAGAGACTGGACAACGTTGTAGCAAAGAAGTCTGTTCCTCATTTTTCAGATGAAGACAAGGGCACTGAATAAGTACTATAAAAATGAATGATGAAAACTCATGCCACCCTCTACTAGATCATAATATTGCTTACATATAATCAGCTATTAAAATCCTTACGAATGACAGCATGTTTATTATTTATATAATTGTGGATGAAAAACAGCTGTATTTATAACATTGTTCTCCTGGATAATGAAAATATGGTTCTGCTTTCTGTTAAATTATGGTCATAGGACCTTTTTGTTGTTTTTGTTTTAGTCATGGAGAGAGTTTTAAAAATATTAGTCATTTTAATAGCTGATGCGAATTAAATAGCATTAAATAGCAGCTTGCAATGAGGAAGAAGATATAAAAAAATCACCCAGTTCAATTCCAGTGTTTACGCTTATATTTTGCCATGTTTGACACACGAAAATTATAGCTTTATTTTTTTGTTCACAAATGCTGTTATTTAACAAACTACGGTGATGATAAATATTATTTTACCGGATACTTTCAGCTTTTGGTCTATTTTAATAAATACTCAAGCAATCTACAGTGTTTACAGACTGACATTTCCCAGAGTATTTGGTAGGATAATCTGCCTTAGTTATTGCCATGCTAACTAGAAAACTATCGTTTGAATCTACACACGGACGTATTTTTCCTGGTCAGTTTTTATCATTTCACTATCTCATCTTTCCCAGACACTCATACCCCCTTGGCTATCTGCTGGTACTTCTCTAGTTTGCAGATTATGAAATCCAACTTTTTTTCCCCCCTGAGTGGCTATCGCATTTGTACATTTAAAAAGAGGCCCAATTCATACTCCTATGGAATGCCATGAGTGAGGAAGATAATATTTGCATATAATAATAAAGTTCTCAGGTCAGATGCTGCCTATTTGTAAGTGGGAGGATCTCATTGTTTTCAGATATAAGGTGTCCTGTCAACCTAAGTTCCAGCACATGGGCTCCCCCTCCATTAAAACAGGGTTGAACTTGAAAAAATCAGGACAGGCATCAAGCTGCTGAGATTCCCAGCTGTGAGATGATCAGTAGACCTCATCCCTGGCCTACAATTTTACCAGTAGTCTGGCAGTTTCATTGTCAACTAAACCACGTATCAGGCTGTGTAAATTACTTGATTTGCAGCAAGAGGAAAAGACAGGTGAAAAGGGATCTTCATCTCTTCCATGGGCATTGAATACTCCCATGCAAGAATCAAGGTCCAAACTTGTAGTCCTCTCCACGATTGGTCTTGAAGTTAGAGCTGGGTAGCTCATCTCAGAAGCTCTTGTCATACTTGTGGACTGTAGGAGGATACTGCTTTCCCCCTAAACCAACAAACTGATACACACTTTACAGTCAGATGAGCTGTGATGGGGTCAAATTTTGTTACTTCTAGAAGGTGTCTGGCATTGCTTCCCAACCAAACAGGCCATATTTCACACTTGATATTTATTTTTCCTACATATCAAATGCCCCATAGTTTATGGAAAATGGTCTCACCTTATATTTATGAACCTCAATCTGTGAGACAACAAGAATCCCCCTCCCCTCCAAAAAAAAAAAACAAAAAACCAAACCTAACAACTTAGGTTAGACAGAATAAAATAGGTACAAGACTGACAGGAGCTGAAATTCTACCTGAGGTTAGATGCAGGTTCACCAGATTTCCAAAAACTGGACTGAGGTGTATTTGGAATTTGAGTTTCCTATGGTAGCAATTAGAGCTGAACAAATAATTAATAATACATTCTTTAGTCACAGATTGCCTCTCTCAAACTGTTTCTCAAGCAGATTGCAAAACTCTAGAATTTGCTCTACCCTCTAAATTCATCATGGGTTGCTTCACAGTCTCATCTTTTCTTTCTACAAAGAACGTAAGAACAGAAGCTTTGAGTTGAAGGGAATACGTTGTAAGGTGATATTTGTAATTGGCTATGACAAGAAGATGAAAACTTGCTGCAATATGCTGAGCACTGTTAACTCCCAAAAACTTCATCAGAAGATGACGGTACTCGGGATTTCACACTGTCAGATACAAAGAAATGGTTTGTGATCATACATTGGCTCTAAAATAGAAACCGAGGGCTATATGTCATGCCATCAGTTTAAGAGCAGAACTTTCCGTTGATTTCACTGGTGCAAAGTACACAATATATCCATAAACTTCTAGATATGCGCTGCCTGCTGCTGCTGCCAAACAGAATTTTAGCGAGGAAAAGTGGGTGAGATGGTATCTTTTATTGGCCCGACATCTGTTCGTGAAAGAGGCAAGTTTTCAAGCTACATAAACCTGAAGAAGAGTTTTGTGTAGTGCAACAGCCTGTCTCTTTCACCAACATAAGTTGGAACAATAAAAACTATTACCTGACCTGCATTGCCTCTCTACAACACTGACAGACCGAATTCGATCTGGTTGAGGTCTTTCCATACCATTAGGTTCCGCAGAGCTGGAAGAGGGTTTTTTCAGATACAACCCCCAACACTTTCTACACTGTTAGGGAAAATGGTTCTACAGGCTCTACCATATAAAAGAAGCCATTTAATGACTTGCCAGATTAAAGACTCAACCACTAAAGTGACTTTTTCAAACTTTTACTCCCTTTCATATGCTGTTCCATATTATTTCTATTTGGTAAATGCATAGCTTATAAAGGGAAGGGTGGGGGTGTGTGGTTTGCCTAATAGCATCAAAAAAAAAAACAAAACCCTCATGTCTGGTTCCTTGCAGTCTTGCAGTCCTCAGTCACTTTATGGCACTACACAATGATATGATAATTAAGCACTGCAAACCAGCTAGATTACTGCTGAGGTAGTGCCTGATAACTGTTTACACCCACACCAGGGCCTGAGAAACTGAACATCTCAGTGATAGATCTGCATGGAGATGGGAAAACAAGTTCTAGAGTTTGGAGATTTTTGTCTTTTTTATTTTTTACCTTCATATTGCCACAAAGTAATATATATTCATGGCAATCTGCTGATTCCATTAAGCCCCCTTGACTGTACTTGAAATTAGGAAATCCCCAAAAACTATTGAGAAACTTTAACCTGTGGCTTTTGTATTCTTGATAACAGGATTAACAATTCTATCTTCAGGTCTGTGTATGACCTGCCTTTCAGTTCCTTTCACAATCAAGAGACCAAAGATCCAAAAGGAATTGTAGTTATTCATAAAGAACCCTCAATATCTTTTCCCCAGATATGCCATAATTCTGGTCTTATGGAGTCAATCAGAAAAAATTCACATCCCAAGTTTTCAGTTAATTGTGCACATTGCTCAAATACATTAATCTACTTATACAGAGCATCAATCAACAGTGATTGAATTTTGGTTTTCTTTCGGGAAGTGCATGAGTTTCCTAAAAAATTCTGAATAATTAAGGAAGTTGTTTTAGTGACATAATTGATATTTAAAAGCATGTGTATCCTCTTAAAGGTGTAATTAGTGGATTAGTTCATTTATGAGACTTTAGGACTAAAGCACTCATTATATTGCTACAGTTGTTTGTATTTTAACTCTTTAGAATTAAAAACTTCACATTGTTAGGTATTTTACAAACTTCAAGGGTCTTAAATCTTTTAAGATACAGTTTGTGTGAAAGAAGCTGTACAAAATAAAGTGTATTGCATTTCAATTAAATCTTTGTCAGGTAAAAATATCTAAATCTACTATAACATTTAAAGTGTTATTAAGTAGATGACAGTATATGATTTATGACACAATGTTGTGTGTGTGTTTATATATAAAATATATTTGTCATTTTAAGATTGATAATTGATTAATCAAATCAATAGTAAAGAATAGAAAGATGCTAATCTGCAAATGCAAACTTTATAGTATAAGAAGGGGTAATGAGTTAACTGATATATTTTTTATTGGCACATTTGTGTTTCATCTAAACAGAGAACCTTTTGACAGAAAAAGGAGCAACGGTCTCAAGTTGCTGGGGGGGAGGTCTAGTTTGGATATTAGGGAAAAGATTTTCACTAGGAATGTGGTGAAACACTAGAATGGGTTACCTAAGGAAGTGGTGGAATCTCCATCTTTAGAAGTTTTTAAGCTGTGGCTTGACAAAACCCTGGCTGGGATGATTTAGCTGAGGTTAGTCCTGCTTTGAGCAGGGGGTTGGACTAGATGACCTCCCGCGGTTGCTTCCAACTCTAATATTCTATGATTCTATGGCTCTGTGATTCTATGAACCTTATTCAATGCCTTTAAGCAAATTGTGGCTGTAGCTCCTACTAGTGTGAGAGGAGATCTGCTAGGGTTTTAAGTAGAGCTAGTCAGAACATTTTTCTGAAACAAAGGTTTCATTGAAGCTTTTCACTGAGATATATATCTCTACTTACAACCCTGCTTTCAGTAAGAAGGTTTTTGGGTTTTTGAATGCTGAGGGGTGGTAAGGAAGAGGGCAGGGATGACAGAGATTACAGCTGGGTAGTTAGGGCACTGCTGTTAAACACCCAAGTTCAAATTCCTGATTTGGAGAGACCTCGGCTGAAAAACTCTGCTCTGAATCAATCAGAGCTGGGATATGAAGCCGGGCCTCCCAAATCCAAGTTTAGTACTCTGGCCACCCAAACCATTTTCATAAAACACATTTGAAAGGTTTTGTTTTCATTACGGTTTTGTAGCTAACAGGTTTTGTTCAACGTGGACGAAAAACAAATTTGAAACCTCAAAAGTTGTGAAATGGAATTGTTGTTCTCTTGTCAGCTCTAGTTGTAAGATGGTGGATACAGTTCTGATCTCATTTACAATGGTGTAAAATTGGTGTAATCCATTAATTTCAATGGCATTGCTCCTGATTTACACTGTTGTAAGAGAGCACAGATCAGGTCTCCAGATTTTTTTTGGATCAACATGACAAAGAGTTTAGACTGCTGTAAAGTTCTCAGATGGAGGTATATTTACAATGTGCTGTGTGGAAAGAACCAAGGAAGGCTGGGTCGATGCACAGGGTACAGCCACTAAACCCAGTCGTGGTATGCAAAATGCTACAAGGCAAATATTGATCCATGTAAACTGGCTGTAGCAGAGAGAGGTACCCAGGAGCTTCATACTCATAAAACTACAGTTTTAGTAGCTGTTGCAGCACAGTCAAGCTTTCAACGTCTTCTGGATCTACTCCCTCTTCCATGCAGGATGACACACTGGTTGCCCGTAAAGCAGAGGACAACATCTGCCATCATGCAAGAGCTCACCCTAGTGTTTCAGGCCAGCAGGGTCTGGCAGTGACTCTCTCTGAAATTAGACACACATCCCAGTCTATAAAAATTGAAAGGGAAGGAAAACCCTTCAAGGGGAACTGAAATGTTTTAAAATAATAATTAAAAAAAACAACCTGTGCCCAAGTCCTACACAGTGTGTGTGTGTGCGCACGCGCGTGTGCACATTTAAAATGGACGGCTACCACTTTAAACAAAATAACTGGAAATTTGTTCCTCCTTTTTTTACCTAGCAAGAATTCTGTTCAGGTTTCCATGCTTCCTCTAGGTGGGCCACATCGCAACCACCCACTGCAAATTAAGGAAAGCGGCTTACAATTCACTGTTAGTAAGTATTTATCATTTTTAAATCTACACAGATATTGTATTAATTATAATTATATATATATATAATATATATATATTTTATAATTAAATATGATTTAGAAGCTCAGTTTTTAAAAAAAATATATTAAAGCACTCCTGTTCTCCTTTAAACGTAAACATCAGGGTAGTTAAGCTCTGGAACAGGCTTCCAAAGGAGGTTGTCTCATTCCTGTCACTGGAAGTTTTTTAAGAACAAGTTAGATAAACACCTGTCAGGGATGGTCACATATTCTTTGTCCGCCTCAGCACAGGGGACTGTACTAGATGACATTCTGAGGTCCATTCCAGCCCTGTGATTCTCTGATAGGGGAAAAAACCCTTGAATATAATCATTAGTGGGTATATATGTTGTTGTAGTTCTGTTGAAATCAATGACAACAGCAACAACTCGATTCAGCTGAAGATCTGTCCCAGCAAGGGAGAAAGACCCTTAGGAAAAGTTTCCATTTCACTAAGTAGGAACCAATGGCTACTCCCTCTCCCTTCTCTGTTGTTCTACCCCTCCCTTCCCCCTCCATTTAGGCAGGTACAAGCCTCTAGTCCTCTAAACCCTGGGTGAGCAAATGACCCCCCACTTCCACCACAATCAAAGATGGAATCCAGCCCATGCTGCTGCTGAGACGCATCCCTGACATTCTAACATTGACAGGGAACTATGTGAAGGTGAACTTTAAAATGAAAATCCTTTGCAATAGAACAAGGGGCTTGGAGTTGCTACAGTCAAGACCCCCGTCCTCTGTACATCCAGGAATATGGCTGGCTAATACAGGGTTACAGCCCGAAGACACGCATCCCAATGAGATTTGTTTCTCTACGGGACAGTGAAAAAGCTAAGTAAATCACTCGCCAGATATGTACAGTATCAGGTCTCCCACATTCAAGCTTTCTGCCATTAGTTGAAGAATGGGGTTGAATTCCAGTGCATTATCCTAATTCACCATGAGGAGGAAGTATGTAGTATCTGATCATGTTTGCTTTATTTATGATGCTTTCCAATGACTGTGATTTCTGACACTAGGAATATCTGCTAGCCATGTGTTGAACACATGGCAGCATTACAAATCTTAAACGATTATGAATGCCATGGCAGCAGCATTAGCAATTGGAGCTGAAAGAGCTTAGAAAACTTGCTTGGCTATTTTTTCCATCTATTTTCTGGTTTCTTGGGTGGAGATGGGGGTGGGAAGGTAAGGAAGGAGCTTAGGGGTAGGAAATACAGGGATTGAGCTGGTTCCCATGTTGAAAGATTAGGGAATCATAGAAGATTAGGGTTGGAAGGCACCTTAGGGGGACATCTAGTCCAACCCCCTGCTCAACCTCTCTGCAGGAGCAACCCCAACTAAATCATCTTAGCCAGACTTTGTCAAGCTAGGCCTTAAAAACCGCTAAGACTAGAGATGCCACCACCTCCCTAGGTAACCCATTCCAGTGCTTCACCACCCTCCTAGTGAAAACGTTTTTCTTAAAATCTCACATACACCTCACCCAGCACCTTGACACCATTCCTCCTTGTTTTGTCATCTGTCACCACTGAGAATAGCCTAGCTCCATTCTCTTTGGGAACTGCCCCCCTCCCCTTTCAGATAGTTGAAGGTTGCAATCAAATCTCCCCTCACTCTTCTCTTCTGCAGACTAAATAAGCCCAGCTCCCCGGCTGTAAGATCTGAATCATCTCTTTCCTATTGCAAAGGTCAGAGTTGTTATCCCTAAACTCATAGAATCAAATTCTTATTCCAATACATGGATATGAAGCGGGTGGGTGTCTTCTACATTTGATTGGAAAATGTCTTCATTCTACTATCCTCTCCAAGAAAAACAAGAGTGGGAGGCAGTGGCTCAATTCCATTGTAAAATGACTGAGGCTAAGGAGAAAGCACAAAGAAGAAAAAGTAATGGGCTGTTTGCTAATGGCATCACCAAGCCTCTCTCCTTCCCTGGCTGCTGTCACTCACTTACAAGCCATTAAATCTTGAATTTAAATGCATAAATATTGTCTACTTTTAATTTAGATTGTTGGCCTGAACCGAATGGACAAATGACAATTGTTTGCAGTGTTGTTGTGCCTAGTTGGTCCCAGGATATGAGCCAGCCAAGGTGGGTGTGGTCATAGCTTTTATTGGCCCAGCAAAAGACAAGACTTTGAGCTTATTAGAGGGCGAGTCCCAGAGCAGGTCTAGACAGCTGCTCATGTCAATATGATGTATATTGCTCAAGAGTGTCAAAAAAGGAGCAATGCAAGCCACAGCACGCTAAGCACTGTTGTGAACAGAGCTACGTCGGTATGTCTCCCACTGACATAGCTACCACCTTTGGCGGAGGGGGCGTAATTATGCCAATGGGAGAACTCTCTCCCATCGGCATAGCGCGTCTTCACCAGACGCAATACAGTGCTGCAGCTGTGCAGCTGTGCCAATAATGCACTTCTAATGTAGACTAGCCCTCAGTAGTGTCAGTCGGACTATGCTGGGTTGTTCATAGGATCAAGCTTAAGACATACCCCAGAATCCATTTCCTATCTCAGATGGCGTTATCCCTTTGCAGGTCCAGGACAGCCTCTCCAAGAAAATATTTTGAACCAAATGATGCAGGCCTGAAGCAAAACTTTCACTTTACTCCAACTCCAGTACGGAATTTGGACCTTTGATAATGCAAGCCATTTGGTGCAATCCTGTGTACTAAAATGCAAAATGTTTGCTCTTCCAAGGTACCTTTGTGAGTCAGGGAGCCAGGGCATCCCCAGCAGTGATGGTTTTACACAATCCAGTCAGAGGAATTATTATGATAGCTGTTTATTATTTGTTTCAAGTACGCCTAAAAATGTGCAAGATACTTTCCAGCCATAAAAGGGATTTGTCTTCACTGCAAAATGTGAAAAAAAAATATAATCTATTCCCACCCACTCCCTCACCTGTCACTCCCTACCCCGGAGGGATTTATCCTTACTAAATGCATTGAGGTAAAAACTACAGTGCCTTGTCGTCACTAGGATTTTACATCAAGATAGCTTTTTGGCTATAAAAACATACCTTTTTTGCAGTGAAGGCATAGCCAAAGAAGGCATAGCCCCTGTGCCAAAGAGCTTACCATATGAAAAGGGTAAACTCCACTTAAATGCAGGAAAAAATACCACCCCACCTCTCTTGTCCCCTTCAGTTAGATAGTGGGGGCAGAAAGGAGCTATGATTTTTTAAAAATATGTCTGATAGATTTCACCTTCACTGACTCCAAAGTATTCTTTCTTCTAATTTTGCTGTAATATTTTTTAAAAAGGGAAAGGTTTTATTTTTTTTATAATTCTTATGTCCATTTTGAAACCACGTCAAGAAATAATACCTTCTGCACAAGAGTTCCTGGTTCTATCTGGTTCCAAACCAAAAAGTCCCACAGCAGTCTGATCTGAAGTGTGATTGATTTGGTCACTAGCAGTCTGACTTACATCTTCTGGGCACTAAGATTTCCTGGAAAAAAAATTTAGATGCTTAGACTTTTAAAAAGTGCATTCATAAGCCTAAAATGTTTGATAACTGATTCATTGCAAACACCTATGTAAAGGTTCCTAAACTATTTACAGATGCTTCCTTTGCAGCAAGTGGATTTGCACTTTTGCAGATATTTTTAATGGCATGTAATTTGTGTAATTTCATTTCACTAAACTGGGGATGAAAGCAGCTGAAAGGGAATGGACAGACAATGTAGTTGTTTGTGGAGAATGAAATGACAGCTAATTCATTACTTTAAGCTGCTCCATCAAAGGGGCTGCATTTGGGAAATAAAGTATGAGAACTGGAAAATGCTAATTAAAATTCAAGATGCTGAAATAAAGGAAAAGAGCAAGTATTAAACTTCCCAACATCCTTAGCTAAACTAGGACTAAAGGGTGATTTTTTGACAGGGAAACAGGAGAAGTAAAACAGAACAGTTGGAAATATAAAGACAAAAGAGTTGGCCCCAGACTTGCCTGTGCAGTTTCCCAGAAATGAAAATGTTTTTGGCAATTTTTAAAGGGGAAATTTTTGGTAACAATACAGATAAAAGATAGAGACTTTGTAATTATTATTATTATTATTATTATTATTGCTTTTAACTCTATCAAAACTTACTTAGAAGCCTTGCTCTAAATAGTAACATACAGCGAAGCTAGCGTGTCCTTTCACAAGGAAGAAAAGAGTATATCGAATAAATGTGGGGGTTTCCAGTAAAGTTCTCCATACTTAGGCATGGGTCCCACAATGACTTATGCATGTGCTTAACTTTTTCCATTCTGAGTAGTCCCACTGAATGTAAAATTAAGCACCTGCATAATTCTTTGCAGGCTTGGGGACTTTTAGACCATCCCCCAGTTCAGCAAAGCATCTAAGCACATGCTTAAATCCACGTCTATTCAGCAAAGCGGTTGAGCAAGTGCTTAACTTTTAGCACAGACTTAAGTCCTGTTAAAGTCACTGAAGACTGCTGAATCAGAGCGCTATATGTAAAGGTGCTCAGAGAAGAAGGCCGTTTGGTTACAGCACTTCTTTGCCTTCGGATAAGCTGTGCTTATACTGCTTCTGATGGCAGAGACTAGGCTTTTTCTTTTGAAAGATGAATTTTGATGATGGAGAACTACATTTTAAAATGTTGTTTCACGTAACTGTTCCCCATTACTGGCTTTTGAGGATTTCAAAGTTTTAATAAAACATCCGTGTTCAGGGCCCAAGCATAATTTTTTGGGGCCCAGTACAAACTTGTAACACAGGGCCCCTCCCACACACATACCACAATCCCTCATCCCATACATACATTCTCATGAGCCATGAAAATTTTTTTCCTCATGGTAATGGGGGTTGCAGCCTGGACTGGGCCCCCCAGGGCCTCTGGGCCCCAGTACAGTATACCTTTCCCCCGCCCCCCATGTGGGGGCCCTGTCCATGTTTTAAGGCTCATAAGTAGGTAAACGTTAGAACAATGACACTCAGACTGAAGCTCATGAGCTGCAAGTGGCCCTTTAATTTGCCTCCTGCATCAATTTGCAACATGAGATACTAAAACACTGTGTGAGTTAATAATTATTAACCAGTCTAAGTTATTAACCAATCAGGATGCTTTTACTATGTTATTAACCAATTGTAGTTGATAAAATAACAATACTTGGGCAGTCATTTTGCTGTGAAAATAATATATATATATATATATACACATACTATAAACTAAATATTTCCCCTGTCATACTGTTTAAACATGAATATATAGTACTGTAGTAAATGAAACAATGAATTCACACTATTGTGGCTCTTTTGGATAATGTTGATCGCTAATTTGGCTCCTGAACTACTGCGGTCAGAGTGTCACTGCAATAGAGGATTCAACTTTCAAAAGTGGGTACATAACACAGGAGCCTAATTCCCAAGTGAATTAAGGACTTCTGAAAATTGTATGCTTTATCATATAGATGGGGAAAGTGAGGCATGGGATGGTTAAACTGACCTGCAAATGAAAAAGAAAAAACGATTTGTCCCTTTGTTTTGCTTCTTGATGATGTATAAAGAAAGCCTATGAAAAATGGGAGGGTAGGTGTTTTGTTTGTTTTTACTTTAGCAGGAATGTCATCTTCTTCTTCTAGTGATGGTCCCTATATGTATTCAAAAGGAGGGGTGTGCCATGCATTGGAGCCAGAATGTCATCTTACTTTTATGTTGGGCTCCTTGAAGCACCCAGAAAAGTGGACTGGCGTTTTTACAGACAATAATTTAAACATTTAATAAAGACCTATTTTTGTCCTATAGTTTATTAGCCATTACATAGGCATTTAAGACCTATTAGATTTTGTTTTGTTTTTAAAGTCTACATTAAAATAATTTACCTGGTTAGATAAGTGTTTCAGTTTCTTGGGGCATGTGACATTATAATCTAACTAGTTCTCCGTTCTTGCATAGAGACTTAAAGGAAAATAGAGTGGACAAAACCGGAATTTTTAATTTTTTTTGTGTGGGGAGACAAAAAATTTTTTGTGTGGGGAGACAAAAATATTCAGAATTCAGACCTTTCTGTGTAGTAAAGAAGCAAAAAAGGCAAAAACCCAATTTAATTTTTTCCTTTGCAGGTCACTTTTTAAGTAACTTGCCTTGGGTGGCAGATATTTAGGCACCTAACTCCCATTGCTTTCAGTGATACTTGTGAGCCTCTGGACCAATGTGGCAAAGCCAGGCATAGAATGCAGGATTTCTTGACTTTCAATTACCTGCTTTAACTACTAAACCAACTGTTCTGTAAGTATTTTAAAAGCAAAGCACTTTGGTTATTTTTTGGTTGGCTGAAAAAAATGCAGTATCGTGAGCTATATATGGTTAAGAAACAACAAAGAGCTTCTTATTATAGAAACACAAAAAGGGAAAATGAATGCAAATAGACCATTGCTAAAAATATATATGTGATAGTTACAAATGTACATTTCAGGGGTGGCCAAACAGTGGCTCTGAGCCACATGCGGCGCTTTTACAATTAAAGTGTGGCTCACAGAGCCCCCTATGCCATCCCCCCTCCCCATTCTCCACCTACCACACTGAGGTGAGGAGGTCAGAGCTTCTGCCCTGTGGCAGGGTGATGGGGCTAGAGGATTCTTCTGCGAGTGCTTGCTCATGTGCATTCCATGCTAGGTATGTGCATGCACATGTGCACAGCAGTCGGAGATCTTTTTGCCTTAGTGGTATCCATAAAGCCAGCTCTGGCGCCCCCTGGAGTGCTGCGCTCATACTGCAATATATGAGCGCTGCTGGCCTTACATCCCCTCAGTTCCTTCTTTCCACCAGTGATGGTTGTTGGAACGATTCTTCTCTTGTGTCTGCAAGTGCCTAGTGGTCTTCTGTTGTATAGCTCTAGCTAGCTGTATATAGATCTTAAAGATTAGTTAGTTAGTTGTATTTAGAATAGTTGTCCCCCTCTGGGATGTCCATCCAGTGACTGGGCATGCCCTGATCCCTGGGCTTCAAACCATATACCGCATGCCATAAGCTTTTCCCTCTCTGCAACCCACATGACCAGTATCTGAAGTGTCTCGGAGACACACACAGGGGACAAGTATAAGGGCCTTAGGCCGCAGACACAAAAAGACAGGGACATTCGTTTGAAAGCCCTACTAATGAAGGTGGCACTGAAACCAGCCTCAGAACTTGCTCACTCGATTTGGGCACCGAGCACCTTGACATTGGTGTGGAGTGCCCCACCAGCTCTGAGCACGCCATGGCACTGCTCAACATCACTGGTGCCGAAGAAGCACCAGGGCCAATCCCCTGCACCAAGCAAGCAGAGTCAAGCAAAGGACCAGCACTGGGCAAATCACTCGCCCTAGAACAGGCAAAGCCAAGCTCCCCGATGAGGGCCATGAGTCCTCTGAGGGACTCCCCCTCCCCCGGACTCCTGGAAGTGGAAGGGGGCATCTCCACCTAACATGCCATAGACACCTGAGGCCTTCCAAGCAGCCAGAGACTTAATTGCCCTGCCTATGCTGTGTCCCCATTCCCAGAGGCAAGCCAGCCATAGGCCCGCTGCATTGGGTTGCCGATCGGCACCGCTCCCATTCCAGGCACCAATCCATACACTGAGGCCACGATCTCTGGCCCCACGATGCAGCTCCCTGCCATCTTAGCTCTGGTTCCCATCATAGGCCCAATCGCCAATGAAATGGAAAGTCTCTCTGGGGTCACATTGGCAGTCACTGTCAGCATAGTGCCGATCACCACCACGGTATCATTCATCGATGCCGCGCTAGTCACCAACTGGGCACCAGTCTCCAGTACTGCATAGCCCACATCATCATTGGACACCGAAACCCAGACACCACTCCCCTCTGACACAGCACCACTAAGAGGAATCTTACTGGAGGTCACCCTCCCCTCGGCACCGCTCCCCATTGCAGCCACCAGAAGGCGTCTCGTTCAGTACTTCCATGGTCCCCAAGAGGAGAGAGGTTCTCTGTGGACTCAGAAGGGGATCCCAGTACTTGGCCTAGAAAACACAAATCAACAACTGCACTGGCACCAAATAGAGGACCGTTGATGGGAGAATGGTCTCAAGGCCAGTGGCTGACCCAGTGGCCATACTAGAACCCATGAGGATCCTGATGGCCCCCAGCCCTTATTCTTTTCAGCCCTCAGTGACCACGTCAGGGAAGCAGTCAAGGGCACTGACTGACCTGGGTCAGGATCTGGACTCAAGCTCTGTCTCCAGCACTGATCTTTAAGACTTGGACAGGGAAATCCTCCCAGAGGAAGGGGAGCCCATGTCCCTCCCCACCACTGGTACCATCATCAGCTTCATCCCCAGATGAGGCCGCTGCAGGTCACGCCCTGCCATTGCCAACAGATGATTGTAGAGCCCACCAGGAGCTCCTCAAAAGGGTGGTGTCCAACTTGGGGCTTGAGGCGGAGGAGCTAGCTGAACCCACAGATGGTCTGTTCAACTTCCTGGCAGCTGCAGCCCCTGACTAGGCTCACTCTGCAGGTCCATGAGGGGGTACTAAAGCCTTTTGGAAGACACCCCCTCTTTGCTGCCCATCTCCAAGAGAGCGGAGAAAAAGTATCATGGCCCAGCTAAGGGATATGAGCATATATTCTTCCACCCTCTTACAGGATCTTTAGTAGTGGCTGTGGCCAATGAACAGGACAGACAGGGACCAGCAAGTTTGATGCCCAAGAATAAGGAGGCCAGCAACTGGATTTATTTGGGAGGAAAGTTTACTCCATGGCCAGCCTCCAATTAAAAAGCTTCAATTAGCAAGCATTGCTGGGGAGAAACAACTATAATAATTGGGACTTGGTGGTGAAATTTAAGGACTCCCTGCCACAAGACATGAAGCAGGAATTCTTATCTAACCTGGAGGAGGACAAGAAGGGAGGTCAGAGCATCCCTCTGATGGCACTGGTAACAGCCAACTCTGGGGCAAGGTTGATGGCTTCCACGGTGTCCATGTGTCATTGCTCATGGCTGCAATCATACAGGCTGTCACAGGAAGTGAAGCAGTCTATTCAGGACCTGCCATTCGAAGGAAATGTGCTATTCTCAGAACAAACTGATAATAGATTGTACAGCTTAAACCTCTAGGGCTATGTTGTGTTCCCTTGGCCTGTACACCCGCGCAGAGCTCCAGAAGACAATTCTGGCCACCTCAACCTCATTGGTACTCAACCCAACCACATCAGGGATCCTATAGGAGGATGGATAAGGACAAAGGGTTCAAATGCCATTGCCCTGCCTCCTGTTCCCCAGCTGCCCGATCAGGCCCTGCATGACACCAGAGAAGATCACAAAAGGCCTTTTGAGGGTGTGTCCAAGGATGATGTACCAGTCTCATCCCAGGATCCGCCCCCACATTTATTTCTGAATCATTTATTCCCTTTCTTTCTGGCTTGGACCCGGATCACATTGGACTCCTGGGTCCTTAATACCATTGCGGAGGGCTATACCTTGCAGTTTACTTCATTCACATCCTCCCGTCCCTCTTCAGGGACCCCTCTCATAAATAGCTCCTTGTGCAGGAGGTGAGAGCTGTCCTGTGGGGAGGAGCAATAGAGGAAGTTCCTTTAGATGGAAGAGGGAAGGGTTTTACTCTCATTAATTTCTCATGCCAAAAACCAAGGGGAGGGCCTCAGACCCATCCTGGACCTTCATCATCTCAACATACACCTCCAGAAGTTGAAGTTTTACATGGTCTCCTTAGCTGCTATCATCCCGTCACTGGATCCAGGAGACTGGTACACTGCCCTCAATTTGAGGGACACATAATTTCACATTTGAATCTTCCAAAGCCACAAGAGATTCCTGCACTTCGTGTAAGTGGTGGCCATTATCAATTTATGGCACTACCCGTTGGCCTTTCTTCAGCCCCAAGAGTCCTCAAGAAATGTATGATGACAGTGGCCTCACACCTAAGACACTGTGAGTTACAAATTTACCCTTATCTGAATAACTGGCTTATCAAAGGCAGGTCGCAGGCTCAGATCCAGCACAGCCACAATATAGTAAGATCTACCTGCCAGAGTCTAGACCAAGACTCTACTAGTGAACGAACAAAAGTCAGCTCTGTTTCCAGTTCAATGCATAGAGCTCATAGGGGCCATTCTCAACTCCATGCAGGCCAGAGCTTTCCTCCCAGAGTCCAGATTCCAAGCAATGTCAAGCCTGATTATGGGATATTCAGTCCCATCCAGTCATGATCGCTCATTTATGTCTCAAACCGTTGGGCCACATGGCAGTGTGCACATATGTTGTTTAACACGCTTGTCTTCAGCTGTGTCCCCTGCAGGCTTGATTAGCTTCAGTCTTCAGACCCAACAGACACAAACTAGGTCACAGTTCCACAGTCAGTCTGGTCATCCCTTATATGGTGGACTAATTCCCACTTAGTATTACAAGGGGGTCCCATTGGCAGGATTCTCCCCCACAGTGACACTAGTCTCTGATGCCTCAGAACTGGAATGGGGGGGCGCACTTCAATGACCTCAGCATGCAGGATCTTTGGTCACGAGAGGACTGTGCCCTCCATATAAATGTCGGTGAGCTCAGAGCAATCCGGTTAGCATGCCAGGCATTCCTTCCCTATCTGGAGGGTAGGTGGTTCAGATTCTGATAGACAACACTTTTGTGATGTACTACATAAACAGACAGGTGAAGCTATGTCAGGAAGCAACCCGTCTCTGGAACTTCTGCATTCAGAACACCATCCACGCTGTAATGTCCTAAGTGCCAGGAATAAGCTATCAGACCACCTCAGCCACTCTTTCTCATCTCACCACAAGTGGTCTCTTCACGCAAAGGTAGCCAGTGTGATTTTCTGAATGTGGGGAATGCCCTAAGTGGACATATTCGTGTCCAGGCAGAACAGGAACTGCCACCCTGTTCTGCTCCATCCAAGGACTTGCCAGAGACACTCAGTCAGACGCCTTTCTGCTCCTATGGGATTGGGGGCTGATGTACACCTTCCCTCCAATACCAATTGTCCACAGAGTTTTGTTGAGAATCATGCAAGACAGGGTTAAGGTGATCCTCATCACCCCAGCCTGGCCAAGACAGCACTGGTTTGGCATGCTGCTGTAGCTCTCAACAACGACTCCATTGGAACTACCTCTATGGCCACACCTGCTCTCTCATGACCATGGCCGCCTTCTACACCCCAATTTGTTGTCCCTTCACCTGGCAGCGTGGATGCTGCATAGTTGAATGCGGAAGAAAACGCTTGCTCAGTGCAGGTGCATCAGGTTCTGCTGTTGGGCAGCAGAAAACCCTCCACTAGGACTACGTACCTAGCAAAATGGAAGAGGTTTTCCATTTGGGCAATAGACTGGAACATTGCTTCATTCCAGGTCTTGATACAGTCAATCTTGGACTATCTGTTGCACTTTAAGCATCGAGGCCTAGCCCTCTCATCAATTAAAGTTCACTTGGCAGCTATTTTGGCCTTCCATCCCCCAATCCAAAATAAATTGGTTTTTGCCCATGACATCACAGGCAGGTTCTTGAAGTGCCTAGAACAGCTATACCCACGAGTCAGGGATCCCACCACAAAGTGGGACCTGAACCTAGTCCTCTCAAGACTTACAGGGCCTACCTTTGAACCTTTGGCAACCTGTTCACTACTGCCTTTGTGGAAAATGATTGCAATCACCTCAACATGAAAAGCTTCCAAGATCAGGGCCTTAACCTCACAGCCACTCTACACGGTGTTTTATAAAGATAAGGTTCAGCTGCGACCTCCACCCAATTTTCTTACCAAAGGTAGTGTCACAGTTTCACATCAACCAGGATATATTCTTACCAGTATTTTTCCCCATGCCACAGAGATCCAAAGAAGAATGAAGGCTACACACCCTGGATGTCAGATGTGCCTTGGCCTTCTATATCAAAAGGACTAAATCCTTCTGTAGGTCAGTGCAGCTGTTCATAGCAGTGGCAGAAAGGATGAAAGGCTTTCTGGTCTCCTCACAAAGGATCTCCTCATGGATATCTGCATGTATAAAATTCTGTTACGAACAGGCAAATGTGCCTCTACCAGCGACTATAACAGCTCACTCGACTAGGGTGCAGGCCTCATCAGCAGCCTTCCTAGCACAAGTGTCCATCCAAGATATCTGCAGGGCAGCAACATTGTCTTCAGTGCATACTTTTGCTTCCTGTTATGCCTTTACACAGCAGGCAAGAGATGATGCCAGCTTCAGTAGAGCAGTATTGTGTATAGCCCTTGCATAACTCTGAGTGCACCTCCAGAGAAACTGTTTGTGAGACACCTAGCATGGAATGCACATGAGCAAGCACTCAAAGAAGAAAAGATGGTTACTAACCGTTTGTAACTGTTGTTCTTCACAATGTGTTGCTCATCCCCATTCTATGCTAAGTGTGTGTGTGCCCACGTGCATGACTGTTAGAGATCCTTTCTCCTTTGTGGTATCCGTAGGGCCGGCTGCAGCACCCCCTGGAGCATCTGAGGTGCCAGCCCACCATCCCCTCAGTTTCTTCTTGCCATCAACTCCTACGGCAGGGACGGGAGATGGGTCATGGAATGGACATGAGCAACACATCTCGAAGAACAACAGTTACAGAAGGTTAGGAACCGTCTTTTCTGCCCCACAGGGAGGTCAGTGTCATTAAGTCAGTAAGTTTGGCCACCCCTGATATATTTAATAGAGTAAATGATTGTATTGTGTTGGCCAAAATGTTGCTGTCAGGTTGTGGGATGCGGGGAGGAGTGGGAAGAGCATCTTTCACTTCTGTCAAATAACTGGAAGCAATTTTCACAGTTGTCATGTCACAATGTGAAATATGCAAGCGAACAACACGATAAGCAACTCAGATGCCTCCTTTCGTAACACCCAGTTACGACTTTATAATCTAAAGGCTTCTCGTATGTATGTGAACCCAGACAAATTGGACCCCTCATTACCTGAAGCACCTCTTGTGTCACAGTTCCATAACTATCTCAAAAGCAAAGCATATCAACAAACGTATCTTCATGGCAGCAAATCTTCAATAAGCAGGAACTTAGCACAGAATAAAGGAAAACACATGCATAAGGGCAGAGGATTTTTATGAAGATTTTATAGCTCTCATTTTCTTGTTAAAGTTGTCTGGAGCCACCAAGTATGCAAGATGAATCACAAGAATTGTGAACAGCATAATAAAATTTTTAGGCTGGCAAACCATATTTCCCCATTTGGTGTGCAAGAATATAGTGCTGTGGCACTTAAAGTTTATCCTATTATCACATAATGATATCCTGTATATACACATTTTATACAACACACAAGATAATCTAAAACTTTCCAGACATTACACCACAATGCCACATTTTTCAAAACAGGTGCCTAAAGGCAAGTTCCTAAATCCATATGTAGGCACCAAATTATGACCCTGTTCCTACTCCTGTTCACCTCAATGATGCCGATCAAGCCCTAAGTGGCCTGATTTTCAAAAGTACTGAGCACCCAACAGCTACCACTGACTTCAGTGGGAAGCTAGATTACTGGGCTCTTTTGACAATCAGACTACTTATTTAGGTGTCTAAAAAAGGATGTAACTAGCATCTAGTTTGAAAATCTTGGCCAGACTGCTTTACTTACCTCTACAGAATGAAAGTTTTGCAAAGGACAATAATTTTTTGAATGGTCTTTAATTTATTTCCCTCCCCTGAATGTCAGGGAAGATGTCATTTCCCCCTTCTCTGATGCACGTTATTTGATATTGGTACATTTACTAAAGGTAAAAATACACAAACAAATGCATGGACATTACTATATATTATGTATAATGACAGAACTGTTTAGTCACATTAAAATACATAGTGAAACAATAAGGAATGAGCAAAGATCTGTTAAATCCCTATATTTAATATACAAGGGAAGGCAGTGAAAAAAATTAAATTGTAGCTGGATACCCAAGCCCAGTGGGTAGGTCTCTAACACCAATTAGTTTTATGACTTTGTGCAAGTCACTTACCACCTCAGATTTGTCATCTGTAAAATAAGGATAATGAGACTTGCCTCCTTTTCCAAGGCACAGTGAGATTTATGCATCTGAAGCACTATGTAAGACACCCCTCCCCCTCAGATATTGTGCCACAAATGGTAGAGTTGTAATAAATAGTTTGTGTGTGTGTGTGCGCGCGCGCGCGCATGTGTGTGCATGCATAAAGCTATCAATTTCATTTTAGCCTTTTTAGAGCCTGATATATCCTCTTTCTCCCTGACAGGCATCATAGATGAGAGGAAAACACATGAGATCAAGAAGCAGATGTTTCCAAGTTTTAAGCATGAATCTGCCACAACCTCTCTCAGTGCTATTGGCCATATCACTTAACCTTGCTGGGTGACATCCTGGCCCCACTGAAGTCAATGGCAAAACTCTCATAGAGAGCCAATAGGGTCAGGATTTCATCCTCTGTCTTTGTTCACAATAAATATGTCCAGTGCAGAGAAGAAGAAACCATGCAAAAAGCTTTACCAAAAAAACGTAAGGATTTCCTTCTCCCCCCCCTCCGCATTTATTGTTAAAATGTTGAAATGATTGAAATGTTATGACCAGCACTAATTGTTTGTATAGCATTTTACTAACCTATAATGTATAGAGTAGTTGTGAGGATGAATGAAAATGTGTACAGCTTTTTACCAACATAACATAGGATATAATTACTCAAACACTCTTAGTAGGCAAACTTCATCCCCAGTGTCAATCCAGTGTGCTTGATGACGTTACCCTGGGAAAGAACTTATATCTTCCCTCACTACAGCATTACATTTACACCACGCTAAGGTTTATTTTATTTTAATCTGAAGAACCTAAGAACATAAGACCAGCCATACTGGATCAGACCAATGGTCCATCTAGCCCAGTAGCTCATCTTCTGACAGTGGCCAGTGCCAGGTGCTTCAGAGGGAGTGAACAGAACAGGTGATCATCAAATGATCCATCCCCTGTTGCCCTTTCCCAGCTTCTGGCTAACAGAGGCTAGGGATGCTTCACAGCATGGTTTTGCAATAAATGAAGTGTTTAATACTGTGGTGTGTTTGGCCTTGTGTTGTTAATACCCTCCAGTCTCTATTTAGAAAGAGCTCCCTGAGTGAAATCCTGGCCACAAGGCAGTCAGTGGTAAAACTTCCATGAGGACAAGGTTCAGTGGGAATTTTGCCTGAGTTAGGAATACAGCATCAGGCCTTTAGTTTGAAACTGATTTTGTACTTGGCTATGAGAAGGAATTTGTTTCAAACTCCGAGTGAGCTCAGTCTTTGCTTTTTGGAGGCTTTGTATGAAGAACATACCTAGGGCATATCCTGTTGCCTTTTGTCACTGGGGTAATTTTTATTCACACACAACTTTAAATTGATGTAAATAAGATTACTTGGCGAGGATGGATTACACATATGAACAAGAACTGCAGCGGTGGGGCTTTCAGGTACATCTATACAACAATTAAACACCCATAATCAGCCTGGGTCATCTGATTCCTGCTTGTGGGGTTCAGGCCGCAGGGCTACAAATCACTGTGTAGATGTTTGGGTGTCAGTCTGAGCCTAAATGTCTACACCACAATTAAACAGCCCTGCAAGCCCAAGTCAGCTGACCTGGGCCAGACACGGATGTTTGATGGCAGTGCAGACACACTTTTATTCCCATGTAGATGTACTATTAGTCAGCAGAATATCTGAAATCAAAGCACCTCAAAGCAGGGGACTGGACTAGATGACCTCCTGAGGTCCCTTCCAACTCTAATATTCTATGATTCTAAATCCTTCTCTCCATCTCTTATCCAGAATATTTATTATTGTCACAGTTACTGATGGCAGGAAGGAGACGTGAAAAGGTTTCTTCTTCCCTCCCTATCTTTATACCCATCCTCACAACAGATGCACTTAACAGCCTGTTGGCTTTGTTGATCTCTTTCCTCCTGCTTTCCCTCGCACACATTCTAAGGTAATCTCAAAAAGACTGTGCCTATTGGATACATGTTAAAATAATCAAGTGTTCAAGATTCTGTATCTAAACTGTTAATGGGCTGTAAAGGTGTTTTTCATCCACTCGTTTAGTTTGTATTTCATGATGAACTCTATTGCTAAGGATAGCACCTCCTTTTTAAAGCAAAATTCCTTCTCAGACATGGTTTTCACTTGCTCTTCAGTAGGCCTTGGAGATCACGGTTTTATATGCCACCAGACATCTAACATTTCCCAGGGCACTCTTGTGCACCTCTGCAGACACACCCTGCAGAACTCAGAACTGAAGCATACTTGATCCTTCAAAGTACAGATGCACCGCTTGTCAGAGCACAATAACTGCTCTGCCAAATTGTTCCAGCTACTCCCTTCACCAGCCAACACAGCTACAACTAACATGGTGACGATAGCTGGATTCATGCACTGAAATGCTGCAATTCACCTCTGTGGCCTACAACAAAAATAAGGGCACATTCGTTTAGAAAGGCTGCATGTCTAGTGATTATGGCACCTTCCCCTCTCCCCCACCTCACTGACTCATTCCCAGTGGCTATTGCCAGCTGTGGGGGAGGAAGAGTTAAGGTTGCGAGGGGTGGCATATACCTTAACTCTTCATTTCCTTGTTTTCAAAGGTATAAGTGCAGTCACTGTCTATGTTCAACTCTAGTGGTTTATAAATTATATTTTCACATGTGTTACCGAAAGACAGAAAACATTCCTAGTTGCTGCAATAGAAAACCACAGAAAACGCTCGTTATTTTGTCAGCAACTGATGAATTTTATTTTATTGCTTTAGTTCTTCCTCTTTTAAATGGGTGCCAGATTCACAACCCTGCACGCTGAAGTCCCCTCTCTGCTAAACAGAACAGGCACAGCACAGAGTACAGCAGCTCAAGCTGGCCCCATCACACTCCTGCTGTTTACCTCACTCCTCACACAGAGGGACTGGGTCTAGGAGTGAGAAGAGTAGTTTGGTTTCTATGAGTATTAGGCCAGATGCTCAGCTGGTATAAATCAGTGTAGCTCCATTGAAGTCACTACAGCTACTCCAATTTACACCGGCAGAGGAGCTGGCCCTCAGCCGATGTTGGTTTTTCTGCATAGGATTTTAATAAAGGTGACAGTTGTCTTAGCAAGGATGCTAAACCCAGTAGTGCTCAAAGTTAGTGGCAGCAGAGAGGGCCTGAGACCAAGAACAGTTTTTTCCCCTGAAGGACTCAGGTGCAGCCCTTCTAAAATTAACACCATTTTGCTAAAACAAAGTGACGAAAAGAATGGAACAGGAGAGTAAAGAAATACAATTTTAAAGAGGCAAAAAGAGCAGCTAGTTTGAGAATTTAATCAGATCTGCTTTGCTGGCAGTGCATATTCTTACTGCACCATATGTTTGCCCCACTTCTGTATGCCCCAGCACAGATCAGGGCTGCAGAAATATGTGAACACCCTACTAGGTCTCTGCCTATACTAAGGAATTTTATAACAAATTCCCATTGGTGGGCTTCCACTATTTCAGCTGCACTGGTGATGGCATCACAGGGGTCTATAGTGGGGAAAGATGCTGGTGACTTCTGGGAATTTTAACCGCCATACTAGTTAAACCTGCAGACAGTAGTAAAAACACCAGAACCTCCCAGAGCCATGTCTTCACTAAGGCTCCCATCAGTGGGGCTGAACTGATGGCAGCAATTAGGAGAATTTGTTTTGCTAAGATGCTCTATGGTAGAGAAGGAGGAAAGTCTTCCAGGGTAGGTAGGACCTGCATTTCTGATGTTAAAAGGTCATCAGAAAAAACCCTGCCAAGTCTTCTTTGTTCACCATAAAGAAACAAAAAATGGGCATAATCTATTTTGGGGATGGGGTGGGGCAGGTCAGCTTTAAATTCTATCTCCTTGGCCATATTCATAACAACCAGGCAAATACAGCAAGAAATATTCACAAGTTTTCTCCCAGCAGAACTTGACAATTTGCTTATCTTTCAATGGTGTTTTCATGAACAACATCCAGGTGAGCAAGGTTTGACTTGCACGAATGCTTCAGCATATCACAAATACCAATCTGCCAACTAGTCCTGAAAAAGTTTCACATTGAAAGTGCTCTAGTAAGCATTTGGAACACACTTTAGGGGTTGAACTGAGGAGAATGGTGAGAAGTCAGGAAGAAACAACAGGGAACGTTAATAGATTCATACTTTCTAAGGCCAGAGGAGACTGTTGCGATCATCTAGTCTGACCTGTGTTACGTGCCAGAGAATGTCCTCAAAATAATTCCTACAGAATAGCTTTGAGAAAAACATCCAATCTTGATTTAAAAATTGCCAGTGATAGAGATTCCACCATGATCCTTGATAAATTGTTCCAATGGCTAATTTCTATCACGGTTAAAGATACATACCTTCGCTCCAGTTTCAATTTGTCTAGCTGCCACTTCCAGCCATTGGTTCATGTTACACTTTTCTATCAGACTAAAGAGCCCATTACTATCTACTCCCCACATACATACTGTAATCACGTCACTCCTTAACTTTTTCTTTTTTAAGCTAAATATATTGAGTTTCTTGAGTCTATCGCTCTAAGGCATGTTTTCTAATATTTTAACCATTCGTGTGGTTTTTCGCTGACCCGCTCCAATTCAGCAAAATCTATCTTGATTTGTGAGCACCAGAACTGGACTCAGTATTTCAGCAGCAGGCGCACCAGTGCCAACTACAGAGGTAAAATAACCTCTCTACTCCTAGTCGAGATTCCCCTGTCTCAGCATCCCAGGATTGCATTAGCTCTTTTGGCCACAGTGGCACATTGGGAGCACATGTTCAACTGATTAGCCACCATGACCCCTCAAATCTTTGTCAGAGCCACAGCTTCCCAGTACACAGTTCCCCCATCTTATATGTATGGCCTATGGTCTTTGGTCCTACATGCACACCTTTATATTTAGCCATATTAAATTGCATATTGTTTGCTTGTGCCCAGTTATCTAGGTTACTGGTGTCTTCATTGTTTACCACTCTACTAATTGTTATGTCCTCTGGAAACTTTAACTCTGATTAATAAGGAAGAAATTGAGGTGGTGTGGGGCAGTGTGCAGGGTGACATACAATCCATGTACGTGTACAGTTCAGGCCCGTGCGTACTCCCATGTAGCTGCGTGCAATGGGGCATTACAAAGGGGAGATGTTTGCCCTGTAATAGACACCCTCAAGCATCACTTGAGAAGGTGGCATCCAAAAGTGTGTGCTGTGGTGAAGCCATATGGGCATGGTCCTCACATGGGGAGGAAAAAGGGTACACTTTACTGGGACCTGCAGGCCCTGGGGGGCCCGGCCCAGGTTGCAACCCCCATTACCCTGAGGAAACATTTTTCATGGCTTATGCGATTGTATGTATGGGCTGAGGGAATGTGGTATGTGCATGGGCAAGGGCCCGTGTTACAAATTGGTACTGGGCCCGAAAAAATTATGCTTGGGCCCTGCATATGGGCTCCATCCCAGAGACCAGAGAAGGCCATCAGTGACCTCATCTGACAGCACAGCAAGACTAGCAGTCACACATGTGTATGTGTGTGGTGGGGGGACTCAGCAACCGGCAGAAGACTTGTAAGTAGCTGCACTGCCGGCATCAACTCTGGAAGAAGACAGTAGTTGCAGGCAATAGTGGAGAAGGAGCATTTGAAAGCTTCCTTTGGCACTGGTGTCAGCTGATGGGTGGCACTTAATCTGGGCACTTGGAAGACACATGAACTATTGCCGGGCATGAGAGGCAGGACCCTTAGCAAACTGCTCCCCAAAGCCCATGCCCTGAGACAGTTAATTAATTGAGAGAGACACAGTTAGGCATGCAAACACAATTACTTCATGTCACCATGATAAGAAAAAAACTGAATGTAAATTCTACTCAACCACTGATAGCCATGGCTCATATCCTCCTGTCTCTCTGGTCATTAAGGGAAGGACCCTGGCTATTTTTAAATCTTGGCTCCACACACAAAGCCAAACAGTATGTTTTTTCTCTGCAAACGAGAAAAGGAAAAGCTGTAAAATGCTCTAAAAATTACGCAGGCCTGTTTATCTCTGCTAGCTCTCCCCTACAAGGCTCAACTGTCTCGCTAGTAATTTAACTATGAACTTAGGTGGCCTATGTGTGCCAGCAAATTTTCACTATCCCTCTGGCATGTCTATTTAATATGTGGTATGTGATCTAATTACAGTTAGCTGTAGTTGTACTTTTCATATGCACGTTCATGGAGTGTCTGGCATACAGAATAGTTACATCAGTATCTGAAACTGCAGAATCCCCCCTGCCCCCCATATATTATAATCTATTAATTGATAAATGCATGTTGTACTTCATGTTCACATGGGGCACAGTTAAGGATGTATGGAATGCCTTAAATTTTGGCTTTTGCAAGATATTTGAGTGTTGGAGCATGCTACTTGGACGCCACTGCGTATGATATAATCAAGCTCCTGTATCCGCCAAAATTTTACATGCTGGGTGTCTGCCTCAGGCGGAATTGCTCTGAAAATGTCAGCCAAAACGGTTCAGCCATCTTGAAGAGTAAGGCTTCGGAAAAATACATTGTTTTACCTACATTAAAAAATTCTAGTGATCTTTTCTTTGGACAGCTCTACCATTCGAAGTTAAGGGCTTGAAGTTTGACAGGGGATAGCATTTGTCTCAGGGATGTGCCTTTTGCTATCCCCATCCTGCCCCCCCAGCCCCCAAAACTGCCCAAATCTGCCCGAGTTAAAAAAAAATTGCAATTCATGCATGGGCATTACAGACTTCTTCAATTTTAGCGTTTACAATCTCCAAAAAGTCCATTGTCACTGCGTACGCTCAAGCCTCTCACAGCTCCTAGTGTTGACCTGACTGGGGATGTGTCATACACACAGAATGACTAAGCATGTATGCTCCAGCCTAAGGCTATAAGGGCCAAGCTGGACTTTCCCTGTAATGGTTGCGACAAGCTGGTCCAGTCTGGAGTGGGACTGGAACTGAGTGCAGCCAGCCTCTCTCACCTGTGCTCTCAGGGACCCACCAGACAGCATGGAGGAAGAAGCCTCCTGATTCAAATGTAGATCAAGGGACAAGAGCTGGACCAGGAGGGAAAGAAAGGAGTAGATTGGAACAAGAACTCTGGCAAGATTGATACTAGCATGGGGAGAGAAATTAGCTGGGCAGGAAGATTGAAGGAAAGGAGAAGGCAGGTGAGGCTAGGAGTTACAGCAAGTGAATGATGCCCTAGAAAAATGGGTTTCTATTCCTCTGCCACACAACCCACCTTCATTCTGGCATTTCCTAAATTAATACAATTGTTTTAAAAGAGAGAGCAAGAGAACCTTTTATTATTGTGGGACTGATCCAAAAATCCAGTTGAAATCACTAGAAGTTTGTCCATAGACTTCAGTGGGATTTGGGACATGTCACTTCTGATGGTGCCAATGAGTTTCTAGTACTTTCCAGTACACTCAAGTTCCAATGGAAATAATTGGTGAGCAAAGATGTGAAGGCTACAGTTTTGCCTAACTAACCCCATTCACTGGGAAAACAGCAGCTGAGCCAAATATTTATCCCTCTAATTAGTGTCAACTGGTATTTAAGAGATTGCTTCTGTTCTTAATGAATGTTCTCTCATAGTACTTGTATAACCCCTGATATTAAAAATTCCGGGGGAGAGAAGTGATAAAGAGCTGTGCTTAACCAACCTCACTACTTATAGACCACAGGTATGATACAGGTATTTGCCGATTTGGGCTGAAAAAATAGGTCCGATTCTCGCTCACACACACTCACCCTTTTAACTGTATAAACATTTTTGATGATTTGGCTAGAAAAGGTATGTCTCGTTTCTGGCTTTATATCTAGCTCCATGAGGGCTCATCGCTTCACTGCAAGCATACAGAAGTTGATAGACTATATAAGGGTAAAACCTCCCTCAAGTTGCTCTAAAGCAGAGTGGGGAGCTTTTACATTTATTTGTGGAGTTTTACAAAACGTACAAAGGGCTTGATCTTGAGCTCATTAGGCGAACAAAACGCCCCTTGATTTTTGGCCTGTCCTAATTTCGAACTAAACTTCAGCACGTCGAACCTTCTGTATCTAAAATATTATAGGAGCGATATGGGCATTTGGTCACACTTCTGAGTTTTTACAAAATACTCCTTCCCTTGGGACGTCGCCTTGAGCAGAGGATACACAGCTTTGGATTTGACATGCAACCGTTTGCTCAGAGCAGATGTTATGCCTCCGAAATATTGTTTTCAAAAGGGAACGCCTGATCGCTAGTTTTATGCCCATAGAGTTTCATTACGATCTGGACACGTAGGAATCTCTCTTCTCTCCCGTGTACAACCGTGGCACAAAACAGCGGTAGAAACGAACGTCGGCCACTGAAAAACTACCTCAATATTCAGAGTCAATACCCCCCCAAACTCCTCGACGGTGGAAAGACAAGGAGGTGTCACGTCTCTTGCCGGGCTAAAAATCTTTCCTTGATAAAGCTCTGCTAGTAGGGATGGTGGATCACGATTCACATGCTTTAATCGCCCCCCTTTCCCCATCCTTACCAATATTATTACCAGCGCTACATAACTCCCGGCATATTTGCTGAGGTCCGGACAAACCTCAGAAATGTCACGTTATTGCAATGCCAAGCCCCAGAAATCTTGCTGGATTCATCCCCTCCTAACTAGACCAGGTTAGAAACTAACAGCGAATGCTCTTGCTGATAACAGCCCTGGCAATCTCTGCTTGTATTCATGGAGAGATCGTGTGTGCAAACCGCTTTCCCTGCAGTTACCGGCCCAATGCCCTATGAATGGAAGGGGGGATGTCAGCTTGAACTCTTCTTAAATACCCTACTTTAATGGGGGCGGAAAATGTGATTTTCTGTGCATTCCAAGAACAATTCCTTGGGGGTGACCTTTAGCACCGAGTCCGCTGAAAGAGGAAAGAAGCGGAGTGTTTATCTGGAGATGACCGAAAGCTTTCCCTGGTGGAAGTTGATGGAAGTGTTAAAGGGGGCGGATAACACGATCTTTGGAGGCTCCTGGCCAATGATCTGGAGGGGCCTGGAGAGCAGATCTCAGCTGGCAGACATTTAAATGGGAGACAGCTCGGCGCTGCTGCAATTTGTAATCTGGATCCGCGACTCCCTCTATATGGACTCTCTGGCAGCTCAGGGCGCTCATCCCTCTGCAGCCTCTAGCCGGCCAGCTAAGTAAGCCACCCGAGGCAGGAGAGCTGCGGAAAGGAAGCGAGCGCAGAGACCGCGGAGGAGGATCGGCGAGCAGAGCAGCAGCCAGGGCAGGTGAGCGGGGCCGATCTCTCTTCACACGGGAGACAAGCAGGCGCTATGCCTGTTGACACGGCACTGAGCGCGGGGGAGCTCCGCCTGGGACGCATCTGGCCCAGCTGCGCGGGGTAGCCGCTGTGCTGAGCTTTGCTTTGATCGAGTCTCAGAAATGTCAGGTATTTCCACTCGCAGGGCCCGCGATCAGGGCGCGGGGCTGTTTATCTCCCTGGACAAACACAGGGATTGCAAAATTAGCTCTGCCTGTCATCTCCGCCTACAGCCCCATTCCCAGCAAATTGGACCCGGCGCCCACCAGACAGCAGCGAAATCCCAGCCCGGCATCCGCCAGGAGTGCCTGACACGGAGCGGAGGGCGGGGGGAGCACTGACCCTGCCCGCCGGCCCCCGGCGCTGCTGCGCGGGGTGGGGAGTTTCCAGCGGTCCCGGCTGGGCGCTCCGCGATGCAAGGGCGGACGGCGCCTCCGCGCCTGACTGGAAGCGAGTCCGGGGAGAGCCGGCGCCAGATCCAGCAACGCCTTTGGGCTGGCCCGGCTCCCCGGGGCGCTGTGAACTGCGGGCGCCGTCCGACCGCGCCGCTCGCCCTGGAAGCCCGCACGGAGCGCTAGGGGAAGCCGGGGGCTCTGTGGCGACCCCTCCGGCCGGCGCGGGGCGGGGCGCGGGCTGCCTGCGGCCGGCCGGGGACGCCAGGCGGAATCGCCGGGGAAGCGCGGCTGAACGGGCCCGAGCCGGCCGGGATGCGCGGCCGCGCTGCACGCACCGGTCCCTGCGCTTCCCTTGGTTCCCGCCTCACCCTGCCTGAGCGCTCGGCGCCTCCGCGGTTGCCTTTTCTGCCCCGTGCGGGGAGCGCTGCCCGCCTGGCGCCACGCACCCGCCGCCCACGTGCTGCCGGCGCTCCCGGCTCTGCCCCTGCCCGCCTGGTCCGAGCGGTTCCCTGCGCGCTGCGCTCCCGCAGCTCCGGGCTGGCCGCGGCCCCGCCACCGCCCCCCTGGAACCGCTGCGGGGTCGGCTCCCCTGGGGAGGGCGGCCCGAGACGCGCATGATCCCGCCTCAGCCTAGCCACAGCTGAAGGCCCTTGGCCCTCCTCGCCCCCCGCTCGGTGCCCGCGCTCCCTGCTGTGCTGCACCTTTCCGGGCCCGCTGCGCCTCCTCCCACAGCCCGGCGGGGCTGGCGCCCCCCCCGACTCGGCAGCCCGCGGGAAGCTGCTGCCTCCGGGGTTCAAACCCAGCGCGCGGGAGCCGGTCACCTGCCCTGCGCGGCCCTGGCTGCAGGCCCCCAAAGCCCGCGGGTGGTGCAAACTGCAGCCGGCTCCCGCCTCGCCCCGTCTCGGTCCCCAGAGGGAAGGGCGCCGTGTCGAAGGGCACACCCAGATTCCGCTGGCTGGCGGGTCTCCTTCCGCGGGGTGATCCGTCCGAAACACGGCCAGAGACGCGACGCACCCCGCAGGGCTGAGGGCCGACGAACACAGAGGAGACGAGCAGAGGTCCCGAGAAACAGCACGCGGAGGTGGTGTACGAGGGTGCGTCTTAGCCACAGGGCGCGATAGGAAAGTTGGGTCATTTAATTTGCAGCAACCTGAGAAAATACCGACAACTGGTGCTTCCAGTGCCCGATGCATCACTATTATTTCTCCGACCTATTTCTCCTCCCCCAGCCCCCCCATGATTTTGTGAAAAGGAAAGCTGACTGCGACCAGGGTTTTATTGAATGAAAATCAAGGTTTGGCTAGGACTCCAGGTCCTCCGGCGGTGGGGGTTCACACGTGTGTAAAACAGACTGATGGGCCAGCGAGTATTTCACTGTACAGGAGGCTGGAGAGCCAGGGTGTACTGCTGAAGCCTGCATATTTTGCACCTGAAAACTGTTATCTTTAGCCATAAGACCCAGTTCTGGAGACGTAAACTCATTCAGCCTCTGCCTGATAAACTCCCCCCCCACCACCATCATTAAGGGAAATGAATTTTATTTTGTTAATTAAAAATGTCCTCAATATAGATAAGATGCGGTTGTGTTGGTTTTAAATCTCCACTCCCATGGTACTAGAGATTTATAAAAGCAACTGCCAGCTCGACAATTTATTTGACCAGGTGGCTGGTTGGAAAGTTTTGGTTTTAGTTATATAGTTTTGTGAGGCACTCAGAGCTCTGGGTGGCAGCTAATTCTTAGCCCCAGCGTCCTTTTGGATTTTCCATACTGATACTGGTAACCATTAGAGCAATATCTGGCATTCCCTTCCCTCTCCTGTCTATTGGAGGATGCTGAGAAGGATCCAAGGCACACGCAGTTGATGCTGTGTATAAATAATAAGTAGCACTCATGCGCAAATATTTCTGGTTCTTCCTAGAGCTCAGACGCTAGCTGTGCTAGGATATTGGTTTTTGTCTTTGCTATGCAAGCCCGAACTGTGCAAAGCTTTCCCTAGCACCACACCTTTGCGTACGTGTGACTGTCTACTACAGCAAAGCCACTTCAGTGCTTCCTATGGATGTGGGGCAAAATCTCACTAGCTTCATTGACAGGCATAGTCTTGTTGAAAACAGTGGGACTACTCCTATGTGGAAGGCAAGTTTGGATCTGGCCCATGCCCATACTCATTATACACAACCCAGTTTTAGTCCTGGTTTCCTATAGGAGTGTAGTTTAGTAGATCAAGGATGGGATTTTCAAAAACACTCAGTTTTAGCATTACTTTCTGTATCACGTTCCATTTCCATTATAATCATTGACAGAAAAACAGATTGACATTCTGTACAGCGGTGTTCCTAAAACCTTACTCAGAAGGAGTTACTTGAAATTTGAATGCATCTGAAATCCCACCAAATATAGAAGTTGGTGTTGTTAGTCTAATTTAGTAAATATTATCTATCTTTGTGGATTGCTCCTTCCACTCCTTTTCCTGTATTTCAAACCTATGAATTACTAAAACATTAATCAAGGACATTAACTGTGAATACAAATATTTTGCCCTTGGGGATGTAGGAGGCTGTACACACCTTCTTCATTTGTGTAATAGCCATGTCGTTGGGATCTGATTGTTTCTTTGGATATTATATCAGGATCATTTAGTAAATCTGTTAAATCACATCTTACGCAAATACATTTCCAGAATCTCCCATAATGTTCTCCCATTAGATTCAGTTAATGAAAGTTTGCCATTGACTTCAGTGGAGCCAGGATTTCACCCAACATTTTTAAGCAAGCTGCATTGTAGTAATACTGCAGTACTGTTGTAGGAACTCACAATGGAACACGCATGCCTTTTAAAAATTGACTGTTTGAGATCCTTAATCAATAGCTGAAAACATACATAAACTAAACTCACAAATAAATACTTTTTAATAAAGCAAGAGAAGGATTTTTGTTTCTTCTAACTGATGCTATCACTAATTCATAAAGTTCCTTGATCTTCTTAGGTGATTAGAGCCTACCCTCTAGATTAGAAAATGGTAAGCACCATGCACATGTGAAATATTATTACTTTTGGGCCCCAATCCTGCTCCCATTGAAGACAATAAAAACCTCTGCTAGCTTTAGAATTGGACCCCTACAGATGAAAAGCAGAACTCTAAACTTGAGTCATGGCTGTTAAGAAAAAGAGGAATTGAACTTCAGGAATTTTTTTGTCATTTTAATGATATTGGATCTTAGGACTGATCCAGTTCCCACAGGAGTCAATGGCCATTGGATCAGGCTTTTATTTGTAATTTGTATTTACTGAATCATTAAGATTTTTCAGTTCACTTTTTCTGATTCTGTCAGTGTTTCTTTAATACCCAGAATGTCACATAACTTGCTTTTGAACATTTTGTAGCAAGTTGGCATTCAAGATTAATGGGTCTGATCCCATGTGTGCGTAAGTCCCACTGTAGACAAAAAGGTGAACTTAAGATATGCAGGAAAGCAGGCCCTTTATTTAAGGAGAGATTTCGGCTGATCAAATTTCAAGTCTGAAACTATCAATCTGGCTACCTCATTGCACAATGTCACTCAACGCAATTTTTGCTATATAGAATTTAAGAGCTACAAAATTTAAGTTTGATAAGACCCTGGTTCAAAAAAGGCTAAATTGTTCGTATATCATGGGGCCATGCAGATGAGTAATCCCTTGTATGTGGGCATTATCTTGGGTCCAGGTCTTGTGTAGAATGTAGGAGCTGCACTTTAGAGGTAATCCCTATGAAGCAAGTGGGTGTGGCAAAAAGTGGGTGGAGTCATAGCTCCAGACACCTCTTTAGGTTGGTAAGCAGGGATGGGTAGGTGACCAGAGGGAAATAACCTGCACCCTTTCAAGGGCTGTAAGTGAATTCCTTACTAAGGCTATGTCTTCACTGATGGCGACAAATTTGCTGCCGTCAGATTGACGTCTCTGGATCGACTGAGAGGTCAGTGAAGACCCACTCAGTCGATCCAGAAATGGACGTATTAAGACCACCTTCTCAAGTGGTGCAGCGCCATGGAGACGGCACGCAGTACAGAAGCAGAGAAGTCGACGGGAGTTATGCAAGTTTTTTGCGTAGCTTGTATAACTGGTCAACTGCCGCCGAATCTCCGAGGTAAGTGAAGACAAGCCCTAAGTCAGCAAGTCACAGTTCCTCCCCAGGGCTACTCCTGGGCTAGTGCAGTTTATGCACTGCCTCTTCCACAGATCTGCTTACACACATTGTGCTGATCATATTAATTTCTATTGTTCTGAATTATTTTTTGAAGTGGCCAATACACTGAGTTTTGAAAAATGTTTACTCTGTGTCACTAATTTTCTTGATGACCCAATATACCTTTTAAATCTCTACAGTGTGCTTTCCATGCTTTGTGAGTGGAGGGGCGCAATCCTGCATACAATTACTACCTAACATAGACTCTCATTTCAAGGCAACACTTCAGCATGTACTTAAATTTCCCTAATTTAAGTATAGCCTTAAGTGTCTTTTGAGTAAGGATGCTTTCCTGAACCTGGGCCGCAGTGCTTACCATTGATGGAAATAACTGCACTTTGTAGTAATTTTTTGCAGGATTGGGCCCTATATGGCAAACTGGAGTTGCCATTCACAGGGCCTTTTAAAAAAAGGGGGAAAGAGGAGACATAGATGACAAGTTTAAACAGAAACAATGCATTGGCTTTTTAGGAATATGCACAATGGAACAATGTAATGCTAAACATATACCTAAAGTTCCTTGTGCTGCCTAGGAATTAGTGTGTGATTCTTTATTTCATGCATTGATGAAGATATTTTTTTAAGCTTCTGGCACCATACAAAGTAAATAACACACTTTAAAAATACTGTCTCATTATAGTGTGGGTATGTAGTCACCCAAGAGATGGGAATGATGGAGTCATTCTGGTCTTCTGAGAAAATAAACAATGTTTTATAACCAGTCTTCTTTTAAATTAGTTTAAAGATGAAATGTGGAAACTAAATTCAAAAAGAACCATGTTTGAATAACATTGTAATACAAACTGAAAAAAGGCAGGAAACATAAAGTTCAAGATGACACTTGAAATTATGCAGAATTTCCCAACTTTTTTTGTCATTGTTGTTTGTTTGTGTCAGCGCCTTAAGGTTATTAAAACTGCATGTTTTGTTCAGTTTTCATTTAGAGATTAAAAGCAACCTTTCTTCATTGTCCTTAGTATCCAGCAATAATGCTAAGCTAGGTGTTAAATAGATTGAAATATAACAAATATATGTATGAAGTTCCTTTCAATCACAAGCACACACCGATCCATTCAACTAAATGAATAAAATGAATGCACTTATCTCTTTTGCCTATACCAAGCTCCAAGGACACTATCAATTTATTAAATAAACACTTAATATATTAGGACCATAAGCAAGTCTATATGTCATAACATCTTCCCAATCCCAGTGGCGCCCAGCCCCACCTCTTTCATTCCTTCAATCAGGGACATCTGTGAACATCATAATCTAAATGTTTCATGCAATTTTGGAATGTGCCAGTAACTAAGAAATTGACATGCATGTTTTATGGCAGTGATTCTCTGCCTGTGGCTCGCTAGATGGACAACCAGTCAGACTTTACAGCTAGCTGATCTGTCTTGGTCTCAGGCAGAGCATGTGGAACAATCACCACAGGAGTGCTCCTGTTGCTCCCTGATACAATATGGGCAGTGCTGAGCTCATGGATGGGGGGCAGGGAGGCGTGGCAGTTGCTGAGTTTCTTCACCTGGGACAGGTGGCAAAAAGGAGCTGGTGCAAGTAAGGGTGGTGTCCACACCTGATCCAACAGCCAGGAGAGATTGGATAGAAAGGAGATCATCAGAAGCTGGTAGAAGAGAGGGAAAAGACCTGTGCCAGCGAGCACAGAGCAGGGAGAGGAGTGACACATCATGATATTGAGTCACATCAGTGTAATGTCCAGCACTTCAGTGGTCTGAAAAAATGTGTGGGGAGGGTCTTATCACCCCTACATCTGCCCCATTCCTCATCCAACAATTAATTCTACCCTCAGTCCTGTTCCCCCCCAACCCCCAGCCACCATCAATGCTGCACTTTCCAGCTTATATCAGGTCTTCTATCCCCCCTTGTCCTCCATTAATTCTGCCCCCACATTTGTTCTGTTATGCCCCTGCATCTCACACCTGCTCCTCTTGCAACTCCCAGTTGGGAGTAGAGTTGCCCGAAGCTGCTGGGCTCATTCTGCTCCCCCTTATCAATCCCCTCCTGTGAGAACAGCTTTGGCTCCTGGGAGAAGAGGTTGGCCTGCTTCCCGCAGCAGTCCTGATTGGTTGCTCTTCCTCAGGAGGCAGGTAAGTGAGGAAAACACACAATCACGGGGGGGTTTCCCAGGCAGGAATGAAACATGCACCCCCTCTGGGACCTGGCACGAGTGTTAGAAATTTTATTTCCCAGGGCTGCAACCTGGTGCGACTGGTCCGATGCACTTTAAGTCCTGACTACGTCCTCCAGTGTCACAAACTGGCCCAAATTCAGTGGTACGAAGCCTCCCGGACAAGTGCAAGGAGTCCGTTTGTTTGTTTGTGCCACATGCCAAAGAGCCAGAAGAACTCAGCTGCTTTTCATGTTACACTGGTCTCTCTTCTGAGTTACACCAACCTAGACTCAATTACACTCAGACTCAATGGGCCAAATGCTGAGTTTTGTGTAATGGGTAGATATGGTGACGGTTATACACTGCTAAGGCCTACACTGGTCTACACTGCCATGCTGGGTCGACGTGAGATATGTCTATGCAGCGTGGCATCTTCACAATGCTACATTGACGGGAGAGTGTCTCCCATTGATGCTGCCTTTTGCCTTTCAGGTGGATTAACTGAGTCAATGGGAGAGTGCTTTCAACTGAGTGGGTCTATACAGACCTGATCAATCGCTGCCTGCCATCGCAGCACTGTAGACATGCCCTAAGTAAAGGGAGTTTTAGCAAGCATAGAATTTCTGGGTCTGCGTCTCCTCTCTTACACCAGTGTAAATGGGGACTAAGTCCATTAAAGTAAATGGAGTTGCACCAGAGAAAAAATAGTGTGAGGAGAGAAGAAAATCAGGCCACTTAAACTGATATAATGTACGTGGGGAAACGGAGTGGAAGAAAGCATACTCTACACAAAATTAGACTCCCTCGAGAGCGACCTAGAAACTTCTGAAATGGGTTCACTGTTTTGTAGCTCTCTGCAGCTGCATTTAATGCTAAGGTGTCTCCCGCTGTTAAAGGCTGGATACCTCTCTCCTCTGCTATACTTTTCCTCTTACATCAGTGGAAATATTGTACACTTGTCTTTGATAGCTTTTATGTGAAATCCACAATTGTGTTTTGTTTCCTCACTGTCCCCTACCTAGGATGGTCCGCACAATGTACGCTGTTGGTGGCCTGCTTCTTCTAGCTGGACTGCTGTTAGCTGCAGCAGAGGGGAGAAAGAGAAACCGTGGATCTCAGGGAGCCATCCCTCCTCCCGACAAGGATCAGCCCAACGATTCAGAGCAGACACAGACAAAGCAGCAGCCAGGTTCAAGGCACCGAGATCGGGGAACAGGTACGCCAATGCCCGCTGAAGAAGTGCTGGAGTCTAGCCAGGAAGCATTACATGTCACTGAACGCAAGTATCTTAAGCGGGATTGGTGTAAAACTCAGCCTCTCAAACAAACCATCCACGAAGAAGGCTGCAATAGTCATACTATCATCAACAGATTCTGCTATGGCCAGTGCAATTCCTTCTACATCCCAAGGCACGTTCGCAAAGAGGAAGGCTCTTTTCAGTCCTGTTCCTTCTGCAAACCTAAGAAGTTCACCACCATGACAGTTACACTCAATTGCCCTGAGCTTCAGCCCCCTCGAAAGAAGAAGAGGATCACGCGAGTTAAGGAATGTCGGTGTATATCCATCGATTTGGACTAGACTCTGCAGAATGTTATTACACTCACACTCCAGGCATAGGCAATTGTTGTCATTGCCCGATTAAGAGTGAGTGGCATAAATACGGTACCTGTGTGGTTGAACACAACTGAAAGGAAGCACAGTGCATAACCTAAAACATGGGAGGGGGGGTGTGAGTGTGTATCCATACAGAAGGATATGAATGTTCACTATGGAGTAAAAACACTTTAATTCATGTGTGAAATATCTCTAAAGGCCTATAAATGCACAGGTTCAATCTCACATCTATGAATTATGACCCTTAGTGTATACTCACATTCTCCCTGCTTGCTGAGTTCAGTGCAACTGTGACTTTTGCTAATGCGTCACCGGAGACCATATTATTCACTTTCACAGTATGAAAAGAAATATCAAATCAGAGGCATTCAGGAGTTCCCAAACATAATTTTGATCCTAATTTTAAAACAGCCAGTGTTAAAAGGTGTGTAACCATAGGAGAAACCTCACTAAAAGCCACACTTGCCTCAATAGTTTCCATTATGCCTTTCTTTTTAAAAAAAATCAGTGTTGCTGGGAGAACGGAGGGAGAGGGGAAATAGGAACCAAGAGGATTCTCACAGAGAGAACATAATTGCAGAGGCTAGAAGGAAGAAGAAGCCCAAGAGTTAGCAGGAAGGAGAGGAAAGGCCAAGAGGGAGTAAGAGAAGGAACGGGAGAGAAAAGATGAGAAAGGAACAAAAGGAAACATTTTCTTCTGCTACTTTTTTGGTTTAATTTATAGTAAAATCCCTTTGTTATATAAAATGAAATTAAATTATGAACAAGGCTATACATACATTTCTGAATTCTATTGACATTTTAAATCAATTAAGATCTAGATCATCTTGATTTATTTATGGTCTTGTAATTCAGATAATAACTGCTTTATATATTTATGTATGTGTCTGTACTGTACATAGAATATGTATATATACAGTATGTGTCTACATATGTGGGTATATATTTGCACATAATGAGGTTATGTATTTCGTGTATCTATACTTCCTCTCTCTCACACACTGTATAAATCACAAAATACAACATGAAGTAGAAAATGGCAGTAATTTAGCATAAAAGAGCAAAGCAAAAATTACAAGCATCATGTGACTGCAAATGCAATACCCACACAAGAGACAAAAGAAATGGCACGCATGACTAGTAAACATTGCATTGTTATTGTTATTTTAGCTCTGCCACAGGCATGAAGTTTGTTGAAAAAGAGATGCAGAGCCTTGCCAGCAATAATCTGCTTTTTATATCCTTTGCCACAGTCTTGCATTTAAACAGGATTTGAACTAAGTAAAGAGAATTTTCAAAAAAAAAAAAAAGAAGGCTAGATGATCTCCTCCTGCAGAACAAGCCATGGGAGGGGGTCAGTAACTCTTACGACTGCATGGTCTTCACCTGTGAAGTTATCCTGGCCTTCTCCCCTTAGGGGAAAGAGTTCAGGACAGGCCCAGGGACCATGGAAAAACCCTTAGGAGGGCAGAAAGTCTTGCAGGAGAATCTATATATTTCAGGCCAGATACATAGAGAACAAGCCACTCCCAACTACTCCCTAATCTTCCCTTCCCCACTCTCTCACTCAGCAGCTATGCTGCTGCCTGCTCCCCGTCTCTGTCTCACAGAGTGTGAAATGGAAATGAATAGCACTTTCCTAGGCATTAATTTCACAGTGTGACTAGCCAGGTGAAGAAGGAAGCATGCCACGTAGCATGGCTGCTCGTGAGCTCCTCCCTAACTCCTGTGGCGCACCAGCACTAGGTTGCAATCTGAGCTTGCATCAGTGGAAAGGCTTTTTTCTGCCCTATTGACTTCACTGGGCTAAGGATTGAGCCCGAAGTGAGCAGTAACCCCAGTGAAGGTAGAAACCTCACTCTAAACTTACCCTCATCTAAAACCAATGTGAGAGAGGGAATTAGGCCCAATGGGTTTGTGTGGAAAGGCTTCTAGTCTAGGACACAGCCTGCCGTTGAGCTGCCTTGTCTCTTCTTCTGTATGCACAGGCCACAACTGGCCAATATTTGGGCAACTGTGCTTTCTCACACCCTATGCCTCACAACAGAGGGGAGTATAGGCCCCCAATTGCAAAGCGATCCTCGAAGCATTTTTGTCCATCTGGACTCAGAGAAAGACGCTTATTATTATGCCAAAAGGGAAAATACAGCTTTGGCATATCACGGCTACAGGATAGGTGCAATCATTTATTTAAAAGCCACAGCTGTTTCACAATGTTATTGCTCAAATCATACATTTCTGCATTTAATACATTTTTATTCTAAGCTTCGCCACGTCTCCATCTGTAACCCAAAGATTGCAAATCACTGATTCATATTATTAAAATGCACATATTGCATCTGGCATCTTCTGACTTAGCAGTTCTGACACATTTCTTCGTGGATTTTAAAAACTAAAATCTGGAGTTACAGGAGGTAAATTTCCACTGTGTGGAATGTGAATAGTTCAACAGAAAGATATGGATATTTAATATTATTGTTAATGCAAAGCTTATTTCATTGACAGGTCGGGGGCTGGGAGGGGGAGCAGGGTGTTTTCTTTTAAATGACTTTTGCTGAGCTGGTATTTAGGTGAAACTGAAAAATCATTCTGAAACCTTGCTGAAAGCTTTAAACTAGTTATTGTATCTGTTCAGTGAACTGACACACAGCTAGTGGTGAAATCTTATGCCCCCCCACCCCAAAATTGAAATCAATGGCAAAACTCCTATTGACTGCAATAGGGCCAGGATTTCACCTCAGGTTGCTAAGGCCCAGATTCTCAAAGGTAACTTTCCATTGGGAGTTAGCCACCTAAAATATCTTTGAGGAGCTGGACCTAAAGTCCCTACACTCTGTAGACAGCAAGCAAAGCATTAGATGTTTCTGGCTCTTTTATTTAACATTCCTTGGAGGTTAACACTTTTTGAAGCAAAATTTGTAAAGCTTTTAAGATGTACATAAAGGAACAGTCAGTTCTCTGTGCAAAGGTTGCAAACGACCCCCCCTTTAGGCAACAGCAAATGTATATTTTATACAAAGGACTTTTATGAATTGCTAGTGTTTGCTTGGGAGTAAAAAATTCTGCTGACTCACAATTATACAAGCTATGTAATATCTACCACAGTATGTATTTAAATGTCTGCATTAGTCTAACTGCCCCTCCTCCAACTGAGTATAGAACTTAAGGCTGCAGTGTTTTCATTCTCAGTCTCATGAAGCAAAACTCGATTTCAAAATGAAATTCTAATTATTTTGCAACTGACTAGAATTGGACCCCCACCCCTGCAGCATTTTGTATGTCATTTTAACTATTAGTAACAAATAAATAAAACAGCTTCTTCAGTCCATGCCTAGTGTGTTCCTTTTTTTTTTTTTTTTCACTTCCCTACGTTTCCAGCTCTAGCTGGGTCTGTGGTACTTAACTCTGACTTCTGTGGTTTCTTCTAATTAAAGAAGGCCTTAAATTATGACAACGAGACAAGCAATGGCACCATCGTTCACCACGGCTACTTCAATAAGTTCTTTAAATGAGCTCTGTCACTTCCCCACGCCCCTCAATAATTTATAGATGGAAAAGCTCAATCCTTATTCACACTTTTTCCCTTGTAAACTCTATAATGACAGCTCAAAACTGTAAATCAAACTTGAAATGCTGCAGCTTTAGAGTTAACCACAGTGGGCCAGCCTCACCACAACATTACTCCAATTTTATGCCCGGGCTCACTCCATTTATTTATTTCACCCCCCAATTTTTAAAAAAGTGTACACAATACTTTGTCAATGTACCTACCTGCCCACACTTTAAGAGCTGTGAATAGGGTCATAGAGGATGAAACAGAATGCCAGATCTGGCAGCCTTTAAAAGGAAATTTAGCATTGGGGTATATAGAGCAATAGAGGCTAGACTCCTTATGTTCATCACGGAGCAGGTAGAACATGGCCGGTAGCAATGTAAGCGTTACCATTCCACCATGTCAATCGGTTTCAAAGTTGACCACATTGAAGTGTGTGAGAGTAGTTTATCCCCAATACCTGTCAACTCCTACTGGATTCAGTGATGGTGTCTGATGCTTGTGCTGCTGGCTTCTGTGATATGGCTCACTATTCCACTAAGAATTAGACTGACTACTGCTTCTTTTCACATGGATCACTGAACAGCCATGTTGATAATAAATTTCAGCATCTTGTATCTTGTGGCTCAGTTGAATTATATTGGCATGTTCAAAAATACCCCATTATGATTCAGATGTAGACTGTGGTTGTAGAGAGAGCCAGCATTCAGGGAAAAGTGTCATCTCATGGTTAGAACGGAAGCTGGAGATGGGCATCAGATGCTCTGGGTTCTAATTCCAAAGATGGAAGAACTGGGTCATAAGTGGGTAGGGAGTTGATGGAGCCCCATGTGTGCTTCTGCACATTATACCTGTGCAAATACCTAGGGCTGACCCAGCCTGGTGGCTTTGTTTTATATAAACTTTGAATTCGCCTGTAGTCTGTGGATCTCCTATAGCTCTTTTGTGCTTTTAAAGTTTGCAAAAAGGCTAATAAAAAAGTGAAAATAAGTACTTTCAAAACAAAAATTCTTTTTGGGTCTGGGTCATGGGTGCAGCCAGATAGCAATAGAGCGATAGGCATTCTGTTTTTAGAAAAAGATGTGAAATGGAGTGGAAACCTCTTGCATTCATTCTGACTTTAGCCAGTGGCCCGACGTTAAATTATTCAGGTTACACCAATCTAGTACATTTAATAATATACTTTGCACTTACATCGTACCTTCCAAATAAAGCTCATACAGCGCTTCACAATGGCAAGCACCATATAGACAAGAAAGCTGAGGCACTGAGGGGAGTGACAGCTGTGGACTCAAGAAGGCCTCCCAGGGTAGAAAGTTGGCATAAGAATTCCTTCCCTATCCTCCCAATCCATGCAGCCACATTAAGGATGGCTGCATTGCAACACTGGGCAATAGGGGAAAAGTGGGGTGGGGGGGTGCACATCTGACACTTCCACAAGTGAATGAGTGTAGACGGGTGGGAAATGGGCAACACCATGGCTCCATCCACACCTGTTGGCCAGCAGAACTCCCTATGTATAAAGGAGAGGATAAAGTGCACCCTAAAAGGGTGAAGTAACTTTAATCTCCACCTCAGCAAGACAGGATCATGAAAGGAATTGTGCCTGTACTAGCTTGGCACAACTATTCACCGTCCCCGACACATGGCTGAGCCGAAAAGATTTAATCTAGCCCTAAATAATCTGCCCACATAAAACTCAAAAATTGCTAAAAATAGCCCTCCCAAAATGAACTCACTAGCTCCTTCCTCCCCCACAAAAATATGAGCCCTATTCAGCATCAAATCCCGGGAATAAAGCCATACACACATAGCATTGTATATGCCATCACCAACTCCAGGAGTGCAGCTTCATACTAGAACTTCATCAAGCATCATCACGCAAGCATTTGAAGTATAATGAACTGCGTTTGCTGTCTGGGAATATGTCTGGTGACTTTGATAAGGTGCCCCAGAAACAGCATGTGGCTTGTGGCTGCCTGAATTCCTCACCCAGCTTTTATTGAGGTTATGGGGAGCAGTCCTGAATTTTTAATTGTCATTTGATCGCTCTTCAATTATTTTCCTAAACTATTGGATGCAAAATTAATAACCTGACCCTTTTAAGTGACGGCGAGAACAAGATGTGAAGAAGAAACCACATATTGACATAAAAGGCGAATTCTTGGGTTCACATTAAAAAAAACAGCAACCCCTTCTAAGTTGCAATAAGCCATAACTCCTCCTTGCTGCGATACAGATGTAACTTGCATAGTTCAGGGATGAATCGGGCAGATAACTGGCTCCCATTGAAAGTTCTACGGAGACAATTTTACATGCCCATGTTTACTTTTCTTTTTTAAAGCCTGCCTTATGGAAACATCTATATTCCAATGCATATTAAGACAAACTGAAAGTACAAAGGTTAAAATAATAACTAGCTCTGTTAATATTTTTAACCTATATCTATTTTCCCTTGCTCTCACTTTAGTAATATGAGTAGTGATACCAGGAGGAACAAAATTTGAAACTAATAATGTGGGCTCCTCCCCGCCTGCAAATCTCATCTGGGCCCATGAACACTGAAATGTGTTACTCAGATTGTATGGTTACTGCATGGTGTCACTACAGGGCAGAGTTAAGATTGTTTGATTGCCTTAATGGTGCATTCCCACACTTTATCACGTATGGCTTTCTTTTTAAGTTTAAATTTAGAATCTCCAGAGTTTGTAGTTCTTGTTTTTGAGATACTGATGACATAACTGTAATTTTCTTATCGCCTTAAATTACTATTATGTATTTGCAACCATTTATTTTTAGTTTGGAATATATACAGTCGGAGAGATTAGAAGATAGATGTATAATAATTATAAATTATATAAATATATTATGTATATTCTTAGGTGCCTATATGACAGTGAAAGTCAAACATTTGATTAAAGCATTTTCTTATACGGAAGGTGGATTCTGGTTTTCAAACCATTGTGTACTTTATGTATGTGGTATAGGTTTCTATCTAGGTAATTACAATTAGTACTAAAGATGAAGGATCACTGAATCTCTGCTTAAGATTTGAAGGCCCTTGAAGGTTCCTCAGGAAACATGGCAGGGAGAATTGTATATTTCCATATTTTATTGTTTAATTTGTTTTAATTCCAAATGTATGAGGAGGTTAGCCTTAGATTACGAAATTAGATCTGTCAAAGAAAAAGAAAAATATAAGTACATATACAATGGAAACAACTCCCTAAATGGATCTAAAATCCTATGGTAGGTAATCTGATCTAATTTTTGCAGAAAGGCGAACGCCAGATGTTTGCTCCACTTTGATCTTAATAACACTTTAGGCTGCAGACAATAAGATTGGTTTTAAATTTATTGGCTCTTTGATTTCTACATTCTAATGCTTTTTAAATTCTTTACACAAGACAGAGCTATATATAGGCAACTGGGGTGGCATCAGAAGTGTCAAATACGCAAGACATTTATGAAAGGCTCTGCACAGACCCGTTTGCACTTCTACGTAGCAAAACAAAACCAAACTTTAGTATAAAAATAAAATTGAATATTGTTTGCACTAAGTGGTTTTTTTATGTGGAGCTCTGAATGTCTCATTTGTGGCATTTGTAGAACTTTCATCTTGTTGAACTTTTATCTTGTCAAAATATTAATAAAACTAAAACAATGTATTCAAGCACCATTAAGCAGAGGGCGTTGAAAGCCAAGTTAATCAATTTTCTTGCCTTTGGAGTACAATCTACTGTAGATATTTAATCTAATTTTACTTGTTGTTTTAAAAATTCTTTGTGTGTTCTAATGGTCAGTGTATTTTAAAAGGAGTGGTGCCATTGAGTGCTTTGAGAAATCATAATAGATGACTGGTCTTCCACTGAAATTGGAGTCTCTTCCAGTCTAATGAAGCTGCTGATTTGCAAACATAGGTTGAACTGAAATCCAGGCTGATGTTTGAGTGCCCTTGTGGTTCTAGCCAAACATTTTATATAGCTTTAAATCCATTAGCAGTGAAAGCATATGGGAGACCATGAGAGGGTAAAATTCCTTCCTTGAGACTGAGATGAGATGGATTCCAGAGTGTTATAAATCACAGGGTATGGCTACACAGCACACGAAACCTAGACCCTGACTCAGGTGTAAACTCACGGCTCCCTCCCCAATTCTATTCACATCAAAATGAGTCTGACTTGGGCCAGGAACCCCTCTGGACTCAGGCCCATGGACTCTGCTGGGTGGGGGGAAGGGAAGGAATCAGAGCTTGAGTCCCACTGTGACACGGGTCGAAGCCTAGGCATGCTGCAGTCTCAGGTCTGGAGAGTCTGCCAACACTATCCCACAGTCTCCTCGGGCTGAGCTTCCCCGCCCTTCCATTCCCAAACGTCCTACATGCTTCCTGGGAACCAGAAGCAACCTTCTGGTTTAAGTGCAGCTGCTCTGTGTTTAATCCCTTCATTTACATGCTGCCTGTTCAACTGGAAACATAGTTAACGCTCACATTTATTAGCATGGCCAGCTTTGCTTACGTCAGTGGTTCTCAAACTGGGGGGGGAACCCTCTGGGGGGCACAAGATGGACTGTAGGGCAGAGTTCGGTGGGACATGGGGGGGAGAGCAATGCCCCCCAAATGTATGATGATGAAGCTGTCTCCCCCTGCTGGGTGAGGGGCACTGGGTTGAGGGCAGGGTCAGGTGGGGTGGGGACCCTGGCACCTCACACTGGCAGCCCCAGCCAGGTGTTGGGGGACCCTTGGGAGAGGAGTGGAAGTGGGGGGCGAGCCTGCTGCGGGCAGAAAGCCTGGCACTGCTGGTGGATCGAGGGACAGAGTTGGTCCAGCCCACACTCTGCACTTCTGTCTCCAGTGGGAGCACTGCTCCCAGAAGGCACTGCCGCCGCCCGCTTCCCACAGCAGCAGCCCCTTGTTGCTCTGCAGGCTCCCAGAGACGGCAGCTGCGTCCACGCTGCTGCCTGAGGATAATCCTGATGCCGAGGTGAGATTTCCCCACCACCACTGCTGCCATTTTCTCTCATGGGTCACATCAGGCTCCAGAGCTATGGGGGAGCTGCTGCTATCCCTTGTCCCCCCAAATTAAGCAGTAAAACTCTGCCTAGGATATGTAGGCGCTGTGTTTTTTTTTCTGAAAGTGGGGGGGATTTGGGGAAAGAAGGGGCACAGTTTCTACACAAATGTCCACTGGGGGAGGGTGGGTCCATTTAAAAAGTTTGAGAACTGCTGGCCTACATCAAGAGCTCTGCTAACTGGCCAGATGAACACAGCTGGATTCTGGTTAACCTCTGGTGTGGGGTTAGCAAGATATTTCATTTCAGCAAGAACACAAGATGTGCTCATGGCTACAAAACTACATTAAAGTCACTGGCTGCATTGGGGCTTGCCTGGACAGCAGCACAATGCAGAGAGCGTATCAAGCAGCTGAAGACAGTGTACTGCAAAGTCAAAGCTTCTAATGGCATCTCTGGGAGCTCCCAGTCTTCCTGCCTCTTGTACAAAGAATTCAGCTGGATCCTGGGATTGCTAGGAATCACTGAATCCACAATGGCTCATGACAATTTACCAAGAAGCGATGGTAGCCTTATAATCCCCCACCAATCACAAGCACTGCCAGAGGAGAGCCAGTTACCAAATAAAGAGCAAGACGTACCCCAGATGCTGAGGCCGGTAACCGAAGAAGCTATGCCCCTGCAGCACCCACAGCACATTGTAGGTCTGTGCTTAGAGGAGTTGTTTGGGGTTGACCCTGGGGCGCAGTCCCATGTAGACCAGTGTCAGAGTTGGAGCCTGGCAAGTTTCTGTCGCCATGTTTGTTGCTATTAATATATGGATGGGAGGGATTGCCATCTTACAGCCTATTGAGTTACTAATATGAGCCAGGATTTAGGTGCACGTCCATTCATGGCAGAACCCATGCCATTCCCCTAGCATCCTCCATCCCTTTCCCCTGCTGCCATATGGGATTCAAAATGGACACCATGAAATGAAGCAGTTAAATATGCAGGTATCACTAAATGTTTACTGACTGTTAAAGGGTGGGTTGTAGCTCCACAGCTAACAGCCTCATGTACCCCTCCATCTAACACAGCGCCCCTGACAAATTGACCATGCCTGCACTGTCCCGAACTATACTCTGAGTCCAAGAAAAACCTTGGCTGTTATGAGTCCAAACAAAACCAGAGTGTGTATTTGGTACATAGCTGGCTTAAATATATGCGTCCAAATTACATCAGAGAATGGCACGTTGTCCGTGTTAGGAGTCCCCATGGCAGTCAGCCAGGTCTGTGCTTGGGTGCAGGGTGTAAGAAGGCTGTAGGCATCTCCATGCTAAATCAGCATTTTGTTGGTTTTACAACAAATATCCACTTACTGCTGTCTGGTGATGAAAGCAAACTTCCCATGGAGTAGGAACTCCAGTTGATCTGTTCAATTCCAGAGCAGGGCATATTTCTTAGCCCCACCTCTGTAACTCACAAGCTGCCACCATTCCAAGCTGTGCTAATCAGCCATTAGACTAGACACATAAATGGCTGACCTCTGCTGGCCCGGAGCAGAAGTTCATGCTTCCAGCTGGGGAGCTCCAGCATATCAAAGTTTTCCAGAGACTGCCCTGCCTGAAAGGAGTGAAAAACTAGGGCTATTGACTAGACCTTTCATAAGCCCATCCTTGCCCAGAAAAAATAAAGGGGGTGTAGAATTTTGTATGTGTTTTTTATTACACTGTGTGATGGCTTTCAGTGCTGCTCCAAAAGATGTCTGATGTGGTCAGTGTTTTTTGTGTGAATAAAATAAAGCCCATTGATCAAAAGTATCTTAAACATTGAATTGTTCTTCAATTACAGTAAATTGAAATACAGTAAATATGATTTTTTTTATCATGGTCAGACGATGTACTTATTCACTTTCTTTTCAAGGCCCATCCACCTCTGCAAGGTAAATGCATGGCACCAGGAGCTTAGAACAGATCCACCTACTCAGGGCAAGGAGAAAGAGTGTCTGAGATGAGCTGGTAGGTTAGATTCTCTATGAAATGAATCAGCAAGATGGTGTTCCAGAATGGCCATATTGAGTATCAGGATAAAGCTCCAAGAAGGGTGGAGAGAGAGAAGTTGTACAGCCTGAGAAGCGATTGGCAGAGAGATTCATGGAGCATGACTGCGAGTGAAGGGAGCAAGACAGTGAGAAGCAGAGAGCCATTACTTGTGTTCATGGCTACCTGACTGCCACTTTCAGCTCCTCCTCCAGCCACACAGCCTGAGTCCCCTCCATATTATCATGTTCTGCAAAGTATGCAGCCTTTGGGCAATTCAAGGGTTGGCTGGACCATGTCACAGGCCAGGAACAACAGCATGCAGGACAGATAAATGGACCCTTTGACTTCATCCACTCCAGTGGAGCCATGTTGATGGCTCCAGCTGCTTGGGGCATGTGAACACAAAATGGCATGGATGTGTTGCTGGGCTAAAACCACCCAAAACACTTCTGGTCATCTCTCCTGGGATGGACAGCCATGTTCTCCCACGAGCCACTCTGAACAAAGCCCTAAAGTGTCTATCACTGACTAGGGCTTAGGAACCCCGGGCTCCGATGGCATACGCCCACAGAAGCTGACGATCTGACGCAGGGTCTGTGCAGTGCAGTATGGATATGCCAGCACAGTTGTGAGGCGCAGGTTTCCCATACTACATGAATAGTCAAGCACGGGCGTGGAGTCTTCGGGCATGGGCCACACATACCTTGACTTACTACACTGTGTAGACATACCTACACTTACGCAGCAGGAAAAACTAGACATCCTTCCTCACAAGCAGCCTGTGCCTCCATACTTCCCTCTAGCACACTCCAGAAAGGGCTGTCCTTTGGGTACACACAGAACGCCTAAAAGCTAACTATATCACTTTGCTCAGCCCAGGCGGCTGCAGGTATGCCGACTCTTCGGTTAAACACCTGTGGCTGGCACGGGTCAGCTGACGCGAGCTCTTGCGACTCAGGCTATGGGGCTGTTTAACTGCAGTGTAGCCCTTCTGGCGTCAGCAGAGTTGGGCTCTAGGATCCTTCTCCTTCACAGATCCCAGAGCCTCGGCTCCAGTCTGAGTGCAAACAGCAACACCGCAGTGAAGCAGCCCTGTAGCCCAACCCTGAGTCAGCTGACACAGGCCAGCCATGGGTGTTTAATTGAACTGTAGACATACCTTGAAATCGGAAAAAGTAAGAGCTAATTCTCACCAGGGAAAAATTATGGACTGTGTCTGGCAATGTAACTGGCATTGCTGGAAACCCACAGCAGAAGCTGAGAGGGTGGGGGGAAAAAAAGTCCCACCGGCCGCCACCTGGGGAAGTTGCGGGGAGAAGCTGGACTCAACCCCCTGGCCCCAGAAGAAGCCGGGAGGGGGGCAATTAAGCCCTAGCCCATGGCAGAAGCTCGGTGAGTAGGGAAAAAGCCCCGTGCAGAAGCCAAACGGGCAGGGAGCCAGACCTGACTACTGGCCCCAGCAGAAACTGGTCAGGGACAGCCTCCGACAAAATCAAAAGTCAGCGCCTATGAATCCCCAGCATCTACTGCTTCACACTGGATGATGGCAGCATCTGTCTTGCTAAAATGTCATGTGGAAGGCCACTGTAAGAAACAAAATCCAGTTTACAACGATACTAGTTTAACAAGCAGAGGAAATCTTTGAATGTTTATAAAGTAACAATTTTAATTCTATATGAAGCACTAACACATTGCACAGTGGACATACAGCAACAGCTGTTTCTTATCATTCTATCATATCACTACACAGAAAAAGAAGGGTTTGAAGTCGCCTTCCCACAAGAATGAGCAGGGTTAAATCAAGGAATTCCTCCCATATGAAGGGTCTTGCAGTTCTAATCTAAGCCTTTGTGCCACATCTTTTGTATCCTCTTCTGAACTTTCTGCACAGCATTCCTTAAATGTAGTCTAACGTCTTATTGCTACAGTTAAGTTTACACATCATACAGATCATTTTAAGGTATCCTTTCTCTGCTGTCTTTGACATTAACATGTTGCATGTGTTTTCCTAGGAGATGATGTCCGACCAGGCTGGACAGCTAAGTCACAAGACATGGTAAGGTTCCAGCTACACTCAGTAACTGATTTGGAAAACTTTTGCAATGCCAGTCTGTGTCCATGATTTGAAAGGTGTGCTAACATATTGAGTGTAATATAAGAGGAGCACAGCAGGGAATGGTTTTAGGCTAAAATTTTATTCTGTACAAACACATGGTACAGCCTTGGCTTGTGTGGTTGTCATTGGATATAAATGGATCTTTCTCGATTTCACAGGGCAGGATGGGAAGCAGAAGACAATGATGGATGTGAAAAATGTTGTATTGTGCTTGCCAGTAAAAAGCATGTTGGTGCAGCTGGAGGGTCATTTTTGACAGGTTTGAATCTCGGTTATCTATATAGGTGAAATCCTGGCTCCATTGAAATCACTGGCAAAACTCACATGGATTTCAATGGGGACAGGATTTCACCTATAAACTTTACTTCTGTCTTTGTAACACCACCATTAGGAACTGACTTGGAAAGCAGAGGAGGGGACAAGGGAAACTCCTTTTTTTTTTTTTTTTTTGCTATTAGACATTATCCTGCTCTTGTCTCATTCAAATCCCTCCTGAAAACCCAAAAGTGAGGCAGTTTTTTAACTCTCTTGATTTTTATACATAAAACAAATAAACCCCACCTGACACACTTACCTTAAAGTGAGTAGCCAGATGATCATATTGCAGTAACCCTTGCCCTCCATCTCTCCCAGCTCTTTGTCACTCTTACTCCTTATGTCATGTCTAATCAAGGACTAGAGTTTGCGAAAGGATCCATGAGGCAGCAGGGGTGATGACCCATTTGCCGGATTTTTTATTTATTATTTGTATTGAGTCCAGGGACCCCTTGTGCTAAGCACTGTGCAAACATACAATGAAGAGATAGAAGATCTAACCCTTAGCTCTAACTTCTTTTGAGGAAGTAGTTATCTTTCTGTGAAGTGTCTAACGTGCCCATGGGTATTATAAAATAACTACTGCCACTGCCATGCATTGGTTTTAATGTCAAGGAATCCACTGGTAAAGGTAGAGCTCACATTAAAATAGGGAATTCTGCTGCGACTGGGTGTCTCTCAAAAATAGAGGAATTATTTAAAGTGCCGTCACCGTACCTATGTTTTTTTGTTTTAATAAAATATTTTACACCTTCCATCTCAAAGGATGTCATTATCTATACAATGTGTATACACTGCAACTGAAATTCAGCTTTGTCTGGGATAGATGGACAGTAGACATCAGGTGCACAATAGTGGAAAGACAGTTTGGCCCAGGACACCAGGGAAAACACCTGCCCTTATGAAAACTGCTGTGGTATCTTTGACATCAAAACAAAAACAGACAGGACCTTGGCTTTTATGGTTTCAGTCAAAAAATGTAAACTACCCAGTACTCACTCTATCTGTCGTGAAAGTATAAAGAGCTGAGTCAACCTGCTGGGCTTTTAAATATTTTTACTTGGCAACTTGGATTGCATTTGCTTTTTGAAAAGGCCATTCTTTCCCACTTGTGGATAACAATGTCATTTATTACACATTCTTTCATTCTAAGGGCTTGATCTGACTGAGTACACACGTGTCTGGTGAAATCATCTATTTCACAAGCACTGGCATATGCCAACATCTCCGGGATACATGAACAAGGAACTTTCAGGATGAAGTTTCTTCTTTAACTAACATGATTCTCACTGAATCTGAGAAAGCAGGTTTTCCTCCTGACAGAGACAAATCCAGCTTGCTGACTCACAAAGCTAGTCACCATCTCACCAGGGAACTCGCTTACTAAAAATCCTCAGAACAGCCATTCCTCATCTCCTCTGCTTACCCAGTATCATTAGTGGATCTCACCAATCACCTCAGCTTCCACCTCGGCATTCTCAGGACAATTAATAGATTCTAAGGCCAGAAGGGAACATTCTGATCATCTAGTCTGACCTCCTGTATAACACAGGCCAGAGAAATTCTCCAAAATAACTCCTATGGGATAGCTTTTAGAAAAAAATATGCAATCTTGATTTAAAAATTGCCAGTGATGGAGAATCCACCAAGACCCTTGGTAAATTGTTCCAATGGTTATCCACCCTAAAAAATGTACTCGTTATTTCCAGTTTGAATTTGACTAGTGTCGACTTCCAGCCCTTGGATAACGTTATACCTTTGCTCTGATAGATGGAAGTGCCCATTATTAAATAGTTGTTCCCCATGTAGGTACTGATAAACTGTAATAAAGTCACCCCATAACCATCTGTAAGATAGCTAGATTGAGCTCTTTGAGTCTATCACTATAAAGCATGTTTCCTAATCCTTTAATCATTCTCGTTGCTGCTCTCTGACCCTCCTTCAATTTAGCAACATCCTTTTGAACTATTGGCACCAGAACTGGACATAGTATTCCAGCAGCAATTGCACTAAATTTGGCCATTGATAAATACAAAGGCAAAATAACCTCTCTACTCCTAGTTGAGATTTCCCTGTCTAAGCATCCCAGGACTGCATTAGCTCTTTTGGCCACAGTGGCATATTGGGAGCTCATGTTCAACTGATTATCCACCATGATCCTCAAATCTTTGTCAGAGTCATGGCTTCCCAGGATAGATCCCCCCATCCTGTAAGTATGGCCTATGTTCTTTGTTCCACAACGTACACATTTACAATTAGCCATATTAAATTGCATATTGTTGCATAAAATGTATATTGTTTATTTGTGCCCAGTTTAGCAAGCAATCCAGATTGCTCTGAATCAATGACTTGTCCTCATCATTATTCACCTTCCCCTCAATTTTTGTTTCATCTGCAAATTTTATTCATGATGATTTTATGTTTTCATCTAGGTCATTGATAAAATTGTAAAAAGCAGAGGACTGAGAACCGATCCCTATGGGAGCCTACTGAGAACATACCTGCTTGATTATGATGATGCTCCATTTACAGTTACATTTTGAGATTAATTATTTAGCCAGTTTTTAATACATTTAATGAGTGCCAACTTATTTTTATATTGTTCTAGTTTTTTTAGTCAAAATGTCATCAGGTACTAAGTCAAATGCCTTACAGAAATGCAAGTATATTACATCAACACAATTACCTTACTCAACCAAATTGCAAGCTCATAAAAAAGATATCAAGTTAGTTTGACAGGCTGTATTTTCCATAAACCCATGTTAATTGGCATTAATTACATTACCTTCTTTTATTTCTTTATTACTGAGTCCTATATCAGCCACTCCATTATCTTGCCCAGGATTGATATCAGGCTGACAGGTCTATAATTATCTGCAGCATCCAATTTACCCTTTTTAAAAATTGGCACAATATTAGCTTTCTTCCACTCTTCTGGAAATTTCCTAGTGCTCCAAGACTTATCAAATATCAACATTAATGGTCAGTGAGCTCATCAGCCAGCTCTTTTAAAAGTTTTGGATGCAAGTTATAGGGCCCTGTTGATGGTAACATGTCTAACTTTAGTAGCTTCTGCTTAACATCCTCCAGAGAGACTAGTGGAATGGGAAGAGTGATGGGACTACATCGTTTGTTTGTTTCCCCAAATGCAGCACAGAAATATTTACTGAACATATCTGCCTTTTCTGCATTATTCTTGATAATGCTACCATTTCCATCTGCTAATGGACCAATCCTATTGGCAGGATTATTTTTGTTCCTAATAAAAAAAAACCTCTTTCTTATCATCCTTAATGCTGCTGGCCATAGATTTCTTCTTGCATCCCTTTGCTTCCCTTATTGATTTTCTACAATTTCTAACATTTGATTTGTATTTATTACTATTAATTTCTCCTTTCTTCAGTTTGTTATATTTTAGCTGCCTTCACTTCCCCTCTAAAGCAGGTCAGTTTTTTTAACTAGCACACCTTCTTCCTTCCTTGTAGGGATTGTGGCTTTTTGGTCATCTAGTACGGTGTTCTTAAATGCTTACTAGTTATCCATCATAGTTTTCTGATTAAATTCTTCCTCCCCGGATGACCATACTAGGAATTGTCTGCATGATGCTCTCTTGTATGGGAATGATCATAAAGGGCATCAGTGAATAATTCCAGCTGCCAGGAGGCGGGTCCTTGTCAGGGCCTGGTGTTCCTTCTGTTTTATCCCTCTTGCCTAATGACACAAGAAGGTGAATTCAGGTGAGAGTTGGCTACCTGTGCTATCTGTAAATATTTTTAGAGCCCAGGTTAAATTCTGTGCATTAGTGTAAACAATCCTTGTGTTTTGTGCTGAAATCTGTCGTTGTTAGTAAGGAAAGCACAACATGTACTGGAACACAGTATGGTTTAATTGTTCCACCACAGACTTCCTGAGTGATCTTGGGCAAGTCACAATCTCTGTGACTCAGTTTCCCATCTGTAAAATGGGGATAATAGTATTTTCCTTCCTCATGAGGATGTTGTGAGGAGAAATGCACCTAAGACTGTGAGATACTATTTCACAATAGTCAAATACCTTGGTAATGGGGTGGCAGGAGTAATCCTAATCTCCACACACAAATAATTTTTATCTATTCTATCAGCTATTTTTGAATTGTGGAGGAGACTTCTTCCCATGCTTACTAGTTAGTTGCTTTCAATTTTAAATTCATTCTTTTCTATCTTCCAATAACAGATCTTGGAAGAAAGAGGCAGCCTTTTTTCTAGTCTCATTTCTTCTCCAAACAGAGCTAAACTTAGACTCTCCTGCTTATTCCTGTAAAATATGTATTACTTCCAGTATTATTTTTTACCAGTTTTAATTTAGTATTTATTTGATTTGCTGCTGGGCAGCACTGTGAATGGTAGCTATTTAAATGTAGGGTAGGTGCTATGTTTCCACCTATTTTGGATTGTTCTTTTAAGTGTAAGGCATCTCCCTAGCTGTCTGCTGAGGGGGCAAGGATGAAAGTTGATTCTAATTGAATGCCACAGAGAGAGTAACACATTGGGCTCTCTCCAAAGGAGACATTATTTGTTCACTGCTGTGTGTGATAAAGAAAACACACAAGGTTTTCTTCCAGGGTGAAAAAAGATGGTCCATCTTTAGCCAGAGTTTCACTGCAGATGGGACCTTCTTTTGGGCTCTAGTCAGGGGTAGGCTCTTTCTGCATTAGGTGGGGAAAGCCAAAGTTTACATATAAGTCTACGTTTGGGACAGAACTTCCATCCCGTAGGCGCTGGAGTGTCTGTTACCCCTTGAGTTGGAATCGGATGCTACTCCCTGAGGCAGAGGTCAGCATGTCTGTCACGCATAGGCGAGACCGTCTGCTCCTCTCAGTTGGAGAGGGATGTTATTTTTTTAAGGAGCAGGATGTTATTCCTAGAGGTCTGCCCCTTGGTAGGGTCAACAGTAATATTTTATGGTTAATGTTTATGATTAATTTTGGCTGCGGCCTTTCCTTTCACCATTTGTATGGTGTCAATTCAAGCTGGCAAGGGGGGAGCTTGACAAGGTTAAGGCGTGAACCGTACATTCACTTTTCCTCCCAAAATAAATACTAAAGCAACAATGCACATGGGAACGGGCAGCAGATTCCTAAATCAAAACCAGAAGATTCACACAGTGAACTGAATGCAGCGGGATCCAGGATTTTTTTTTTTTACAAATCCAAAGAGTACATTTTCAGAATAATGCCTGGGGAATTAGCTAAACACAATCTCAGTAGCAATTATGGTAATTTTGCATCAGCTTTCTTGTGCATTCAGCACTGAAAACACTACCTCTCCTGTTCATCCTCTCCTCCCCTTCCCCCACAAAATTACTTGCCAAAGTATGATTAGAAATTCTCAATTACTTGTTGCTGCTTGCAAGAGAAAATATGCTAGAATAACTTGATGATGGTTTATTTTGAAAATAAAATAACCAATTTAAATCTTGCCTTGGGAACACCCACTCCCTGACCTCCTCACTCCTCAGAATGTGCTGTCTAGCTTTGAATATGAACTTTAGTTTTATATGCAGTTCAGAAAACAAAAAAATTAACTTTTACTCTCAGCTTTTGGAAACTATCAGAGCTCTACCTTCAGTTTTCCCTTACAGTAATTATTTCCTAATAGATTTGCAGAATGGACTCGGTGGGAGGTTCTAGGAGCTACTTTGACCAAAGGAGGGGAGGAACACATAAAAATGTTAAAGATGCTCTTTGCATACCAGTACTCAAAATGCAGCCTTTTGAGATGTCCCATGGTTCCATGATTTGCTTTCTACAGTGCTAACATCAAATGGAGCCCAGTGAGTTAAAGGAAAATATTTTCTTGTGATCGCCAAGTATGTCACATTTTAAAACACCATAATAAAAATGAAGAAAGTAATGACAACTTGTGAATGCATGAGTCATATTTGCATAACGATTCATTCAGAGTTTCAAGAAATCTCTCTTACCCTTTCATCAGCATCCAAAGGTGCACCAGTTTGGGCCTCACCAGCAAAGAGCAGAGGAAAAATGTTCATTATATTAAAGAATTCTGAGGAAGATTTTAAACAAAGGGACAAAAAGGTGCAAGATTCGCCTGGCACAGCCTGTTCCCAATGCAGCCTTTTTCGTTTTCTACTATTTTCTCTTAGTCTTCAACCAAGAACTGCTTTTCATAGTTGATGAATACAGTGCATTTCTCCCTCTCCATAATTTGGATTTTAAGATCTGGAATCTTTAATTACATTTTAAATTACTGAGCCTCAGACTCTTAGAGCTATAACCTACACCGTGGTGTGAGCTTATTGCGCTACTTGGACATTGGAAAGTATTTGATCTTTGGCTCTGTGAACTACAACACATGCAAGGCAGTAGGAATGTACTCCCTGGTCTGGCTTACTGTTCTAGTTGGGGGAATGTGATTGTGCCAGATCTCATAAGTTAGGTATTGCCAGGCCTCATCAGTACTTGAATGGAAAACATTCAATAGCAACTCAGATGCTGAAAGAAAATAAAAAGGGGGGTGGTTCCCTCTGACTCAAACTGAACGAACGACCCAGCATGCTGTTGGGTGTGCTGCCATCTGAAGGGAGAAAAAAGCCTGAGAGCCTGATGAGGCAGTCACGGAATTTTTTGAAGTTACTAATAGAGATGAGCAAATGCTAGCAAAAACGTGTTACATACATACTGCCAAATTAGAAAGCGAATTTCAACTCAATCATATCCACAGCTCTTTTGGGCTCACTTTCTATGATTATTTGAGGGCTCAAGCTTTTCAAATGCAAATGCTCACCAAAAGCTCAAGTGCTTGAATGTTTGGTGAACTGTGAAATTCTCAACTTGCAACTGGCGCCGGTTTGATTAGTTTATATGACTCACATTATATAAATCCATGGTATGCCCATGCCTGGAATACTGCATACAGTTCTGGTCGCCCCATCTCAAAAAATGTATATTAGACTTGAAAAAAGTACCAAGAAGAGCAACAAAAATGATTGGGGGTATGGAACATTTTCCATACGAGGAGAGATTGAAAAAAGATTGGGACTGTTCAGTTTAGAAAAGAGATGACTAAGGGGGGTACGATAGAAGTTTATAAAATCATGAATGATGTGGAGAAAGTGAATAAGGATCTGTTATCTAGCCCTTCATGTAAGACAAGAACTTAATGAAATTAACAGTCAGCAGGTTTAAAACAAACAAAAGGAGGTATTTCTTCACACAATGCAGTCAACCTGTGGAACGCATTGCCACGGGATGTTGTGAAGGCCAAAAGTATAAATGGGCTCAAAAAAGAGTTAGATAAGTTCATGGAGGATAGGTCTATTGATGGCTATTATCTAAGATGGTGAGGTATTCAACCCCATGCTCTATCCCAGTTCTATCCCTTTCCCACTTTGGTCTGGTGTGTACTCCACCCTCCAATCTGAGTGGGGAGGTGGTTGATCAGTTCGGCACCTGCCTCCTCTCCCATCAGCTCAGAAGAAATCAATTATTGACAATATGAGGAAGTTTGAGCACTGCTGACAGAGGAAAATCAAAAGAACAGGGTAAAGCCCAAATAAGCAGGGATACATCCTGCTTACTGCCAACCTTCTTCCATTTTCCTGGAAGTGACAGATGGAAGGGTAGAGTCAATGAATTCACCAACTGAAGACTCAATGAGGAAATTCAATGAATGTACAAAAATAGTATAAAAATGTGTAGAGAAGAAAGAAGGCACTTCCTGGTTAGTATTAGCATGATGTTTAAAGCAGTGTGGAGGGCCCTGCACACCTGGATGAGCTCCATCAAAGGGAATAAGTAGCAGAAGGTAAGCCACTACCATTGCTTATGGATCTGTCCTCAACTGTGATTTTAGGACTAGGGGGTTTACTCTTCGAGGTGGACGCAGTCTAGTCCAGTTTTTGCCTCACTGACCTCTATATCTTGCCATTATAAAATTATGGTATCATGATACTAAACTGCCAATACGTCTCCTATCCTTCCTCTTAAGATTATAGGAATTGCCCCTACCAAAATAACCAGTAGTATTCTATCTCCAACAGTAGATGATGCAGAGAAAGGTATAAAACCGGTGAGTACTCTAGCCCAACCACTTGCCCATTATTTTACAGGGAAAAAAACCACTTTACTAATTTGTGAATGCATAGTAGATTTTCACAAAATAGCATCAAACTTGGGAAAATGGACAAAACAGAATTCAACTTTGCTGGAGAAAACAAAAACCAATAAATAAAAAAATGGTTCAGAACAATTTTCCTCTTCATCATAAACACTGGATGATGTGAAAATCAGACATCATCTTTGGCTCTTTTTGGGGGGGGGGTTGCAGATGTGCCTGCACTCTTTGCATCTGGAATCTCTTGGCTTTGTGTATTCATACATTTGTTTGACCTTGTGTATTCATAAATATTTGCATCGTTAATTTTGTTATTTTGTGAAGTACCTTAGGATGTGTGGCATGAGAGATTACATATAAAAGAACATCAGAGTTTGATTTGAGTAAAGTTTTCCCAGAAAGAAACCTCAAATACCACTAACATCAGTCCATTTGCTTTTAATATGTATTGGATGTTGAGTATGGAAATATTTTGTTCCCTAAAATAGCCAAAGCCTAAACTATTTCATTTTATATTTTAGAGCCATCTCCAGGTCAATTTCTTTCACTACATAACTATCAGCATTTGTGTTACTGAAGTGTCTATTCTTCAAACAATTCATTAAAGATATAAAATAAACATGTAGCATTCAGAGAGCTTTTCTTCCCTGCATACGTTAATCCTTTGGTAGAATAGCTAGAATGCCAACAAATCTTTAACTATACCCATTCAACACTATTTTAAATAATTAAAATGTATAAGTACCACATATGTACATTAGTGAGATGAAGACAATTCTTAATCACAATGGTTAACATGCATATATCCACCACAAACTCGTAAATTTCTGTAGGGAGATTATCACTTTTCAGTGGATGCCACAGTTAAAATTAACAAAAGGATTAAATAATAAATAATTTGGTATACTGAAAAACAGGCCTTGCTCAGGATGAAAGCTTTGTATATGTAGAACTATAAATCCAGCTGTCTTATTTTAGAACTATAGGGTCAGCCTCAACAGCCTGGGCTTGTCCTCATCGCTGGTGCTTGGGTTGTTGACTTACTGCTGGAAATGGACTCACTCTAATACAGTTTGCCTCCCTGGAAAGTATATTTCACCCTTCTAATGACGCGGCACAGAAATGTGACAAACACTGCTCTTAGGCTGAATTTCTGAGGTGTGGAACAAGTTGCAGGACCGAGTCCCAAATTTCTCTCCTGTATGAACAGTTGTTTATCCAAATAAACAAAGATACAACCGGACCTTGCTGGCATTACACATGCAGAATTCTCATTAAAGTCAATGAAGGCTTGCAGGATCAGTCTCCTTAGTAATATTCCACTCTATAGTCTTGGAGGAGGAAACAATTGGGGGTGGGGGTGGGGGGAGAAAGAGCGGAAGTAGAGAATGAAAGAGGGAGCAAGAAAGTAAGTGCATCAGTCAGAGTTCTTTGGCTAGAATAGTTCCAGTTAGGATCACATATCCACCACATATGCACAAATCTACCACATATGCATTATCAGCTCCGCATCTACCTAGATTATTTTAGCGTGTTCAGCACCAAGGCATCTCAGCACCTAATAGCTCTTCATAATTCTTACACATGCTTCTTTGCACCCCAGCTCAGCACCTGGAAGCCTAACCACTATATAACATTAGGGCTGCTCGGATTTTTCTGAGAGAAGATTGTTCCATTGGAAAATACCAATTTATCAGAATCTAAATCCCCAGGAATGTGCCACTTCCAACAGAATTCCAATGGAAACCTGCCTGGTGTTCTGCCAATTTACCCAACTAGCTCCACAAACAGGATTTTCACAGTCCCCAGCTCTAGGGCAACAAGCCCAGTGTCCAAGTCAGGACGGAAGCCAGAGCTCCTGGGCTTTTCAAGGTCCCAGCTCCCTGGCAGCCTGGAAATCTTGACTCCCAGGCCTCCTGTCTGGTGGGTTGCCAGGGCTTTGTGCAGCCCAGGAAGCCTCTGTGAAGTGTCAAAAAAGATCAAAAAGGAATGATTATTTTGACTTTTTCAAAAGGAAATTTTGGAATTCCTGTGCCATAGGAGATTTCAGTTTTTGTTCTTTCAAAACACTTCGTTTTAAATTTTGGTCTTGCCCATGGAACAGGAATTCCAGTTTCCAGCCAGCTCTAATAAATGTATTGCCACACTGCAGTCATAGAGCATGGTCTCTGACGTATATTCCAGTTACTGAAATAGACCTATGGGTCATTACAAAACTTGTTCCGTGAATGAAGAAGATCCAGTTCCAGTCTAATTGAGCAGCTGCTTCAATACCATGGTGATTGTGGGAATGTAAGTACCTAGCTAAATATGTACAGAAACTACAGCTCTTGACTTTTGACCAATGAAGACGGTTTGCATTTTTCCAGATTGCCAGCTAAATCAGTCTTTGAGAGGATATTACACAGACACACACACCCCTGACACAATTTTTGCTCATTGAATTTTCTGTTTACAATTGCTGTCGAGTTTTTCTCTCCTACAATTGCATCCTAGACCCTCTCCAAATCCAAGGTACTGTGGCCTAGTGAATAAAGCATTGGAATGGGCCTTTATGGACCCTGGATTCTATTCTTGTCTCTGCTACTAACCTGCAAGTCATTTCACCAATCTGGGCCTCAGTTTCCCCATCTGTAAAATGGGATCTGATACCGCCACTGCAACCATTCTTGCCAAAGTCTCTAATGCATGCTTTCTAACCAAAGTTCAGAACCAGTACTCCTTTCCTCATCATCTTTGACCTGGCAGCTACCTTCACAGAACAAACATGAAAGTGCTTGTTTGAAAATATAATAAGTGTGCGATAGAGGCTGACATCATGGGCCAATCCTTGGAGTGAGTTGACCTGCTGCTAATAAATGAGAGATAATAGGATGGAGCTTAGTGTCCAAAGTGGAGATGAGTATTTTATGAGAGATGTGATAGAGAAAGGGGTGCCAGTGGAGGCATGCAAAGAAAGAGGTGACATGATCCAAGTAATGGGCTATGAAAATGATCTTTGCAGCATTATTCTGAATGGATGTGAGAGTGGCAAAAAGGTATTGTCAAGGCCAGTAAAAAAGATTTTGCAGTAATTGAGACACAAGATGACGAGAAATTGAATGATAGGTTTAGCTATGAGGATAGATGGGAAGGCCATATCTTAGAGAAGTTGTGCAAAGAGAATCTGCAAGCGACAGGCATGATGGGTGTGTTTCCATGGTGATTGAGAAAGGACACAATAGAGAAGGGTGGGGGAGAAGAGGGAATGGGAGGTTAGGAACTTTGTTTTAGCCATGTTGAGCTTGAGCAGACAGTTCAGCTTTCCACAAGGAAATATCAGAGAGACAGGCCAAGATTTTAATTTGGCCAGAATGAGACAGGTCTGGAATAGAAAGGTAGATCTGTGAGTCATCTCCAAAGAGATGATAGTTGAATTTGTGTTTGCACATGAGAATACCCAGAGATAAGGTGACGAAAGAGAAGAGAAGGGGACGAAGGACAAAGCTTCGTGGAACCCCCGCTCCCCAGAAGATTGGAGGGGACAAGGAGGATCCTCCAAAGGGCATGCTGAAGGAGTGATCAGAGAGATAGGAGGAGAACCAGAAAAGGACAGAGTCACAGAAGCCAAGGGAGTTGAGATTTAGTGGTTGACAGTGTTTAAAGTCTGGGATGTCTAAAATCTTCCAAGGATTCACATTTTTATCATGTTGTTGCTCAAAGAGCACTGAGGGTACGTATTCCATAATTGTTCTATGGCCCAGCACAGTTAACCATGACTACTGATGATAGTTCAGTCATGGTCCAAAGCCAGATCTGTGTCTGTGAATCTTTTACAAAGAATATGGACCCTGATGGTTAGTTGTCTGAAGATAGCAGAGAGATGTTTCCAGAGATAACAGACTTACATTTCAGTTGTTTTAATCTCATATATAAATGGGTGGGTTTATTTAAATTAATTTAACAGCTCAAAGTATTACATGCTTTGAATTGAAAGGTGTCTTGTTAGAAATAATATCAAAATGAAAGAAAATGGATACCCACAAAATTACTTGCGAAGTGCATCAGACACAAATGAAACCAACATTTATTAAAATACCTTCAGCAAATAGATATCTGTAAAGCCATACGATTTAGTTCTTTGCAGACTCAAAAAATAGATTCTATCTTTTAAAATAAATTCACTGGGAGCTAGATTAGTAAGAATATCAGAATTAGTAAAACATACTATCTCGACAGAATTCTTTGAATAGAGAAATCTACAATATCTATACAATATATTTAACATACAAAAATACACTTGACATGTTGAAGAGTAATTGTGAGGAGGAAAATATATTCTTTCATTATTTACAAACAATGTTTTTTTAACACTTTCTTTAAAAATAAATACTTCATTTTGTTGCAACATTATTTTTTTACAAATTCAACTCGTGTATATCTTGGTATTTTGACAAAATTAAAAGTTCTGATATATGACAGAAATATATAATCACATTGTAAAGAAAGAGAGTACTTGAATCCAATTAGCTTATTTTTCTCAGACATTTATAATGTATTTGATTCTTAAAAGAAAAAATACTCCACAATGTGAGTGTTCCAGGATTTTTGCACGTTATAGGACTAACGGTGGAAATTTAATCCTAAATCAAATGACAGCAAACACATCTACTGCTGAATCATATGTGATAGCAACAAGGCAAAGCTGTTGTTTTATTAAAACAAACCTGATATAAACGTAGTTAAAGAAAATAACCTCTATGCCTATGGAATTTATTAGATGCATTCTGATGATACTAACAATATTGCTATAGTATGTGCCATTCTGCTACATTGTAAAAGGAAGTTAACACAACTACATCACAAAATATCTGCCTAAGAGTGAACTCCTAACAGCCCAACAGATCTGAATTTTAGATATTTTTTGAATGGCTAGCAGGGGGATATGGAGAGGGAGATGGGATGGGAAACAAAAGCAATCATGCTCAACAGGCGCAAGTTTTAAGTGAAGTGTATTTGAACTAGTATTGGTTTGAAAGGAAAACAATCTGGTTTTCAAAAGAAGTAAAGAACATTAAGAATCACACCATACGCCTGCTGATTTCCATCTATCAAACTCCCCAAATTAACCTGTCTGCATTTTTGCTTCTGATAACATAGGACTATGGCTAGTTATAAGGTCTATAGTTTGGAAATGCTATAGCTACGGTGCTGTGGCTATGCAGGAATAGTCCTGTGATGTAGACGCCATCTGCAGCAGCAGAAGGGGTTTCCCATTTCTGACTGGAACGCCATCTCTTTGAACACCAGTAGTTAGGTTGATGGAAGCACTCTTCCATTGGCCTAGCTGCATCTACAGCAGAGATTAGGTCGGCATAGCTACAGCACTTCATTTTCTGGCATTAAACAGATTCACAAACTGTATCCCTAAACACTTGGCAAACACTTTCAACCAAGCTACATTTGCTTCTTTGGCGTGTTTGCTATTTGCCCTTGAAAGAGGCAACAGACAAGGTACAAGGGTGGATGGATACTCACAGATGCATGTTTCGTGGAGGCTCATCTGTCACCTACAGAAAAACCAATTGCTTATCATTTAACATCTCTATAAAACATCCACTACCCACTCCATCACACAGAATCTTCTCCTTCCTTTGCTTGCACACTGATCAATAACATTCAAAACCAGTACATTAATGCAAGAATGGTTGACAGCAACTTCTCTGAACCTACAATCCTCCAGCCGTTTAAATCCTGCTGCTCAAGCCTCTCCCTTTCTAACCCTGCATGAGGATGATACCGTCTGCTTGGGGCACCAGAAATCCAGTGGTTGTCCCTGGTTGTGTGTTTCCTTAAGCGTGTACACAAGCTGTTTCTTTAGAGCAAAATGTCTGTGTTTGATAATTAAGCCTCTTTAGAGGATAGTCCAGTGGCCACCAGGCTACAGTTTGCATACTTGTTTAATACAAGAAAATCTCATAATTAAAAAAAAAAATCCCAAACTAGTAGCATTGCAGTCAACAGTCCCTTCAGGACTTTCTGCAGTGAAGATGCACAGGAGAAGCAGTGAGCTCTATATTGTTTTGATAGCAATGACCTTACTCCAGCCTTTTGTTTTTCAGGTATGCTACAGTCTCTCTCCACCTGAACCCTGGAGAGATATGGAAACGTGTATGAAACATCATGTCAGAACACTCTGATACTATTCCCATATCACACGTATTTCTGGTCTCAAAGAGAGCAACAGCCTTGATTCCATAAGGAACGTCACAAATGCTACCTCTGACATGGGAAGGCAGGCTTTCTTTATACCAAGCACTAAGGAGCAGTACTGTGTGTAACTGTTTGTATTGGACCTCAAACCCTCCAAAACTGAGTCTTGGGTTCAAGGGTGATGCATTAGTGAACACGCTCCCTCAAGTTTGGTGAACGCGGGCTGAAGTTGGTAAACCTCCTCCCACCCTCTAAGCTGGCTGGTGTGGTGTTGTACCTCCAGCACCGAACCCTGGGACCCTCTGAACTCATCTGTGGTGAGAAGAGAGGGACTTGTGGGACAGAGGATGGTGGTGTTAGGATTCCCCATGGAAGTGTGAATTTGTTGAATTTGAACCTCCAAGGAAACTTGAAGGGCTGAGATTCACTTCTGAACCCTGCAGATTTTTCCACAGTCCCACCTACATATATTATAGATATCAAAAGGACAGTGGTATCAACAAAAAAATAAAAGAAACCCCTGTTTTCGCAAGGAATGAAAACACCCCCCTTTTAGCTCTTCCAAGCTTTGCCAAACACGAGAAAGTATTTAACAAAACATTTATACCTTTCCATGCAGATACATCATAAGGAGACTTTCTTCTTCCCTAAAATTTAAAAAGGCAATAGAGCACAAAAAGATAAACTAAAAAAGTTACAAATGCTTAAATTCATGAGATATGAATACTAAAGAAGAGAACTGGAAATGAAAGAAGAGTGTGGTAAACTTTGACGTGGATGTTGATGAACCATTACTAATGCAACTACATTCATTAAAGTATTTTATAGATAACTTATACAGTATTTTTCAAAGGCAAAGTAAAAAAGTAGGTGTTGGCTGCAGATGTTTCAAACGGGACAATGCCAATATCTTTGACCTTTATACAGTTTCTGTGGTTTCTCTAATATGCGATTTGTGGATAGTCACTTATGGTTAGTATTTATCCAAATGCAATGGAATGTGTTTATTGCATGTCAAATAAGAAGGTAAAAGTACAGCAGTACATGCTTAATCTTTCTGGACGGAGTCAGGGAGGAAATGTGTCATTTTTTACTTTCCTACTGAATTACTATCAAATTTCACAAAAGACTGATAAAAATCCTCTTCCATCAAATTACAAAAAATGTTTTAGTAGCACTACCATCCAAAGAACTGATGCTACAATTCCTTTTGCTTGGCAGAAGTTCTAAAGTCACATATACCTAAGCTTTGGGGATACTGGGTAGCACACTGCATAGGGCACATGAATTTCACACTGTGACAAATCCAGACTGGGTTTTTGAGTACATCAGTTTTGTTTGTTTCATCATAAAGCCACCATATATATATAGGATAATATTCTGTCCTCAGTTACACTGATGTAATCTCAGTGAAGACAATGGAGTTGTTAACAGGAGGGGCAGAATTGGATCCCATGGTTTGGAGCAAGTAGTAGTTTCTGATTAGGAGTGGCCTAGAACTGAAATGATATAGCAATTGAATTACTTCTTAGTTCTGGAGAAACACTGGCAGGACAAGCTGGGGAAACGAACTGCAACTACCTGACTACACTTTGATAGTGGATATTTCTTTTAACAGTTTCCATTCCATCAAACTCTTTAGCAATCACAAGTATATCACAAATATCTATAAAACATAAAGTCTGTGTTATGGTTCAATCACTCTAATACACGAGCAACAAAAAACCAAATACATAAATTGGATGTTTGCCATTATATGTAGGGTTGAGCAGGAAATGGTTTTCCCATCTTATGAGAACTTTCCACATTTCAGAAATGTTTCCAGTCTTGAACTGGAACAAAAAGTCAAAAATTTTCATGAACTGAAAATCTGAAACAATTTTTGGTTTGTGTTGAAATGTTTTGTTTTGGTTTTGATCTTTTTTCCCTTTAAAAATCTGAGTGCAAATTCACTAAAATTTCAACATGAAAAGTTCTTTCAACTTAAACTCTTGAAATTTCCTGCTTTGACAGCCTGAAAAAAATGTCTAGTAAGGTATTTCATTGAACCCGACAGTGTTTCACAAAATAGTTTCAGTTTTGACGAACTGACATTTTTCTGAAACAAAAAAAGTAAAAGAAAATTGCCTATTTGCGCTAGGTATAGGTGGATAACAAGCTTTTTGATACTCTAAAATAAAGTCTAATTAAAAGGCAGGTACAGCTGTCACACAAAATTTCGACCATTTTTAAGGATTCTGCCAGTTTGCAACCTTTTCCCTGAATTTAAAACAGGAAATACCGCTGTAACTGATACTTGATTTCTATTGGTTTGAAAAGAGAGCAAGTAGAACCTTGGCGGTATTCCTTTTCCACAAAGTCTCCCATCTGGGAATTCTAGGGACAGTTGTGGCCCAGGGGATTCCCTGTCAGTGTAACTCAAATAAAGCTATATTGTCAGTGGACAGAGCATTGAGGGCTAAAGGCAAAGGTGTTCCAGGCCAGCAGTCTTGGGCTCTGTCCCAGAGATCCCAGGGCTCCAGTAGCTTGGGGGGCAGACTTTATGGGGGGAAGGGAAACTCTTGTCCCATAAATGGGACACTGTAGGAGGGTCTCCATAAGTGGAGTGGGACAGAGGTATCTCCCCCCAGAACTCCTTCCCATAGAGATGCCTGCAGGAGGCAATGATCTGGGCCCACAGGACTATTTCCACTAATATAGCTATTCACATGTATAAGTTACAGGATCAGGCTCTTTAAAATGGCTTCATGCTACCATACACCGATTTCTGATGATCCATTTGAGATGACAGAGGCATGAAAGGAGTCTAATCAGGAACGTTTCAGAAAAAACTTTGCATTCCATTGCTTCTAATTTGACATTGGGCAGAAACACAACAAGAAAAAAATACTGCTGTCCTTCATTACAAAAAATCAACTAGTTAGCAAGTTTTTTTTTTTTCAGGAAGGCTTTGCACTGTGGCTTTAAGTTATTTGCGCTGAAATTTGACTTTAAAATCTGCAGTGGCTCTTAAGCAAATATATATATATTTTTTCTTACCCAGTGCTCAGGTTTAACAACCAGGCACTAATTCAAACTGCTCACTTCTAGGAGGTAGTGATGAAAACCCTAGCTAAGTGACACTTGCTAGTACATCAGAATTAGGTTATCTCCAAAGCTGGCATTGGCTGTAAATGTAGATTCATCCTCTTAGGGTGAAAGTAACCCCTCCTGCACTAAGCTTGTAAACTGGGCTTTGTGCAGGCACTGAGCAGAGCTTAGTGGGTGGAATTGATTCTCCCTCGGAACCACAGGCAGGCTGTGGTGCTGCAAGGGAACTAAAATGGGAATAATTGGCAAGGCAGCAGCACTGCAGGAAAGGAAGGGGGGGTTATAGTGGATCACAAACTGAATATGAGTCAATGCAGTTGTGAAAAAAGCAAATGTCATTCTGGGGTGTGTTAACAGGAGTGTTGTATGTAAGACACCGGAGGTAATTGTTCTGCTCTATTTGGCACTGACAAGGCCACAGCTGGACTCCTGTGTCCAGGTTTGGGCACCGCACTTTAAGAAAGATGGGGACAAATTGGAGAGAGTCCAGACAGCAGCAACAAAATGATAAAAGGTTTGGAAAACCTGGCCTATGAGGAAAGGTTGAAAGAATTGGGCATGGTTAGTCTAGAGACGAGAAGGCTGAGAGTATATAAAAGGTTGTGTACAAAGAGAATGGCGATGTCCTCCATGTCCACAAGCATCAGCTTAGTTTGCAACAAGGGAGATTCAGGGTGGATATTAGGAAAAAGTTCCTAAGTATTGCATTTTAAGTATCAGGATAGGGAAGCACTGGAACAGGCTGCCATAGGGGGGTAGTGGAATCCCTTTTACTGGAGGTTTTTTGGAACAGATTAGACAAACACCTCGCAGGGGATGGTCTAGCTATGCTTAATCTAGCCTCAGCATGGCAGGGGGAGGGATGGGCTAGATGCTAAAAATAGCCACAGTATCATGGGCAGCAGTGGCACAGGCTAGCTGTCCCAGATACAAACCCACCTGAATCTCTGGGGTACGTATTTGGTGGGCTAGCTGTGCTCCACTGCCACTGTCTATGCTTACTGCAGTTACACTACTATTTTTAGTGTACTGTCTCAAATGGCAACTAGCACAGGTATGTCTTCACGAGCTAGGAATCACACTCCTAGCTCATAGTGTAGACATAGCCTAAAAACAAAACGTTCAGGGAAAATATTCATTTTGTTTGGACACTAATCTTTCACTACAGATGTGCTGAAGAGGGAAAAATATTTGACTTACTGAGTTTTATGTTAGCGACTAAAAGTACTGATTAAGAATACCATTAATAGTTTAATAGATTTTAAGGCCAGAAGAGGCCAATGCAGCATTTAGTCTAACCTCTTATATAACGCAGGCCATAGAATTTCAGCCATTTACTCCGGCATTGGGCTAAATACCTTGACTTTAACTAAAGCACAACTTCCAGAAAGGCATCCAGTGTTCATCTGAAGTCATCAAGACATTGAGAAACCACCTCTTCCTTTGTAGGTTGTTCCAGTGATTAACCACTTTCATTGTTAGTAATTTGTGGCTTGTTTCTAACTGGAATTTAACTTCCACTCATTGGTTCTTGTTATGTCTTACTTTGCTAGACCAAGAGTCCTTTAGTTTCTGGTATTTTCGCTTTTAAAGCGACTTATGCACTGTAATCAAATCACCTCGTTCTTTTTATTTGCTTTCTATTTATATGCAAACAAACATAATTTTCTCCAAAACAAAGATAACTAAGAGAAGCAACAAGACTACAGATCCAAAGCCCATTAATGGGCACTTACAAATTCCTCAGGAAGTAAAGAAAGTGAGATCCACAGTAAAACCAGACTATAACCGGCCAGAGCCAAGAATTTTAAAAATGAGTTGTCAGGTTCCTAATGAAGTGGCATGATTTTCTAAGATGTGCCTAAGCACAGATGAAAAGATGAGATTTCAAAACACGTAATCAATGAGACTTATGCTCCTCGCTCACTTGGGCATTGTTGAAAATCCCCATCAGCAGGAGCCTAACTTTAGGCACCCATTTTTGAAAGTATTGGCCTACGTGATGAAACAAAATGCAGGATTAATCAAAATGGAATGGCATTACTAACTGAGCGAACAGGCAACTGCAATCTTCCACTGTGCTTGGCATTCACCTGCTATGGAAAGAAATTAAGAGATGAGAAAATCTTCTGATTTCTGAAAACAAGAGAGCTCAAGAATAGATAAGCTGCTGCTACAGTAAGCGCTGATTTTGATGGAACCGCATTCCACTCAGGTGCTGTAGAACCTAGGTTCACAGATTCCCAGGCCAAAAGGGACCATTGTGATCACAGGCTAACCTCCTGTGTAACACAGGCCATAGAACATCCCCACATTAATACCTTCAGCAAATCTGCTAGAAAAAAAGCTGAGACAGATTTAAAAAATTGTCAGTGATGAAGAATGCACCAGGACACTTGATAAATTATTCCAACAAATCAATTACCCCCCCTGTCAAAAATTGAGTCTAAATTGCCAGTCAATTTGTCTAGCATCCACTTCCAGCCACTGAATTGTGTTATGGCTTTCTCTGCTAGATTGCAGAGCCCATTATTAAACATTTATTCCTTAAGTAGATGTTTCTAGATTGCAATCAAGTCACCGCTGAGGCTTTTCTTTGTTAAGCTAACAGTTTGAGCTCTTTGAGTTTCTCACTATAAAACTTATCTAATCTTTTAATCATTCTTGTGGTTCTTCTCTGCACCCTCTCCAACTTATCAACATTCTTCTAGGATGACAGCAGCTCCAGGGAAATCTATAAGCGTCCTTTCCATGCATCTTTTATTTGGAGTCTAATGGCTTCACATTCAGCTTGGAGCTGGTCGTCGTACTGAGATACTCCTTGGCTGCTGTGACACGCTGTGTGGAGTTGGAGCTGTTAGACACACTAATAGTATGTCTAGCTTTAGTATTTTAGGGGAAAGCTCCTACTTGCACTGTATCAGGTACAGCTTCAAGAGAGATGGCAATGGTCAGAGCATTAGTATAGAAAAGGTTCAGGCATTTTCACCACCATGTCACCCAGCCCAGAGAAGATCTAGGCGACACAGTTGAAAAAATGCCCAAGCCATGGTGCTAGTGCAATGCTAGCAGGAGTCACCAAAAAAATGATAGTGTAGGTAAGGCTTAAGAGGCTACCTGGTACTCTGATACATTGGGTGATAGGAGTGAAAAGGCTGAGACTCCCTTAATAGTTTAGAAAGATTAGACTCCTAAGCTAAACTTTCATCCTTCCTAGGACTACTTGAAAAGTTGAAGAGAGCACTGAAAAAAATTCTCTGAGTGCTTGAAGATTTCAAGAGGATGTCTCCAGGGTGATCTAAGTCTCTGTAACTGCTCATAAGATGTACAAAATAGGTTTAAATTAATGTTTATTACTGTTTTGGTTCATAAATTATGCTGAAGTTATTTTTCCTGCATATACAAAGTGTTTTTCCTTCAGTTACAATGCTTGTAAATTTCACCACTTGTCTTTATTAACTTTGGATTAGGGTATATTTAGCTTTCAATATTTCATGTTGTTTAAAATCATGCAAAACAATAATAAAGCAAAAGGGGATATTTCTATTTATAACAGTAGTTGCATGTGTAAATCCCATGCACTTTGATGAAAGAATAGACTCCAAATGTCTGATTTAAAGTACAATATTTACACTTAGGGTTCTCCGTGGTACAAACCAGAAAGAAAACAAACCGGAGTTTTATAAAATTCCTCAGGAGAGTTTTCCTGAAATAACATGCTATGAAACACTCCACACTTGACAGGCTGTCCTTTTCAAATATGAGGTATAAACAACTGCACTTTTTTATTTTACACGTTTTTACTCATCACCTGGTAGAAGATGACTCACATGTACAGTGGTTAGGTACTTCTCTTTCTGCTATCAGAAATTCCAGCAATTCCAGTTTGTTTAAATTTCCATATGCACTGAATCACAGGATCATTCTATTAGCATTTTTCTCCAAACAAACCTCTTCCAATTTCACTACAAATATATTCTTAGATAATTAAACCTACAAATGTGGATTTTCATAATAAAATATACATTATAAAAGACAAACTTCCATAGGTCACTCATGGCAAGAAAAAAAAATAGTATAGCTTTGTATTTACAAGTCAATAAGAAAAGTCATACAAATAATATAATTTATATTGTTAAAATATCTCTAATATGCAAAATAATTTTTCATTTTGAAAGCATTAACTGGTAACAGTAGCAATATAGGCATTCCCGCCTTCTCAAAATCTAAATGCATGCAGTAGTGTTTCAGAGTTATAGTGGCATTATAATTTATTCAGAACCTTACCTAACACACCAATTTGCAGTAGGTCTCATATGTTTATCCTTAGTAATGTTGAAAAATAGGGTCTTTTTAGATTGATCTTGTTTACAAACCTCCATGGTCAAGGCAATAAGAGTGTTAAAAGAAATTGTTGACTTTCTTTCCTTTCTACCTTTTTCTTTCCTCTTCCTTTCTATCGTTTCTATTCCTCCCCAGATCAGAAAGCTCAGGTTAAAAATCTGTCTTCCAAGTACATTTGAAGTGCTTTCAACTTCTCTGACATAGCACTTTATGCTGTGTCATTGAGCTATTAAACAGAAACGTCTGGGGTATTCACATCCTAAATTTTGATTCAGGCTGACCTCTAAATGTTAAATCTAGATTACCTAAATAGTGCATAATTATACAATTTACTTATACATATAACTAGGCTTGGAGGGATTAGAGTTTTAATTGGTAAATGTCAGTAACTGTTGATTTCAACGTACACACAAAAACTGACAAAAATATTTCCATTGATGACACTAGAAATGTACAGATAGACAAAGTAAGAAATAATGGTGCCTCAGAACTTATTAGAATTTGATTTAAGGATATTTACTTCTACTTTAACATGTGATGTTGACAATTTGTGTTTTAACGGTTATAAAGCCTCATCTTTTTGAAACTCAATGTTTATTCTCATTAAATAATTACTGTCTGACCCCCAAATTCTTGCAATGATAAAAATTTAAATAGATAAAAATTGAAAAAATGCTTAAAATAAACATCAATATTACTCATCAAAATAATAAAGCTCAAAATCTGTCATGCCTGCATGTAGCTTCTATTAATCACCAATGCCACTCTTCTGCTAGAATAACTTCATTAAGGTCAAGAGATGACACCAGTATTAATGGTCTCAGGCCACTTGTGGATATTGGCCAGTGGTGTACCAGCATGCTGTTTAGCTGGTGATGTCCATTCATTTAAGGCAATACTTATAATAGTAATTAAGTCTTGAGCAGGGGGATGGATCAAATTAACTAGATGTTCTTTCCCATTGAATCTAGTAGTAATCCCGCTATTAATAAAAGGGTGGACATTTGAAACACAATACCCCTCTTCAGGGAAAAAAAATCATTACAATTATGTTACAAAACATTTTCCTATCCTGTGAGAATTTCTAAGATTCTGAAAAAAAAATTCTCCCCAAGTTGGGACAAAAAGTAAAAAATCTCAAAAAATTTAATAAATTGGTCATTAGGAAAAAACATATTCAGATTGCATCAATCAAAATGTTTCATTTACATAATTTAAAAGCATTTTATTTTCAATTTTGACTTTTTAATATTTGCTTTTTTGAAAATATAAATTAACTATCACTTCTAAACAAAAAAGTCATTCTGAGCCCCAAATTTAAAATTTAATTTAAAAAATGTTGAAATGGGAAATTTTGACAATTTTAAAACTAGGAGATTTGTTGAAAGCAACCCTTTCCCAAGAAGAGTGTCTGTTATGATGAATTTGTATTTTCTGATGAAAAATGTTTTGTCAGAAAATTCCCATCCAGCTCTAATTATAATATTTCATGGTTTTTTTACAGGTACAGAACAATATTCAGTATAGTAGTTTGTTTAAAGACTCATCAAAATTGTCTTGCCTTCTGCTGTTCTCTAATCTTTGGCTTGTATGAGCATTATTGCTTATGTTGTGTGTCACTAATGATGATTACCAAAATAGATGCACTTCACCTATCTTTGTGCTTGGTTTGATCTTTGGAATTTGCTTTGCTTCAGTCGGAAAAATGGTACCACCTTATGGCTAGTGCTCCAATGTTCTCGCAAATTTCTATGCTAACTGGGGGACCCCCACCTCCATGAATCTATTTACATCCATTGATCTAGATTTGATTTGTTTTCATTTGTAGCACATTTACACATTAGGTCTATCAATAGTAGCTACAAATTCCAAAATACATAGGGCTATCTTAACTCTATTAACTTTATTTGTACAGGAATAAGATACAATAACTATTTAAGGAATGTAAAAGTTAAGAACTCTTCAAATGTGAAAAATAAATAGGGTTGCTACGATTGTTTTCTTTAATAAATATACAACCACCTTATCAAACTTGCCTAAGGCTTTGTACCGATTCTTATTACATCTCATTTGCTATGTGGACAACCCAATATATTTCTTTTATGTATATTCTTTTCAACTACTATGCCAAGGGATTAATGCCTTCCTTTCTACACGTCCTATACATTTTGCTTTAGCATTATTTCATTTGTATTGGTCATATATTGTTATGACTCTAGTAGTCAGAAGGTTTTTATGGTTTAGTAAATGTGGAAAGTTTCCTCTATAAGATCCCTTCCCAGATGCTTGTTTAGTTGCAGTCTACTGTTGGTCTATAACAAAAGTTCTATTTATTTTTAATAGTCACTATTTTTATTCTACCTCAACATTTTTCTGCTGCGAGGATCTCTCTTTTTACGAACCTGATCCTGTGATGTAATGAGTGCCCGAAAGTAATAGTGTTGCTGAGGGCAGTCAGCAGTTCATAGTTTTAGGACCTAAATGACACTTCACACAGAGTGGTTATATTATCACATGATGACAGCAAGATTCTCTTACTTCCCCCTCAAATTTCTCCATATTAGAGTACATACATAGCTTCTGTGTTATGCATACAGATATAAATATATGGGGAGACAAAAGCAGCCTGTACAACATGTTTTATATTGAGGTACTTATCATTAGAGAATATGGACTTCAATAGAATTGAAAGCTAGAGATTTAGTAGTAAATATATGACTTTATGGAAATGTATTATGCACTATAATTAGATGAATGATTACAAATAAATTATCTTATGGCATTGATAATTTGCAATAAAAATGCTTTTGTCCTTTTGAATCAGGCAATATGAAGACCACATAAGAAACATCAAGTCAAAACCACAAAAATAATTTGCCAGTTATATCTTCTACATATTATAATGTAGGACAATAGAATTTGAAGCTATTTCTCTCTCCACATGTGCAAAATATTGTTCCTATTTCAATGTATACAGCATAGACTGAGTTTTCTATAAAAATAAATGTAGTAAAATACAGGCTACATTAATTATAATAAACTTGCATAAGTTTAGCAAAGATTAATTTAATACTTATTTAAACTATCAGAATGATTTAGAATTAGTGTTGCCCTCAGTTAAACATGAAGTCTAAAAACTTATGATAGAATAACCTCTCATGAATTGAACTGTAACTCTGTTGCAGTCTACATAAAGCTAATGTAAGCAATATACAGGTTGTTAGCTGTTAATTAATTCAACATCCAAAATCCTGATTTTATATCTTCCGCATTAGTGCACTATGCATAGAATACTTCAAATAACCGTTTAGAAAAGAACTGCATTTTAAGTACGAGTTCTATAAAACCCTTTATAATTCCCCTGTAAACAGCTTCTTAGTATTCCCTCTACTGAATGAGCAAACTCTTTATAAGGGGTTGAAAAGTCTTCAGCAGATTGTCTCAGAAAGAGATGAGAAAAGCAGAACTCCATAACATTAACATAAGGTGCTCCCTGGGGAATGGGCATAGTAAAGCATCATGCAAGGTATTAAGTCACACTGTCATTATTTTCATGTGTCTTCTGTCAGTTAGCGGTCACACTGGCTTCCTTCTGACGTACTCTTTCTTTCTGTTGTTTAACAAAAAAGAGCTTTATTATCATTCTTTTCTTTAATTTTCCATCTGTTCTCAAATTGCAACAAGCATGTGGGCTAGAACACTGAACTGAGGAGTATCAAACCAGTCATAGCAAACTGAAGCCTTTTTTCCTTCAGAAAATTAACTCCTGGAGTGCCATACCATAAATCTCTAAGCTATGCTGCAGTTTGTCATTTCCTGCAAAGATTTCTTTCAACACACAATGCTCAATTATCAGACCCCATACATGCCTCTCTATGAACTTAACTGATACTACATGTCTTTAAGGAGTCAGTCATCTAAATACAAACAAGAAATTCTGCAAAGATCAGTGCTGCTGCAGGAAGCTGGAAACATTTCAAAATAGTGTACACAAAATGTATGATTTTACTAGCTTCTACTCTGCTTTCAAAGCTGACCCACATATCTGTATGATAATCTCTAATGAAAAAAGCATGACCAAAATTTTAACAAGCATTTTTAGAAAACTTAAATATAATTAAGTCAGCCAGAAAAAAGACCCATATAAATGTAACAAAAGTATGTTCAGCAGTTAAATGTCTGAATGCATTGCTTTCAGGATTGTGTATGTAAAGAACCAAAAGAAACGGCTACTAGAGGAAGGAAGCCCATTGTGGTCAGCTGGAAAAAAACAACCTTAATTTGCTGGGATGCATGGGAATTGCTACATTGATTGACAGCAGGGGTTTTTGTAAGTTGGAAGGAAAGAGGCATCTCCACAGAAATGAAATGAGATTTCTTGAGACAGAGAAAGTTAAAAGCAATTGTTGTTGCTGTTGCTCTGATCTTGAAAAGGTTGAAGTGCAAATTTAATTGGAAAACTAAAATGACTGAATGTTCTCTCTTCAAAAAAACTAAACAAAAATCTCAGTGTAATTCATAAAACTTTCCACTTACTTCCATGTGGGCAAAATGATTAGAGTGGAAACATATCAAAAATGCAACTCAGGTTTTGGAGAAGAGAATTAATATATATTGCAATTAACACGTGTATTACTTAAATAGATAAGTAATCAATCATAATTAGGCTTTTCCCTTAAGTATTTACCATCACTGCACTTGCTCAGAAAGCAGAGGGATGGTATATAAACCATAATGCTTGAGAGCTTGCATTTTGATTTTTAAACATTATTGCCTGAGCCAGCAAATACAACTGCATTTTTTACCAGTGTATTTGTTGTGTTAAAAAACACAAGCTTACGTTGTGAACACTACCTAAAGTGATGCTAACAAAAAAGGTACTACTGACTTACTGTGTTTTTTAAACTAACTGACACAGACATATGACAGATAGCAAATACTGGTCCTGGAAGTGAGAAATGCTACAAAGCGTAAAGTGATCTTTCTTGGCAATTTTTTTGTTTTCCTTTAAGGTATATGTATGTAAAGTAAATCTTTTAAACGTAGTGAAACGTACATTAAAGGAACACTTCCGGTAGCCGGCCATCTATCTTAAGGGACCGTTTGAAAACGCCCTCAAGATTTTCAGTACAATTTTATTCAACCTTTTGGAAAAGATCATAAACAAAGAAAAAGTGGCCAGGAAGGACAAGGGTAAATAATATGATGTGTTGTTAATTTTTTTTTTTAAATTCCCTCTCGCTTAACAAGGGGAGATGACAGAAGAGAATCTTTAGGAGGGGTCTGAATCAAGACGGGAAAGTGGCTTTTTGAACAGGTCAGGATAGAGCATTCTAAAGGGTGGCGGTGAAGCAGGCACAGAGACTTTTGTGAGAGAAAGAAACAAGAATCATAGCTCCTTCCATGCTCTGCTGTCCAAACCATGTTAGAGCTAGAATTGGCCACCTGAGAATTTAAACAGTTGTTACACCACTATAGGCGAGGCCTTAAAGATTTTCCCCCTGGACCAATATTCGTTTGCTGCTTTCAGACTGATTACACATGCCTGCTACTAGCCACACTTCTATGAGAAATACAAAGCACAGTGGCTCAATGTGTTATGCTGAAGAATATATCATACCAGACTAGCCGTGGGATTGATTTTCTTTGTTTCAACCTTCTTCTCTTCAGTTAACTTGTCTACTAATTGCTGAGCCATTTTCAGTCTGAAACAAAATACAAACAAAATATACTATTAGATACAAGAAAATGAAACTGTCTACATCAAGCCTAAAGAATGAGCCAGTGCTATTAACTGTGTTCAGTCGCACCTACTAAATAATTATAGCAGAAGACATGAATTCTCAAGTAGATAGGAGAATAAAAAGTAGAAGGACTTAGGCCCTGGTCCTGCAATGCAATGCACACGGGCAAACCCCCACACACATGTGGAGCCCCCCTGAAATCAGTGGAGCTCTGTGTGGATGCAGGGATCCACCCCTTCTCCTGGCAGGATCCAGATTTTAGAGCACTCCCTCCTCCCACTTCCCACCATAGCAGTTATCACACACAAGCAAAAGGATATCCCTATTCTGAAAAGAAAACACACACTAGCGGGCTGATCATTTGTGTACATTTTGGTACCGCTTGAGTACATTTTAAATGAATTACATTGCACCAACCATTCCATTTTTTTTCCACATAACTAGTATTTTCATAGCCGTCACAGAAAATGACTTTTTGCCTTGATAAACATGAAACCTTTGTAGAAAAAAACTGAAATTAAAACAGCCTGTCATGTTTTCCTTTACTGAACATATGCAGAGAAAAGCCTTAGATGTTATCAAGTGATCAATCTCACTGAGCAGAGAAGGAAGTGCAGGAGGCAAGTGAGGAGAGGGTTTTGACTGGAGCCTGTGGGCCTGATCTCAGGCAAGGCTGCAGGCCAGTTCACTGAGAACAGCAAAGGGAGAATGGGAAAGAAAACACAGGGGATTTCGGAGAAAGGGATCATAAAGGATTTTTTTTCTCAAGGAGAGATACAGATTCCTCTGTTTCCAAAATCCTCTGGATTTTCTGAGTGCTGTGCAAGGCAGGCTCCTTGAATCAGCTGTGGTGGGACAGAAGGTGAACCAATCCATTCAGACGTTAGGCAGAGGAAAAACAAAACAAAACAAAACCCCAACAACTTAGCAGAAAGGGAACCGGACTCTCATCTTTAATGTGTGCATGTGGAGTGGTGGGGAGGGAAGGGGAATCAGTGGTATTAATGAACTGATGCTCCAAGCAAGGTAAAAAAAAAAGAGTGGAAATTCTGGGGGTTCTCTCTTTAGGTAATTTAGAAACATTTTCAGCACTTTTTATAGCACAATTTGTCTGATAGTGGCCATTAAAACATGTGCTTATGAAATTGGAAATTAATGTTATCCTGTGAAATCAGTCAGTTTGCTCTATACAAAATGGCACTTCTTTCTGTTAACCTACCCTACACCCCATCCCAGAGACTGCACCCTTCCAACTTTCCATATCACTAAAGCTCTGACACTTGGTTTGTACTTCAGTCTGGAACATCCAAGAGGAAAGGAAATTGCAAGTAAATTGTGATTACAAAAAGACAACCCAATTTCCACTACTGTACACCGAGTTTTTTCTTATAAACTTTATAGTTTTTGGCACTATCAAACCAGGAAATTTTACTTTCTCCTTTTACTTAATTTTTCCTGTGCTTGTGCCCAGCTAATAAAGTATTTAAAATACCAAGTCCAGTTCAAACCGCTTCTGACACACTAAATTTTGGAGGAATGTAAAGCAACAAGGAACATGGATTAGTTCTGCAATTACTGACATGTACTTCCTTCTCTCTTGTAACACTGTGTACTGCATTCCTCTAGCAGCAACTGGGATTCCTGACATTTTTATTAAAATATAAAATACATTCATAAACACGCTGCAGTGTTTATCAGTACCCAATATATTTTTAGACTCTAACATTTCTTGTTTGAACAATGTATTTTGGAAGCTTCTACTGGACAATTGTTAAAGTTTGGAACATCTTTATTTTCTTGCAAATGCCTAGGAGAAATTACTTTTAAGAAGCCTTTTTTCTAACACCATTTTCGTTCTATGTTGATAGAAGCTTTAGAAACACCTTACATTAGATTGATATGAGATTTCGTTTACACAATATCAAATTTGATTTGTTTTAGTTATACCTTTTGTTCTTATAAATCATAGTACTTAATTTCTTAACATGCCCAGAAGTCAACAAGTTATTGAACTTTTAACATGTTACCTACAGTATCACCTCTTCACAAAAAGATAGCACATAAGGTTTGCTTTTTAATGACAGGATGACTGCTCCCGTGGATAGTACACGCCTTGTAACTGCAAAGGTTATAACTGCAAAGAATATGCTCAAAGTGCCCCTCAGTGTTTAAAGGCGGTTGTTATATTTAAATTCAGTAGGACCAAACTGGGATGTTCAGGATTCTGTGAACTCCTTCATTTTGGACCACCTTTTGGATAAGTCAGAAGTTTCTCTCCCTTCCTGCAGTTATGGTTGTTGCACTGGCCCAATGGGCTTTCGCAGAACAGCTGTGAAATAAACCGAGCCCGTATCTTAATCACAGAGACTCTTGGAGATGATAAACTCAAGTTAAAAAATCACGAATAAAGTCATTTTAAATTTTGTACATATGGTGCTGAGACTACCTGCTGTTGCTTACCTGTCAGATATTAGTGCAGAAGTGAACAGCTTTTCTAGTAGAAACAGAACAATATGCTGCTTCCCATGTCACTTTTAGGAAACAAAGGGCTTGTCCACACTGTGTGGTAATGTGCACTACAGGGCCATGATTTCTAAAGCACACTAATGTGTTGTGCATTAATTGGTCTGTGTATACCCTGCTTGTATGCCCTAAAGAATGACAGATAAGGATTCACACATAGCCTCCACACCATACGTTTATAATTTAAGACAGACTTCACAAGTCCTGATTTTTTAACTTGCGTTGCTCTAGTTTTAAGAAAGAGGTTAGCTCAATAATTAGGTCAGGGAAGAAACCAAACTATAAAGATGCTTGACAAATAATAGCAGTCCCTGCCTGCTCTTGGAAATGATACTACTACTAGCCACTATGTGTTGAAATACTAGCCCGGAATTGGCTAAAATAAAATGAAATGAAAACCAACCAAATGCAAAAGAGCGTTGTTAGCCGAAGGCAGCTATTGTTTAATCCCTCATTCCTCTCCAATGTTCCACCTTTTTTTAAATAAACTAAGTCTGAAAATGGGGAAATACCTCTTCCTATTAAAAGTTATGGTAGCTTTCCATCAAAAATTACAAATATTTACAATTCACTTTGGAGCTGTATGTACCTCTAAAGTAGCATGTGTGTACCACATTTGATTGTGGCTGCTACTGGAACTACCCTTCTTTTTTTTTTAAATAGACTACCCAAATAAACAAGCAAACACAAAGCACACACAATACATGGCTGTAAGCACAAGTCAGGCTGGTTACTAGGCAAGCTTAATCAGCCACTTAGGCTTACATCTGTATGGATGTTATAAACAAAATATGCAGCACCACCCTTTCTCTGTTTATTGTGTTTATTTTCTGCCCTCTTCACTTGGTGTAAACAGAAATGTTGTTGCCACTTGTATAATGAATGAAATGATCGTGAAATTGTATTTGAAACTCTTTCCAACTAAGATGCTACAAATAAATAGTAAATGGAATACACGTCATGTGTGATTTGGCTTAGAGAGTAGTACGATGCACAAAAAGTAAAACTACAGATAAAGTTCATTTGCAGAGATAGGAATAAACTCTTAATTGTTGTCTGACATTGACTCAGGGGGACATACTGTGTAAATAACTTATTTGCAGAGATATCACACCACACCCTATTATTTTTAATCACCTTAAAATAAGCTATTTAACGTGTCATAAAGCAAGTCCTTTCAGAAGTTAAATGCAGTTTATGAGAAGTTATATAGACTTAAATTGTTGTACTCCTTCCTATAAGTGTATAAACTTCCTTGCTTTTTTAACTGTTTGCCAATTACTTGTTCTCAGTTTCCAATAAAACAAAAGCTAGGTGACAATGTCAAACTGGAAGGTAAACAAATAAATTCCACTAAATATTCTTTTTTACTTTTCAGAGAGTAACTGCAGTTATAGTAAGTGCTAATGAAGGTGCTTGCTTTAATATTGTACACTTTGCCAAAAAGGAAAAGTTACTTCTGAGAGTAGGAGCGTTGTCCCCCTTTGTTCAATAGGATGACCAGCAAAACAGCTGAAGAGGACTTCCAGAAAACATTACTGACAAGGCTGATAATATCAGTCTGAGCCTGCTTGAGAGTTACTGGAAAATAAACAGCTGGTGAGGCTCACCAAATAAATAAATAAATAGAGTAGGTGCCCACTTTGTCTTGTTCTTTGAGCTCATGTGTTAGTCAAGTGTTAAATAATCACCAACCTGGAGATGTGAAGCAAAGAACTCCCAGGCAGTAGGAAAATCATTATTGTACTAAAATAACCAGCTGGATGTGATCATGGGGATTGAGCAGGTCATAGCTTTAAAGAAGAGAGCTCACTCAATGTGAAGTTTTGGGTCTGACGTGAGTCTCCTCTCTAAAGGCCTGATCCTGCCTTTACTAGAATAATTGGGAGCAGAATGAATCCCTGAAACAGCATTTCACAACCTGCATATTGGGAACAGGATTCCCCACCCCCCCAATAAGACTAATTCTGAATATCACAGTGTGGAAGGGGAACACTTCAGGAACTGGTTCCAGCACAAACTCACTGCAAATAGACTCTGTCTCTGGGAGAAGTGATGGGTGACTCCTGGAAAGCAACCAACCTTCTCTCCAGCTGTGGATGTGGCACCTAAAGCAGTTGGCTGGGAGCAGCTCATATGAACAGGAGCAGCTCATATAGAAGGGCTCAGACGGAGGACTGTGATGATGGGGGACCATGAAGGTATTCTGACAGGGAGAAATAAGGCTCCAGACTCAGGCAGCAGCCCAAAGATTCCTTTCTTTAAACCTATCAGCCTTGAGTGGCATTAATGGACACTCCCTCAGCCCAGCAACTTTCTGATGAGTGGGGGAATGGAAATGGAAGTAGAACGAAGAGAGGGAAGCAAGAGAGGGAAGGAGGGATCAGGGAAGTAGAAGAATCAGCAAAAATACAAATGTACAAGAACAAAGAAGAATAAGGAAGAAAAGGATCAACTTTACATTGAAAAGAAAAAAAGATGACATGAGGGAAAAAAGAAAATGTGTCACGAGGGAGAAAACTGACAGAAGAAAGAAAACACAGCAAGGCCTATCTGTTACCGTGGCGTGAGGTGACGTGGGAGTGTTGATCTGCCAATCCGTTCCAAGCAGAAAGTCCCCAGCAAAAAAGAGAGAGAGGTCTGGCTACCTTGCAAGGTCAGCACTGTACATGATTTAAAACAACCTGGACTCAGCATTTAGCATTTCTGATTTACAACGAAGGGGGGCCTTGCTGTTAGGACATGTCAATGAAAGGGACCTTTCATGAACAGTATGGGGGTGTCAGAGAGCATGTCTACACTGAAAGGAAGCCCAGGGATTGAACACAGGCTCAAGCCTATCCCCCTTCTGTCTACACACAAATTGCGCTAGCTCAGGGCTCAGACACAGAGTCCCAGGACCTCACGGGGTTAACGGTCCGAGCCTGAGTCAAGTTTAAGTCCTGTTGATTTGCAGTGTAGACGCAGCTCCATTGGGCCAAGGCCCTGGAAGTCCACCAGAAGTATCCCACAGTCACATGGGCTCACCTTCTTTGTCCTCTGGATAATCAAGTTCAGTGGACAGTAAAGTTTTCCCACACTGCACCATGGACAGAGGGCTAGAGTGGCCCACACTTTGGGAAGATGCTAGGAAGTCTGGGATATGGGTGGTTGGAGTTGGGCCTGTATAATACAGTGTAGACGCTGGAACCCCAGGTTGGGACCCACGGTACAACAATTCCTAACTTCAAGTTACAAATGAGTGTAGACACTCAAGCCTAGGTTAACAATCCCAAGCTTTGCAACTTGAGTTCTAATACTCCTGGGCTTACTGGACAGTGTGGACATTCCCACGTGGGACAGCAGACCCAGCATTAATAATCGTACAATAGTCTTAAGCTTCTTCAAAGAGGATTGAGTAATGACAATTTTTCACTATGTTTTTCTTTCTTAGTATTTTCCCTTCCACTCCAGCTCTCACTGAAGTCCATTGCAATCCTTTCAGTGGCTTCACACGAACTAGAACTGCCCCTCATCCTTCAGCATCTCATCATCCCATCCCACTGGGACTGAAATGCAATTGCACCTGTAATTTGAGTACCCATCATCAGCGCCACCTAGGTCAAGCAAAATCTATCTGTTTAAATCAGCAACAATGGTGAAGCTAATTTTAATATGCTTCTTTCACTAAACCAATTTACTTTTTTCCCCTCCCATTTTTGCTAGTCTAACAGGAAGCTTGTATAGCTTATTATTTACCCAATCACAAGCCTATATCTTCAAGTAAAAGATCAGTACTATCTGGAAAACAAAGTAAAATATTTGCTTTTGTTGGGGCTTCACATTGGAGTATTGAATTATAAAAATACTTTTCATGATGAAGAGTTTAATATTTTTTCTTACATGTTGTATGTTTGGGCAGCATTAATCAATGAGTGACACAGCTCACATCTACTCATGTCGAGACATTAAATATTAACAGTTTTTGAAACTTCTGTGCATTTTAAAGAAAAAAGAAATGAGGAAAGTTTAAGAAATGCAAGCCAATGAAAATCACATCTGACAAGCTATAATGTGAATCTGTTCAAAGGAAGAATTACCATCACCCATCACTGAGCAAGACAAGTTAAAATATCCTAATAAATACAGGTGGAATAATAATAAATATAATATAAATATATAAACATAATAACATATACACAAATATAAGTATAGAACTAATATTAAATGATCCTTTAAACTCTAGCACACTGCATCATGCAATGTGAAAAACAAAACTGATTAAAGTGATGAAAATGGAGCTACATATTTTTAAAACGATAAATCATGACTCCACTATTTTACCTGAAACTCTTTTGAGTTACCCCAACTAATGTGAAATAAAGTAACACCTGCGCTCCTTGTGTTGTGCATGTTTGGCATCTCTGAAAATTGAGGCACCAAAATCAGAGGCCTTTGCTGAAAAATGTGGCTATTATTTTTCATTAAAAACTTAATTTGTTATTCAGTAATTTTAGGGAATCTAAACATAAAACTAAAAATAGTATTTTACATATTTTAAATGTTTTCTTCATAAGATCACAAAAATAACTTCCATCTCCACAAGAACAAACAAGGGCTGGCAGGCAAAAGGTTGCTATTATCAGCACTTACCCCTTTGCTCCCCTCTGTTACTCATCTCAGAGGAGGAGGTAGGGCACCAAATGCTCTAAAATCCACAGATACAATAGACAGAAGCCAAGCCAGCATGTTTTCTTCTTTCTTGAGCCCATGCAATTCTCTCTACACCTGCTCCATGCTCTCAGGCTCTGCTGGCACTGAAGGGCTGAGACGGGGGGCATAGCCATGGTCTCTCAGGACACAATGAATTTCTGAGCAGAATCCACTCCTTTCCCTTCACAACCCTTACCCTGAAGGAGCAGTACTGTGCAGTCCCTTCTTTCCACAACTGCTAGTGTGCAGTAAATGACATTATTTCTATGCAACAGTTCATAAATTTTAGTGCACAGATATCTAAAGTAACGCAGAGGTTAGACAATAGATTACTTCTAGTTAAATGTTACAAAATGCAGTATTTCACAGTATATCATGGTTTCTTATACAATGAAAATTGATGTATTTGCAACATTTATTTAGATTTTACATACTGTAAGCTGAATTTTAAATATGTTTGCTCTATATTTTATTAAATCAATAAAAGACTATAGTCAAAAAGTATGTGTCTGTATAGGCCAATGAAATTTGTCTCCAATCCTAAAATTGCTGATGCAGATAGCCTTTTATTTATTTTTCTTTTCGGATCTTATAGTGGTAGGCATGCTGTTATTCCACATGCTCTGTTGCTGGTTCCTCTGAATAACATGGGTTAAATATGACAACACCACAGACTGCCCTCTGTAGCCAAGAGGAGAAAATCTAATTTTATGCCCCAGGAAACAGCAGGTGCAGAAGAGCAACAGAGTACATATTTTTTTTCTTTCAGGAACAGGAACGCTGGTAGGGGACCTGGCAAAGAAGGCACACATCATTTTCTCATGCTCTGTGGACATCCGCACTATGATCCTAGCAATTCAGGCCTGTAATCTGTGCATTCTCTTTCTCATTCTTGTCTCTCAGTCTCAACCACATTTATACTCTGACAGTTCTTTCTGCAAAACAGCTCTAAGATCCAGTTTTTCCTCTCTGTTCATATGCTTAACTCTGGTACAAGCCCTCATTAGCTCATGTTTTGACTACTGCAATTTCCTCCTTTCTGGCCTTGACAAATGCCTTCTTGACCCCCTTAAATCCGTTCAAAGTGCTGCTGCAAACATGCAAAACTCATCACTTTGACCACATCACAACATTCTTTGCATCTCTACATATAGCTCCCTTTCTTCCTTCACTCATGTACAAACTACTATATAAAGCTTTAGGAGTGAAGGGACATACAAAGCAGTCAGACTCTTACTCCAATCTACTAATGATGCTAGCCTTTCATGTCCACCGGTCAAGCATTTTCAGTTTTCTTTCATGCTGCTCCTTATGTAAAGGAGTAACGCCCTGTAAAAATCCTCAAAGCAATCTAATTAGCATCTTTCAAATCTCTCCTTAAAACTCACTCAGGTTGTGACCTAAGTGACCTATAAAACACTTGACAATGGCTAGGCAACTGGTGGACCTCAGCTGCTGCTTATTACACTAAGCATAATCCCATTTGTTGTTTCCACCTGTTGCCTCCCACCATATATTTAGAGAAGGTAATTTGGGCAGAGACCAAAACGTGTGGGTCTGAGTGGCTGTGTTATGCCTGGCATAATGGATTGTACCACAATACGAATAACAAACGACTACCACAGTCACAATGACAGCAACAAGTGGAACCTCATCCATTATTTTGGTTAATGTATGAACAACATGGAAGAGATCAGAAGTAAGAGGAGGTGTCTCTGAAGTTTTTATAGGGGGGAAAGGTGAAGAAAACCGGGAAGGGAGAAGGTTACTCCAGTAATGGGAAGAGGGTCACTAACACTTTTCCTTTTCACAGCAGAACATATGGCAGTGATACTGGTTATTCATACTGTTCAAACCAATAAAGGAGAGTCATATGGACTCATGAGGAAATAGTAATATTTAGTTTAAATGTGATTTGCAATGTACAGTCTTCAAAAAACTGTAAGGAGACCAGATTCCAGTAATATTGCAAAACTATACGTGGCATCCATGAGATGATGTTAGGCTGTCATTAATACACTGACTGTGATGTGGAAGGTCTAATAAAATGCCAGTCCAGTTATTAACAACAGCAGTGTTAATTAATGAAAAATTAATTATTTATATTTCAGTACAACCAGGATCAAATTTAATCAGGATCAAAGCCTGATTGGGCTATCAGTGGGATGAACACATGGTGAGCGACACTGAAATCAGTAGCCTACAAACTACACATAGCATGGAAAATAATAATTTTAACTCTTATCCCATCAGAAACTGGTAAATAAGATATCCACAGTTTGTTGTGATCACCATGGTAGTATAAAAGTATCATGAGATATCACTCATTTTGTACAAACCAGTAATAATTATTAACACCATAAAGAGTAAAGCCCCTGTCACCTTGCACTATGATTCCAATAATTCCCACAGGCTAAGCAGAGTCTAGCTTAATGTTTCTTTGGATGAGATGTAAACCTGAAGTCTTGATCACTTGGCCCTGACCACAAGAATCCCAGAGCTTTTTTCATCCGGTAGAGCATTACATTTGGTATGTGTCCTGGGCAAATTACAACTTGAATAACTAACTTCAGTCTTCTTAAATTGTCCCTGAAATCTCATCTAGTTCATGTTCTAAATGAATATGTGGTATAGCACAGCGCTAATTAGCAGCTTCCCCGTTCCATTTCACCGGTGCTATGTGGGTGTCATGATAGGTATGACGGATTAGATAGGACATTCAGGAGAAATAGTTTGTACAGTCAGTTAAAATGTTGTCTTTTGGTGCTATATAGAAGTAAGATCCCCATCATCATATTAAATTACATTGTTTTAAAAATTTGGCTTTTGAGAAACACGTAAAGGATTTTATGTGCAATCTTTTTGTAGTAAGATAATGTTTAAAAATAAATAATTTACACTACCATTGTGCTTGCTTTCACAGCCAAAACTCCAGGAAGAGAGCTTGCTAACACTCAGCTAGAACAAGGACTAGTGCTTTTAGTGAAACTGAAAACCAAATCTGGTCATACAGTTACAGAGTTTAAGGCCCAAAGGGACCACCAAATCATCCAGTCTGATCATCATCTCATCATCTCAGGTGGCCAAAGTCACTCAGCACCTGCACACTAACCCAACAGCCAAAATTAGCCAAAGTATTACAGCCCACAGAAGACTAAACTATGATATGCCACAGGCAGAGAACAAGAAAGACTGAGAGGCACCAGTGCCCAAGGCCTCCTTCAATGGCAGGGGAATGATTAAATGAGATATACCAAGATAACCCCAGCAAGTGACCTGAACCCATATGCTTCAGAAGAAGGCAAAAAATACTGCCAATCTGACCTGGGGAAAAATTCCTTCCCAACTCCAAATCTTAGACCCTGAACATGTGAGCAAGAACCAGCCAGCCAAGCATGTGTGAGAGAGAGAATGCTTGTACCACCTCAGAGTCCCGGCCCACCCCAACCAGTGTCTCATCTCCAGCTGTGGCCATCTCTGATGCTTCCAAGGAAGGTGACCAAACAAAGAGAAAAGAAATCAGAACATATTTTTGGTGGTGGTGTGGGAATTCCTTCCTGATTGTCACAGGTGCCCAGCTGATGCCGTGAAGCATGCGCTCTAGGAACTCAGGACATAAACTGGAAGGGTCAGCCATGGCTGCCCTCCCCCTACCATCACGAACAACCTTGACATACAATCCCATGCTATATTTTTCCTACTGTCTCTAGAAACTAATTAAGTGGTTTTTCCCCATAACTCCTACTAGGAGACTGTTCCAGAATCTCACTCCTTTGATTGATAGAAACCTTCTAATTTTCAGCCTGAGTTTATACCTATTTGTTCTTCTGTGTGCTAGCACTGTTCTTTAGCTTGCATAGCTCCTTAGCCCTCCTGGCTTGCTATCCTTCCTGAAGTTCTCCTCTCTAAAAAGTCAGCTATTTTCTCAAAGAAGGAAATCACGTTAGCCTGGCACAATCTACCTTTTGTAAGTCCATGTGGCTCTAGATCCCCTTTTCTGTTTACCTCCATAAACTTAATTATTCCTTACAGTTTGTTCCAAAGTCTTGCATACCTCAGAGGTCAAACTAACAGATCTGTAATTGCCTGGATTCCATTTAAAAAATATAGATACCTTAGTTATCCCTCCAGTCATATGGCATTCGCCTTGAATAGACAGATTTATTAAAAATCCTTGCTACCACACTACCGATCTCATGTGCCAGTTCTTCCAATATTCTGGGATGGAAATTATCTGCTTTCCTTGACCTGAGTACATTGAGTTCTTTGAGTTTTTCTTCCATCTCAGATGTGGCAATTTCCATTTCTATATACTCATTTCCATCAACTCTCCTGTCTCCATGCCCATGTTCCATATTACTAGCCTTACTGAAAATAGATACACAATATTCTTTTAGTTTTTGAGCCATGCCTAGGTGGTTTTTAATCTCCTTTCCATCCACAATGCATAGTGGCCCAACCTCCTCCTTCTTTATTTATTTTTTATTTATATAACTAAAATAAATAATAAGAGGTTTTTAAAATTTCCTTGCCAAGAGCTAATTCCACCTGATTTTTAGAAATTCTCACTTTGATCCTACATGTTCTAACTTTGAAGGTGTAATGTTCTTTACTGATCAGTCTCTTTTTGAATTACATATAGGCTTCCGCTTACTTCCAATTACTTTTTTGAGTTGATTATTCATCTAGCTGGATCTACAGTTTTTCCTGACAAGTTTTTTCCCCTTGCTTGGAATGCAAATTTCAGATAGCTTTTGTATCGTTGATTTAAAGAAATTCCAGATCCCCATCATATTTAAATCCCGGAACTTGTCATCCAGTACTTCTTTAGCTAATTCCCTTAATTTCCTAAAGTCTGCTCTTTTGAAACAAAACATCAAAGTTGACCTGGTTTTGATTATTCTTCCATTTAATTTAAACTGAATCAATTCATGATCATTCAATCCAAGGTTATTTCCTATGACCAGCTCTGCTGTGATGTTCTCCCCACTTATCAAAAACAATCCTAAAATTGCATCACCTCTTGTGGGCTCAGCGATAATTTGAAAAAGAAAACTTGTCTATCTCATCTAGAATAAGTGGGCCAACCAGTATTAATAGTATTTATTCTCCAATCTATATGCAGGAAGTTAAAGTCTCCTATTTTGGCACAACTCACAGCCGTATTTATCTCTCCAATAATATTAAGAGATCTTTATCCATACCTGAGTCTGATCCTGAGGGTCTATATCATACCCTTAACACTATCCTAATAGAACCTCCTTTACAATCCTTCCTCAAAGAGATTTTGACTCAAACAGATTCTATTCTGTCCATTCTAACATTTCTTATTTCTTTACAGTTTACCACGATTGATATACAATGCTACTCCACTACCTTTACCTTTATTCCTCTCTCTCCTAAACAGCACATAGCCTTCTAAACCTGTATTCCACTCATGAGTGCTATTCCATCATGTTCCTGTAATCCCTCTAATATCCAGTTTGAACCACCTGCACCAGTAGTTCCACTTTCTCCAATGTATTGCCCAGACTTCTTGCATTTGTGTACAAGCAATTTCAAGTTGTTTCCCTGGAACCTCACCAAAATTTCTAGCCAGTCTAGGTATGGTTCCTTTACTACCTGTGACACCTACCTGATTACTATTCCAATCAATACTTGTACTTACTTTCTCTTTGCTGTCTATACTCTTATCTTCTGGTGGTGTTCCATTATCCCTAATTATTCCTCCATTTAGCTGATTTTCCTCCTCCTGTGTATTGAAGCCAGGTGTGGAGATTTCATGAGTCTCTCACAACCACCTCCCATCATCTCTTAAGTTAAAGCCCTTTTTATCAGTTGTGCCAGCCTTGATTCCAAAACCCCAGGTACTCAAATAGAGTACATCAGTTGAGAAGAGGCATCTTTCGCGGAATGATTTCCAATGGCCAATAATCCCCAAGCCTTGCTCATAGCCAATCCTTGAGTCAGCTGTTGAGCTTCAATATTTTGCCCTCCTTCTCTAGAGACTGGAAGTATTCTGCTGAAGACTGCTGAACTTTCACATCTTTAAGTGTCTTACCCAGTCTAGCATAGTCATCCTTGATCCACTCCAGTGAGAATCTAGCAGTGTCATCTGTCCCTACATGCAGCACAGTCAGTGGATTTTTCCTGCTCAAATCAAGATCTTTTTCAAGCCTCATTTTTACATCTCACATACTTGTCCTTGGCAGACAGCATACCCTTTCATTCTCTGGATCTGTTCTGGTGATAAGCCTGTCAATTCCTCCTAGTGTGGACTCGGAATCACACAGACTGTTCTTTTTCTGTTGTTGGTATGAATCTGTTTTATCTTCTTTCTTGCGGTCTCCTGTATATCATCCTGATTTTTCTTTCGGCTCTGGTTCTGGCTATCTCCATTATCTCTTCCTTTCTTCTGCAAGGACTGGCTTCCTTTCTTTTCTTCCTTACCACCCTATCTTCTGCCTGTTTCTCCTGTTCATTTCCCAGTGCCACAAACCTCTATTGCTTACCTCAGTTTCACCACCACAAGCCAATCTCTTCCTCTGCCTTGTCCTCGTGACCATGTTCTTCCCCAGATCACCATCCCCTTCTGACAATCTGCTCTCCAGGTCCTTTTTGTTTGCAACCTGCTCTCTCCTCTCCTGCATTATACCTTCAAATCTCTGCCTGAATTCTATTATCATCTCCAGATGCATCTCTAATACTTAGATCTTCTCTGCCATGAGTTCTATCAGGTGACATTTCATGAGTAAGTATCTTCAATCAGATACCCATTCAAGGATGATGTACATTCTGCAGCTGACCTCCTTCTTTGTGTCCTCTTCTCCACACATCACTTTTAGTGCTACCTCAGTATTCATCGTCTGCTCTTCCAAATCCTTATTCCCTGAGAAAAAAGAAAAGAAAAAATCCTTTCCCTAACTCCAACCTACAAACTTCCATAGAAATTCAGCTGTTAGCTGCTAGCTGTTTGCTGCTCCTTTGTTCTCTGATGACTGGCTTTTAATCCTAGCCAAATTAGGTCAACACCGTTCTCTTGTTAAGAAGTATCAGCAAGTATGGTGTCAAGCCATACACCTGGAACAAATCCCTCAAAAATCAAGACCGCACCTCCAAAGCACAAAATCACAACTTTCCTTTCAGGCCAAACTCCCACAGACAAAGATGCTTTCTCCCAACCCTGATCACTGTTGTAGTGAGAATGAGAATAAGATTTAACAGTTCTACTCTGGCAATTATCTCTGAGAAATCACAATAAGTTATTGATACACAAAATAGCGCCACGTTTTAGTTTAATTTGAATATTAAAGAAGTTATAAATGTTTAACTTAAAAACTATGAATTACGTACTGTAAGAGTTTTTGCACCAATAAGATCTTTTTCTATTTCAGTGCTTCTCTTATGGATTACAAAGTATTACAAGCCAGGAGTGCACTCTAGTATCATAGGTATGATCAGTCATGCAGCCAAAGCAAATAATTCTGTATTTGGTAAACATAACACCAAGATTGCCTAGAAGAATTAGGGACACACTGAAAGCCAACAGACAGCATCTTCCAGCAGATTCAGAAATTGACTGGAGGCTGCCTGGAACTCAAAGTCTTCCTCCTCGCTTTCTGATTTAAGGCCTTTTTTTTTGTTTTTTGTTTTTTTTACTTATTACTAGCTACCTGACCTGTCACATTCAGAGCTACCTGCTTTTCCTGGTGATTCATCCAAAATGGTTCCTGTCTCTGTGACCAAGGACTTGTCTACAAGGTAAGTTAGTGCACACCGGCTGGGATGTAAATTCTAGTGCACACTGACATGTTGCACACTAATTGTCTGTGAAGACCCTGCTCACATGTACTAAAAGTTCCCTAGTGTGTGTTTACGTAGTTCTGTTTGAAATGGGACTAAGAAAGCAGTGAATTCAGCATTGACAGTACTATGTAGCAAGATTTACCTGGAACCATCAAGGTGTTCAGTGGCAGGAATGAAATTCAGGAAATAAGAGACATTTGAAGTCAGGCCAGGGATCACACTTTTTAAAATGTTTTGTATAGTATTGAGTGTAACTAAATGCTCATTAAATAATGATCATGTCTTCTCCAGCCTTTGAGACTCATACTAAGGTCAGAAGGGACCATTATGATCATGTAGTCTGACCTCCTGCTCAACACAGGCCACAGAACCTCACCCACCCACTCCTGTAAGAGATCCCTAAGACAAATCAAGGGTCTCTCTTTTTCCTTCAATCTCTGTTACTGAGCTATGAAGACTCATATATAAAAACAAATTGAAAGAGGTGGCCTAATTCAGCACTAAAATTATCCTGGTCAAGTGAATACAGCTGGCCACAAACAGCAATGAGTCCTTTCATAATTAAATATTTTCATATTTATAGAGGAATGCCCTATTAGCAATGGCCTATTAGCATTTAATACACAAATTGTGTCATACTGTACTTGGACACTTAACCACAATGTGTGTCTGATGCAACTGCTCAATGTAAATTACTTCTAAAACATAATGTTTACCTGGTGCCTTATGCAGTGTAATACTTTGTGTAAATCAAATTCAATATTTACTAACATAACCCTGTAAAGATACTTAAAAATGATAGATAACATATTCCGAGTTCTTTGGCACACCAGCTGCAAATAAAAAAGCAATAATCCTACAAAAGGAATGAAGATAGAATAAAATATAAAATAGATCTGGAGATATATTGGCATGTTATTACAAAATTTTGTCTGCTTTGTAACTCAAAATGTAATCTTCAATTTAGTTAGCATGAGACATTTTTGAAAAAGGAAGGAAGATGTCTATGAGGAAACTTCATAGTTTGGACACACAGATGCACATATTCAAAAGCTGCCAATTGGTCTTATGGAAAATACAGTCTTCAATATCCCTAACATGTGGTTGGTATTATGGTGCATTTACATGAAAATATATATGGAGGATGAAGGGGAAGTGGCCACTCTAAACAGATTTTCTTTATAAAGAGGTGATCTTCAAAGCAGATTTTATGGTATTATAGTTCCTCACTAACACTGGAGGAAACGGTATGTCTGAAAGGAAAAGTATCCCTATACAGGGAATTTATGTTGAAAAAAATCTACAATTTATCTCTATAGTCATTTATTTATTATTTACATGTAGTTTTTATATCTACGTCTATAACTTTGTTTCAGGTCCCTAAATGATGTACAGATTTTGTCCAGGAAAGAGACAATAATTCAACTATATTTGCAGGCAGCTAACTTATTTTCATGGTCAGTTAAGTGTAGGGCAGCATGGTTAAAGTGTTTCCTCTACTAAAAAAAAAAAAGGTTTGATAGAAATCTAATTAGATTTCTGCAGTTTTGTTACATTTAGAAGTCAAGTAGATTTTAAACAAAACAAGATCTTGCAGCTGAGTCTATATCACTTAGTTAAAGTCACTATTAGCCCCTTTTTCTGAACTGTTAGAGATCTTTAGCTGCCCTTTAAATAATCCAAAAATAGTTAGTTTAGAAGTGTAAAATTTCTCATATTGGAATCCTAGACTGCACTTTTATTTCCTATTTTTATACTAATTATAATCAATCAAATTTTTAGATTTTTTTATGAGGAAACTGGGACTTTAAAGACAATATTCTACAATATGTTAAGGTATTTAATTTTGCTAGGGATACATTTGGTGACAGAAAAAAAAAACCCAGAGCAAAGTCTTTACATTTGGGTTCCTAAAGTTAGGCAATTAAATCCATATTTATGCACCTACATAACTGGACTAATTCTGAGAAGTGATAAGCCAAGGATCTGCAGCTCACATTGAGTTTACCTCCAAAGATGATTTAGGTGCCTAAATAAAGATTTAAATACCTAATAGTTGACAACCATGTTTTAAAATATTGGCTAAAACTTCTTACTCTGCATCTACAATATTTCCTCCAAGACACAAGAAGAATTTGTTACTGATAAATACGTTTCTTTTTTACATTTTAGTTATAAATAAGTAGAAATGCAAAACAAAGTGCATCAAATTAATTAGCTTTACCCAGCTACAGAAAACAGCTGTCCATTCCTGTCATACTAAGGTTATTAAAGTCTACCATTGCAGTAAAAGCAAAACTAAAAAGGTCTATTTCACAATGTACAGTGATTGCTACTTAAATTTCTTTCAATCTTTTTCTTTCTGGAGAGAGGTTGGTGAAGTGTCAGTCTCACACTTTGTAAAACAGAACCTTTAAAGGGTCACGACTTTACAAGATGATGAAAACAGTTTTTCCATCATTCTAATTTAGTTATTTCACGAGGCTCTTCATTTCAGCAACACATTGTCTTGATGAATCACCCAGGTTTTGAATTGAAAGAAAAACAAACAAACAAACCATTTCAAAATTAATTATATTCTAATAAAATAATCTGAAGCAAACTAAAAATAATTGTCTATGCAAATCCAAAGGTGTTCACAAATTTAATACCTGGTGCTTTGTGTTCTACTGGCTATTGCTTTATACTGTATTCATGAACAGGAATAAACATCATATCAGAGCCATTAGAATGGATCAAACATCTATGCTTCATTTTTTATTTGTAAATAGAATGACAATACACCAACATTTTGACAATGTCTTAGCAACAAAATAGGCAAAATGATGGTGGATAGTTTTACTTACAACAAAAAAGCTTGAATAATATATTAAAGATAGTTGAGAAGTTCTGTTAAGATGTCCAATGCAATGTTTATGCCTTTACATGGGTATTTAAAACAGTTTCTTTGAAAGGGCTATTGGTAGGCAGTCAGCATCCTGGTAATTATGTAAATTAAAAAGGAAAGGACGTGTGGCTTGATCTTTTTTTGTACAGTACTTTACATTCCCCATGACTAGCAATGGAATGATACTAAAAGGACATGATTCCACAGAAAATATATCCTGCTATTGTATTGTGGAAGCCTGTGCAAGTCCATGGAAGTCTGCTTACTGACAATTGATTTTATATGGTTTCAGATTTATAGCCAGTCAAATCAGGCACAAGGAAATATAAAAGATACCCCTGTAAATGTCACATGATGTAAACATTTCAATCGATTTATTTATGCTGTTACATGCATGATACAGAAAGCTATGTTATTTAAGTTTCTAAAAATTGTATTATCTATAGCTAACATCAGATCTGAAGAATTTTCATAAGGCTAAAATATATTTGGGAATTTATGCTTTTACATTGGTGTGACTTTAAAAGTAGTCAGTCCAACAATTCACTCTGACTTGCAGCAAAATGAACAACCTAAGTACAAGTGCATTTACTACTCTCGCTAATATGTTCTCCAGAAGTATGTTTTCTTATTTTACTGATTTAAATTTGGAATAGACACTGGGATGTATATTTTGCACTGAAAGGGAGTAATCCATTTCCCCCCTGAGGTGTGAATGTACTACAACCCATTCAGTACTTCTGCAATGCAAAAATATGTGGTAACAATGGTGTATTTGCATACAACAGATTTCTCTCTCTCTTTAAAAAAGGATTCAGACTCTTTTTTTAAAAAGAAAATATCAGGCTCAGAGCTGTGGATTTTCTTTTTTTTTTTTTTAAACTCAAACTAATAAAATCAGGAGACTGTGGTGAGATCGAGCGGCATGCAGTTTGATGTCCTCAGCAGGATACCAACAGTCAGAAGTGGTGCTGTAAATTCAATGTGGGGCTTCAACACTGTGCTAAGTGTGGCCCGAATCTCAGGGGCTTCCCTTTGATGCAAGTGCAGTATATTAACTGGAAAAGCATTCACTTTTATTTGTCTGTACTGTCTGCGACAGCAATATCGCCTCATTTAGACTAGTTCAACATGAAAATACACAGGGAAGCAATCTGTTACAAATTAGCATAGCTCCCCTTTCATTTTACTAGCTAGTAATTGGAAGGGGTTAAGAAAGTGTAATTTATCAGATTATATGTGTTTATCTTTTTTGGGGACAGCATGCCTTTGGTGAATTTTCCTGCCTTCCCTGAGGGAATAATCTTTCCTTGATGTCCATTTGATCTGAAAGAAAACAATGACGCCTGTGAAATATGGGAGTATAATTTGTTTGGTTGAGAAGGAACAGTTTCCCAGACATCAGAAATAGTATTAATGACTTTATTAGAACCTTACCTTTCTTTGGAAATGTTTTTACTCTCTCGTTTCCAAATGGTCTTGAAGTCGCTGCAGAACTCGTACCACACCGTGAAAACGTAGTTTGGTGTGATCTCCTTCTCACCAGACTTTGGCTTTATCCCAAAGTATCCCACTGTTTCTTCAAAGCTACAGGGGGGAAAAAACTGTCAACACGTAAAACCCACTGGGGAGCTTAGTTTCCCCGAGGGCTGGTTCCTGACTCAGTAGCCAAGGCTGCTAATTACCATAACTTCCCCTTAGCTTTGGAAACCATTGCAGCAATTCATGCCAAGAGTAACTAACCTTCCAACACCTACCTTTTCCCTAGGAGGATAATTTTTGTGTGTCCATAAGACACCATTGATGCATGTCATGTATGCAAAGCATAGGAACTCATTTTCAATCATTACAGTTACTTACCTGAATATCATGTTATACTTATTAGCTTACATTTTTATTCTGCAAAGCTGAAAAGGGAATAATGTTGATGTCATTTATCTTATTAAAGGCCTACAGCAGAGTTGTATGCCAAATCAAAAATAATTATCAGCAAAAAGCAAATCAAGTGTCACCTCATCCCTAGTTTTCAGGTATTTATGTGCAGCAGCCACAATCAGTGCCAATAGCTGGTTTGCAAAGAGATTAAATAATGAAAGTGAGTCATCCCTTCCCAGAGTGCTAGTAAGCTGATAAAAGCAGTAATAATAGGCAAGTTTTGTTGCCAGTGTTATATAATACTTTGCTACTCTATACTACAGCTAAAGCATTTTTGCAATGTATCTGAGTATTTCTAAGACTCTTTTCTTGCTGAACATACTTTTGTGGTATTTTAAGTTATCGTGCAATACGCATTCAAACCATTATTGTATCACATTTCATAGAGAAACAGTTAATTGACTCCATGATCATGGTGATGTGATGTCCAACCTGAAACAAAACATCATTTTGGTTTTGGTTTTTGTTAAGGTTGAATCAGTTTTCAAATTAGAGATATTTGTTAAGCTACTTTTGCTGATAATGATTGAAAACAATGTCATGGTTTAAAAGAAAAGGTGACATAAAATATTTCATGGGAATTCACTTTTCTTGAAACACCAACTACATTTGGACAAAAGGAAGTAATGTGCTTGTTAACATCTGTTAATGGTTCTTAATTCTGAAATACAGGACGCTAGACCCTTGAAAACAAAGAGTTTTTAAAAATTGTCCATGGACTGCAAACAATAACATTTAAATTCAACAAATGGCTTTCAACTCATCTTTGGACAGATATCTCTTTCCTTATTAGCTGATCCATTTACACAGACATAGGTGCTAGACAGGGCTGGATTAACTCTCCTGTGGGCCTAGGGCTATTAGATTTTGTGGGGCCCCTCTATACAAGTCTTTTTCCTAATTTAAAACAAAACGATCACAATTATGTCATTGAGACTATTAACGCTATACGTAACTTGCCTTTTAATTAACATAAAGCCTTTCTGTGGTTACATTTCAGTCTTAAAACATGTAGAACAGGGGTCAGAATCCTACAGCATGTTTGCCAAACATGGCACACGAGATGATTTTGGGCAGCACTTACACTCACGCTGGGCCCATGTGATGTCATGTGGGAGAGGGGCGGGGGACAAGGGCAGAGCCAGGAGGGGGAGCGGCTGCCACACGGCACTGCTTGGGGCTGGGAGTGTTTCCTGGCCAGGATGCTGGGCCAACGTCACATGGGAGAAGGGTGAGGGAGAAGGGCAGGGCCGAAGGGGGGAGCGGCCACATGCGGCACTGCTTGGGGACAGGAGTGGCTCCTGGCCAGGATGCTGGGCTCATATCATGTGGGGGAGGGGTGGGGTTTTAATTTTGTGGCTAATACTCTTAGCCTGAGGTCCTGGACTGCAGCCCCTAAAGCCCTGCATTTATCCAGCCCACGTGCTAGAACTTGGGATGTAGGGGGTGCTCCTGCACGCCCTGGCTTGAAGTGGTTTTCATCATCTACAGGGTTTACAGTTTAGTTCAATGGCTCTCGGCACCCCCACTATACAAACTTTCCAGCACCCTTGTACACAGATCCACATTTATGGAAGAGATTCAAAATAGGACTTAGGTGACTAACTGCCACTTTAGATGCCTAAATTCCAGAATCAGGTCCCATTGGGATTCACAACTCCCACATTCAGCTGCCACCAAATCCTGTAGGTGCCTAAACTTACTCAGCACCTAACTGTTTGTCATCAAATTTCCCTGGGCACCTATGTTTCTGTCTATGAGCATGCACACAGCTCCACACCAGGTATCCAGACACATAAGTCCCCAAGTGATTCACAAATCGGAGAAAGATAGGTGTTCCTCGGCCTAACTCACTTGCAGGGTCTGATCCGGTAGGCAAACTCTGAGTGCTTATAGGCAAATCTACACAAAACAGCCCCCTGCTCTCGGGTTTCTTGCAATAGCAGCAAAGGTACCTAAGTCCATCAGAGGGTTTGCAGCTAAGAATCCCATGTGCCTCTCTGAAGCTGGACTTAGATGTTTATGTCCAAAAGAAGGGCGGGGCTTAGCACCAACTCTTTGCCTTGGGATCTCCTATTGGCTAGGTTAAGTGAGGAGCTGCCTAACATGCTGGCTTTTGTTCTGACGCACCTTCCTCCCTCCATTGACTGTATAGGGAGCCTAGACACATAATCCAGGCTTTCAGAATCCCAGTGATTTTCCAGGTGCCTAAATTAGGCATGGTGATAAACTGTTGAACTGGTCAATATGCTTTGGCTATTTGCACTTCTCCAGAGTGGCACTGAGTACCAGAAGCACAGTGGCGAATATGACCATAAGAGTTAAAATTTAGAAAAGGATTTAAGATTAATAATTCAGATCTTCAAATCGTTAGAAATATTGGGAGGGGGGGGGAAACAGAAAAACAAATAGCTGATGCATCTTTAAAAATCAGTTGAACCTCATCTAGGATTATAAATTTTTAAATGCCTTAATCAGAATCAAAAGTTTATAACATGGTGTCACAAAAGGGCAGAGTTAAGGTGATTGGGTGCCCAAACTGCATCTCCTACTAGAGGAGCTGAAGCAGGAGCAAATGAGGAACCATTTTAGGAGGGAGACATTAGAACTGGACACTTCCTTTTGAGGTTCCACCTTCATCTAGCACCAGTTGTACTAACACAGTCCTCTATCCCAGCCCACAAAGTAAATCCCTGGCCTACCCACCTACCACTACCATACTACATAGCCCTTTTCTCACCTACCTTGTGCCTTCTGCTGCCCAGTCTGCCTGCAGGCTTTTATAAAAACCATTACCCATTAAAAATGAATAATAGACCCTTTCAACTACAATTTTCATATCTTGGAGGATTATGTGGCAAATTTTCCTATGTATTTAATAAATAAATAAACAAATTAACCTGCATCACAGATAAATGAAACCAACCAGCCAATTTCAAAGTAAGGGCCAATTTATCAGTACCTCTAGTTCAGTGGTCTCCAAGCTTTTGGAGATGCCCCTGCACCCCTTCCCTGGTCCACGTCCTGCCAGGAGTTGCAATTGATAGCTGGGGCTGGGAGTGGGGCCAAAACCATGGTAGGGGGCCAGAAGCTGGTGCCCAAGCTGTGGCAGGGGCCAGGGTGGGGGTTGGAGCTGCAGCTGTGGGGCCTGGGGCCAGGAATAGGGCCCAGACCATGGTTGGGAACTGTGGCTGGCCAGGATTGGGGTGTGGGCACGGGCCATGAGCATAGCATGAGGCCTAGGGCTGCAGCTGGGAGCTGAGACTAGGGCTGGAGAAGAGATGGGGGCAGAGTAGGGCTAGGTAGCGCTCTCTCCCCACCCCAATGAGGGCTAGCCCAGGCTCCACTGCACCCTCTCTCTCTCTCTCCCCTCCTCCCCCCCATTTCGGAACTTCTGCTCTGTCTAGCTGTTTTGCACTGCACCAGAATGGCCCAAAGCAGCTAAAGCGTAACTGGGAATCTCACCCTAACAGTTAAAATAATTTTAAAATGATTTAAGGCTGATGTTACTTAGATTCAAATCATTACAAATATCATGTGGTAGGATTTTCTTTGGGTTTTTTGTTTACTGTTAATGTAAGACATTTTTAATAGGTTAAAAAAAAACGCAAAGAAACTCTAAAACAAGAAACTGTTAAAATGGAATTAAGGTTGAAAATCTCTAAAAGTAACATGGGATAAAACACATCATAAGCAAACAACTACAACACCCAGGACATTGCCCTGTCACCTATAACTAGCAATACATAAGTACAAATAAAATTAGACTGCATAAAATCTATTATCCTTATTTTAAATTTTTAAAGTCTAATGACTCTGAGCCAGACCTTCAGCTGGTGTGTACTGACTAGGGTTGGACATGTTCCGGAAGGTTTCATCACATGACATCATCTTTAATTAAATATTAATCTTTAATTCCTGATGTCTTCAGGATAATTCTGGAGGGTTGGCAACATAGCTCAATTGCCTTCAACATTGCCATGCTCTCTCACACAAACTGTATCTATGTTTTCTTTTTCAAGCACTACAGGTAATGGAGAATGACTATTTCTTTGCTAATTTAAATCACTTTAAATCTCCACACTTAATATTAGGACATTGAAAAGAATAATTAAGAGGTGCAGACAGGAATACTTTAGTAAATACCTATCCGTCTTTTAAACTCAAAGCAGCCGGGCTTTTATTTCAGAGCTACACAGATACAATACACTTTAACAGTGAATGATTTGCTAACAAACATAACACCAGAAGGAGACCTGACTGCATTCTAAGAAGGAAAAGAGCAAACTCCTTTGTATAAAATGTCAGTTAGCCATGAGAAAAAAAGAAAAAGAGAGCACAATGGCTCTCAAGAGCATTATATGGAAGTAGCATTTTCAAATGCTGTATTTTCCAACAATACGTATCAGATATGCATCTCAAAACTACAAGGTGAGCATGTAATGCATACACACAGAAGCCACAATAAAGATGAATATGTTATTTCTTACCAGGATAAAATTTATGCTGACAAATCTACATATGTCTTTCAGATGAGATATAAGACATGCTCCTGACCTCATCTGGACACTGAAGATCTGGCTTCACTTTTCCAAAGAGATAACTCTAGGCTTGGGAGTGAGACATGAAGCATTGCAATATATCTGAACTTTGCTATTTGTTATGTAATAACGGCCTTCCATATACAATTTCTGGGCAAGTATTTTTTCTAGATTTCAGATGGCAAGTCTGATGTTGTCTAATACTTTTGATTTTTTTTGTGTGTGCCCTTCAAAAACTTCCAAAGAAAAGTAAATATTTTGTGGTGTGCAAACTTGTTTCTCCTAAACAAATTAGAGCTGAATCTCATTTGAATATTGCAAACTGTAATTTTTATAGCTAAGATTAAAGCTAACATTTATCATCTACAAGAGCCAGAGAATATCTTCACCACAAAGCTACTAAAATGCTGACAACTAAAATTTACCTCAGACAGCTCATTTACAAGCAGTTGTATAGCTAGTATACAGCAACAGGGACGGTAGAAGTGTCAAATGAGCAGAACTGAACAAGTATTGTAATTTGTAATCTATCTTGAAACTATCAACTTCACCAATTTTTCCTCCCTGTGCCTGCCTCCCCTTACCAAAATATGACATGGATAAATGCTCTGACATTAAAAAATTTAAAATCCCACAGGCTTCTAGTATGATCTGTTTTGCAATCTAGATGATGAATGAGTAAAATGGCAATGCCAATATATTTTCACTGAATAAAACAGTTAATTATGTATTATATTATTCCGTGGGACGAAGATTCAGTTCAAGATTTGGATGAAAAATTAAAACTGCACACTCAGTAGATTATTTGGTTCAAACCATTTTTTTCACATTCTACTCTGGAACAGGACATGAGAAAGTGCGAGACTGAGTACTGTATTTTGAACCACAGTAGCCTTTCCTATTTACTTTCTATTTAATTCCTAGGATCAATAACATCTTTCATTTTGGTCAAAGGACTGGAGAACTTACCTTTTTTGTGCATTCTCCAAACGGCTCTCTTCTGTCTTATGTTCTTCTTTAGCTGCAAATGGAAAAACATTGTTATTTTAAATAAGTTTCTGAGTATTGTACTTTTAGTTATAAATTATTCTTTATAGTACACATTTTTTATTATGTTCAGGTTTGATGGCTTGTATATTACATATAACAATAAACGTTTCATTATTTTTCAACCATTGCCCATATTTTAATAAGCGAAAATTCAAACTTTATCAGTAGGGAATACTCAGATTTTGAAAGTAATGTTTAAAATAGTTACTGCACCATATTATATTGCAGCTTCCTGCCATGTAATGCAAATTATCTCATTTTAATTTCCATTTTAAAAATAATTCATATGTCTAAGTTTCTCTTATTGTTAGAGACTAAAACCTGTCTAATTAAATCTATTCTTGCAGGACATATCACTAGATGTTGCTGAATAGATAACAGATTACTGAATAACTGCATCCATTTCACACTAATATTACACTTTGTTCAGGAAGCTGGCAAAGTGGAAATATATGTCCCAAAATTTTAATGTACTCGCTTTTTAAAAACCTTAGATTTTGAATAGTAATTAGTGATTTTTGGTGCCTCGGTTGTTGAATATCCATTTGTGATACCAAAATTAGTCTGATGTTCAGAAGTGGAGGCTTTACACTTGCTGAAAAGGTTTCACAAATTCAACAATCTAAATCAGAGGCACCCCAAATCATTAGTCACTTTTCAAAATCTTGGCTCCTCCTACATTTGATGTTCAGTGGAATCCACTTATGTTTGACTTGGATAGACCAAAACTCCACCTACAGGAGATATCTGCACTAGAAAAATTTGTTCTCCTACACCAGCAATGATGCAGTTTTACTGGTATAAGTGCTAGTGTTAACAGGACCCAGAATTTTTAATGATACAGAGATAAAGAACTGTGTCTTTATCCTGCCCTGTATAAAGAGTCCTGTCTACAGTACAGCCTACATTGGTGCTGCTACATCACTGACAACTGTTAATGAAATATAGTCATAAATTTTTTTTTTTTTTTAGTGTACACAAAGCCATAGTGAAGTGAACTAAGGGTATGTCTACACTGATGGCGGCAAAGTAACCGCCGTCAAATCAACTTATCTGGATTGACTGAGCAGTCAGCGTAGACCTGCTCAATCGATCAGGAAGTCAATGTACTAAAACCACGTCCTCAAGTGGCGTAGTGCTGCTTCGACAGGAACACAGTTCCCGTCAGCACAGTGCAGTGAAGACACCATGCAGAACAGTACAGCAGTCGATGGGAGTTTTGCAAGCTACTCCTCAGGTAAGTGTAGACCAAGCCTGAAAGTCCTGAATTACTTCATTGAATTACAATAAACCTTGACTTTCCTTAGGCCAGGTCCACACGCAAATTTGCAACCATTTAATTAAAGGGTTATTTTTAAACCAGTGTAATTAAGCGGGTAAGATGACTTGGGCTTGACGTGACTGGCTGATATCAAATTAGCTTAAACTGATTCTTTAACAGTTTCAGATAACTGAAATAAACCAAAACAAGAGTGTCTACACTCTTGGATTTTGCACCAATTTTAAATTAATTTAAGTTAAACCAGTGCAATACTCTTATGTAGACAAGCTGCGTACACACTAACTGGAACTGAAATAACCAATGCAGCTGCGCCATGCCACTATAGTGTTTAAGTGAAGACACTCCTATGCTGACAGGAGAACTTCTCCTGTCAGCATAATTAATTCACCTCCCTGGAAGGCGGTAGCAATACTGACGGGAAAAGCTCTCCCATCGATATAGCACTGTCTGCAAGGGGGGTTAGGTCAGTGTAACTCAGGGGTGATAGCTATACTGATATAGGTCTGTAGTGTAGAACTGGCCTATGTCGCTGTAAGTTCATAGAGTAGATATCATGGAAGGAGTTGTTCTATTGATGTAGGAACTCCAACTCCCCGAGTGATGGTAGTTAGGTTGACAGAAGCATTATTTTGTCAACCTAGCTGTGGCTACACCAAGCATTAAGTCCGCATAGCTACGGCACTCAGGGGTTTGGATTTTTCATACCTCTGAATGCTGTGGCTACATTGACCTAAATTTTAAATATAGACCAGCTTTAAGATGTGATTTTAAGACAATGTGATTTCATAGGTGCAAAAGGCATTGTGGGTGCTTATATTTTGGCTTCAACTAGCATTAGGTAGATTCAATACACTGGCTTATATTCAATTTGATTTACACTAAACCAAATTAAACCATTCTTAAACTAAAATAAGGATATCTACACAGGGGTTTGCACCCATTTAACTAGGCAATTTAAAACTGATTTCAGGTAAACTAGTGTATTGCTCCATACAGAAAAGGAGTAAACTGGTTTTAATTCTCAGACCTTTAGTTATTCCTCTGCAAATCTTTGTGTAGACACTCTTATTTCAGCTTACATGTGTCCTATTTCAATTTAATTTAAATTGATTTTAACTATTTAAACTATTTAAACTAAATCAAAGTAAAACATTCTTAATGTGAAATGTTGATGAGTTCCAGAGGGGTAGCTGTGTTAGTCTGTTTTTAGCAAAACAACAAGAGTCCTGTGGCACCTTAAAGACTAACAAATTTAGTTGGGCATAAGCTTTCGTAGGCAGAAACCCACTTTGTCAGATGCATGAAGTGGAAAGTTCCGTTTGGTAGATACATATGCAAGGATGTGTGAGTTACAACATAGTGAGGTTAGTTCAGTCAGGGTGGATGAGGCCCATTCACAACAGTTGATGAATGCCAAAAGAGGGAACATTATTTTTTTAGTGCGATAGCCACTCCCAGTCTCTCTTTAGACCTAGTCTGATAGTGTCAAGTTTGCATATGAGTTCCAGCTCTGCAGTTTCATGCTGGAGTTTGTTTTGAAGTGTTTTTTTTTTTTGTTGAAGTATGGTGATTTTCAAGTCTGTTATTGAGTGCCCAGGGAAACTGAAGTGCTCTCCTACTGGTTTTTTAATGTTACCATTCTTGATGTCTGATTTGTGTCCATTTATTCTTTTGCATAGAGACAGCCCAGTTTGACCAATGTACATGGCAGAGGGGCATTGTTGGCACATGATGGCATATATCACATTAGTAGATGTGCAGGTGAATGAGCTCCTCAGGGTGTGGCTGATGTGGTTAGCACCTATGATGCCGTCACTTGAGTAGATATGTGGGCAGAGTTGGCAATGGGGTTTGTTACAAGGATACGTTCCTGGGTTAGTGTTTCTGCTGTATGGTGTGCAGTTGCTGATGAGTATTTGCTTCAAGTTGGGGGGCTGTCTGTAAGCAAGGACTGTCCTGCCTGCCCAGGTTTGTGAGAGTGAGGGATCATCTTTGATGATGTGTTGGAGAGGTTTTAGTTGGGGGCTGTAGGTGACGGCCAGTGTCATTCTGTTATTTTCCTTGTTGGGTCTGTCCTGTAGTAGGTGACTTCTTGGTACCCATCTGGCTCTGTCAATCTGTTTCTTCACTTCCCTAGGTGGGCACTGTACTTTTAAGAATGCTTGATAGAGATCCTGTAAGTGTTTGTCTCTACCTAAGGGATTGGAGAAAACGCAATTGTATCTTAGGGTTTGGCTGTAGACAACGGATTGTGTAATGTGTCCTGGGTGGAAGCTGGAGGCAAGTAGGTACGTAGAGTGGTCAGTAGGTTTTCGGTATAAGGTGACGTTTATGTGACCATCACTTATTTGTACTGTAGTGTCTGAGAAGTGGATTTCTTGTGTGGATTGGTCCAGGCTAAGGTTGATGGTGGGGTGAAAATTGTTGAAATCCCAGTGGGATTCTTCAAGGGACTCTTTTCCGCGGGTCCAGATGATGAAAATGTCATCAATGTAGCCTAGGTAGAGGAGGAGCACTTTGGGACGAGAATTGAGGAAGTGTTGTTCTGAGTTAGCCATGAAAATATTGGCATACTGTGGGGCCATGCGGGTACCCATAGTTTTGCCACTGACTTGAAGATATAAATTGTCTCCAAATCTGAAATGGTTGTGGATGAAGACAAAGTTACAAAGTTCAGCTATCGGGTATGCCGTGGCATTATCAGGAATACTGTTTCTGATGGCTAGTAGTCCATCTTTGTGTGGAATGTTGGTGTAGAGAGCTTCTACATCCATAATGGCTACGATGGTGTTTTCTGGAAGATCACCAATGGACTGTAGTTTTCTCAGGAAGTCGGTGGTATCTTGAAGATAGCTAGGAGTATTAGTATTGTAGGTCCTGAGGAGAGAGACCATATAGCCTGATAACCCTGCTGTAAGAGTGCCAATGCCCAAGATGATGGGGTGTCCAGGATTCCCAGGTTTGTGGATTTTGGGTAACAGATCGAATATTCCTGGTCAGGGCTCTAGGTACTTTTTAGATGCCATGAAAATCTCTGGAACAGCAATGGACTCTACAAAGCCTGAATTATGTATCTACATTCCCCATACAATGCACTTGGAGAGACAGGCACCTCAGAATGCAATCCACAAAGGCCAGCACACTTTGCAGGGAGGCACCTAAGCCGAGCCAATGAGAGATGCTGACAAGAGAAGTGTGTCCTAAGTCCATGCTCCTCACAGACTTAGATGCCTAAGTGTAGGCTGCAGCGAGGATAGGCTGCCTCTCTCTGTTACACTTCATGCAGCTGGGAACCCCTCTCCTGGAATCTGGCATCTTAGGTTTCTAAGTAGTTTCTTGAAAAAATTAGTTAGGCAGGCACCTAACACCACACAAAATGGAGGAGAAGGTGGTTAGGGCCAAGCTCTCCCTTACAACCTGTAGACCAGTGGTTAGGAAACATCTCAGATGTAGGAGACCTTGGTTCAAATTGTCACCTTTGCCTGATCAGAAGGGATTAAAACGGGGTTCCCCACTCCTCAGGTGAGTGTCCTGGATGCTGGGATATTCTGATGTGGGTCTTGCCATATTTCTCTTGTTGAAGCATGCCACTTTAATTAAATAACTGCATATTAACTGGAACAGAGAAAGTGGGAAATCCCTTCTCCTTATCAGGCAGAGGGAGGAACTGAAGTGATGACTGCTACATCCTGGCTAAGAACCCTAACCACTGGGCTAAAGGTTATAGAAGAGACCTCCTCCTCCTCTCTCCCTTGCCCAGGCCATTTTGTGTGGAGTTAGACTCAGGGCGTGCCTACTGGATCAGGCCACAAAGGGAAGATACCTATCTTCTTCCAATTTGAGGATCACACTGGGGCCTATATGTGAGATAGGCATCTGGACACATAGGGGTGGTCCACACTGAAAACTTACATCGGTATCGCTATATGTCTCAGGGGAGTGAAAAATCCAAATCCCTCAGAGATGTAGGTATGCCGACCTAACCCTTGGTGTATACAGCAATAGGTCTATGGAAGAATTCGTCTTGAACCTAACTACTGTCTCTTGGGGAGGTGGATTAACTACTACAATAGGAGAACCCCTCTCATTGCTGCAAGTTGACAGTTTCGATACTACAACAAATAAGAAATGTTCAAATTAAAATGTTTGATGCTTACGAAAATATAAATTTCTTTTGTAATCTGGTTTAAATGGTCATTCAGACTAATGAATGGAAAACAATTCTTTAAAAAAGAATTTTCAAGTACTTCACAGGAGCAATTTTTGATGCATATGAAGGCAGTAGGAGCTAAAAACAGAAACTAGGAAGGGGAATTAAAGTATCCTCTTTGCATTTTTTACACCATTAAACTTAAAAATACCATGTTTTAAAAACTCAACATGATAGATATAATACAATAGGATACCCAGTGAGGAAGTGGATGTTATTGTATTGTTACAAATGGAGAAACCCAATTCTGCTAATGAGATAAAGGACAAGGTTTTATACTTCACTTGTGGTTCATCTAATTTCAGATGTCATTCATTTTTCTTTGACAGAACACAGTACTTAATACACCATACTTAGACAGATATACAGTAATAAAAGGACACAGAAGTGCTCATAAAAAACAGGAGGAGCAGTTACATGAAAGGAGGATTTTTATTAGTTGACCAGAAAATTAAAATGAAAAATCAAATAAAATCAACACACCATAAAATCTTTGAGAATTACCTAAAAATATTAATTACATTTACAAGTGCTAGAAAATTCAGACCTTTTTTGTGAGAAGATACTGGAAGAAACAGAACATGCAAGATAACCTGTATTTCTAGTGCTACCTGTGTAAAAACTCGATTTTCTGCAGTACCCTCATTATTATTATTATTTGTGTGTACCATTGAGTTAGGTACTATACAAACAGGAAGATACACTCCCTACCCTTGAAAGCTTACTAGCTAAGACTAGATTCTACTACTGAATATAACAAATACAAGAGAAAAGTTTCAATACCTGATTTAAAAAACAATTTTGTTTTGTTTTGCATGGCTCCCAGATCCACCTAAGCTTGAGATAACGGCAGAATATTTCATGTGGTAACCCTCACCATTCCTATGCAAATAATTTCTACCCTATGGCTTCAAATGTAATACTTCAAACAATAATGAGAAATTTACCAACTTGCAGGTTCTTAATACTTGTTTTTCTGCTCTCTCTATTTGATGAATTTTCTTTGGATAATTTACTGAATCAGAGCTAACTTTATTAACTCAAACTAGAACAAGTAGCCTTGAAATCATATCTATATTATTTATGTCTTTCAAAGTGATATCAATTGGAATTTATTCTAGTTTATCAGACTAATACATACAGATCATTCTTCATTGATGTAAGTTAAAAAAAGTTATCCAGTCTTAGAAAACAAAAACTGACTTTTAAATACTACGGGGGGGGAGGGGCGAGAAGACGTTAATAGATGTTACTGTGTTTATGAGCAAGAAAAGATTGATCAGTTTGCAACTGAGCATAGCAATTTCTCCCTCAAGTTTTGGAAGACATGATATGCTGCACTCAACTGGGAAAATTATTTTAGGTATGTAAAGCCATGTGTGCAAAGAAGCAATTATTTATACACACGTATAACAAGATCCATTGGATGAAAGCTGAAGCTACACAAATTCAGGCACACCTTTTTAATTGTGAGGGTAATTAACCCTTGAAATAATTTATTAAAGGTTGTGGTGGATTTTCCATCACTCACAACTTGTTAATCAAGATTGGTTATTTTTTTTAAAGAAGTATGTTGTAATTCAAACAGAAATTATTTTGGGGAAGTTCTATCACCTGTGTTATACAGGAGGTTAGACTAGATGGTCATAATGGTCCCTTCTGGCCTTTGAACTGATGGATTTTCAGTTACACTTGGTGCTTCAGTTGAAGATAATGCTACTTCTTTGGCTATAGTTGTAGGTTCAAAATGGATTTTTAAAAAGAATCTAACTCTCAAATAGTCACAGTCTCTGACGATTAAAAACACATTTGAAATATAAAATAACAGTTACAATTGATATGTCGTAATTGTGAGAGAAAGCACAATCTAATGAATTAGGCAAACAATTGGTAGGCAGAGGGACCTGGGTTTTAATTCTGACTGCCCTCTGCCTGATTCTTTGGTTTTCTCTACATTAAAAAATGTTGTACACATTTTGAACATCAATTTTCAAAATAGTTTAATTGCTAGTATAGACAAACCAAAGCCATTCAAAGCTATTTTCAGACTTGCTTCCAACAGGTCTTAACCATGCTTTCCTGAATTGGTTTTGAAAACAGTTTCATTTGACTTACGCGAATATGTAAGCTGTTTTAAAAACTATTGCAGCTGCACCTGATATCAAAAACATGTACAAAATTTTCTCTTGTAAACAAGGCCCCTGCACAGCCTTGGACATGTTGCTTTAATTTCTCGAACTTAGTTTCAGTATCTATAAGAGGAAATTAACATCACTTACCTATCTACACGAAAAGAGTGCTGCAAGAACTAATGAATGGTTGTTGACCATGAAGAACACTATAAAACTGTTCAGTATTCTTAATATTACCAAAAAATAGGGTTATATGTATACATTACCCAATATACATTCTGTATACATTGCAGGACACATTCAAGCAATACGCATTAGAGAAAGTGTTTATTATCGGAGGTAATAAAAAAGAAACTAAGAAATTATGCTTTGTTTTAAGAGTGATAATGCTGTCTATAAATTTGCCAGAAGAAGTGTTGAAGGTCAGTTTACTAGAACATTAGAGCCATGAACTACTGAGCCAGCTATTCTATATTCATGCATTATCCTAATGTCTTTCAATGTAAGTAGCTCCCTTCTTGAAAAAGATTAGCTTAAGAAAGAACTTTATATAATGTATTTACTCAACTTCCTGTCTAAAACATTTTTGTTTAAATGAAAGGTTTTCTTTAAATGGTGCTTATTGATATTCTGAAAAACCTCTTTTTTATATAACGAAGCATATTTATTCAGTTAACTTGAACTCAAGATGATGGATCATCACTTCTGTATAATCAAGACTAAAGTTAGAATCCTGTATTTGTCTATTCCCCTATTCTGTGATTAATAAAATTAATTGTATAGTAAGAGTCTGAATCAAATTCTGCAACCTTTTTTTCACTTAATTTGGTTAAAATTGCACTCTGTTAAAATGCAATTAAGCCTGTATTAATCAACTATTCCCCCTTCTTGTGATTCCAGAAAGTAAATAGTTTTTAAAGCCTGTTAGCACTTAAGTATAATAGAAACATATTCAACCTCTAATTTAATTTTAAAAAAAATCAACTACATAATGCTGTGGTCTAATTCCAATGTGATTATGTAGATTAATCTCTTTGAGATGACTAAGTGTATCCAAACAGTTTACAGAACTGGAAAATTAGTTCTAATCCCTTTAAAACAAAATAAGGTTAAAACCAATCTGTTCTCTGTTTGGGAAAATAAACCAACTAGATTTAATATAACTGCAATCTTCTGTTGTAAGCATAAGTGAAAACTTTAAGGATCAGCACATTCTTATAGCCAGGGTGATACATTCAAATGCATGATGAATGATTGTTAATATCAATAGGAAACAGATCTTCTCTAAAACATAAGGTAGATGTAAATACCTAAATAATAAGTTAATTGGAAGACAGAGGCCACAGTCATTCTGGTGGGTAAAGAATGGGTAATTGTATAAATGGAATGAAACTAATTTTAGAAAAGCTTGTGAAACTAGTGGCTTGAAATGTTTTAGAAGAGAAAAACCATACCGTTACCTCCTCCTGTGGGATGATAACAATGATTTATGAAGCTGAAGTAATTTCTGCTGATTGAGCTTAGTAAAGATTGGTTTCACATGATCAGCTAAAGTACAGCGATGCGAGATGTGTAGTGGCCCCACATGTTTGAACACACTAGGACATGCTCTTCTAGGTGATCCCAGGGATAGGGGTTTAAAACCTACTGCTTTCCTTTTCATACGTTTTCCCCTCATTAGGACGCACTCCTTTTGCAAAGTAAGCCACTTCTGGTGGTCGGGAGCAGAGGCTCATTGTAAACGCACAGCAGGATAGTGGCAAAGCTGAGATTAATTCTCCATAGATTTATATAGACCTTTCTCACTGTTGATTGCTTGTAGTGTTTCAAAGGTGCTTATGTTGCCTTTTTTTATTGCTGGTTACTGACTTTATTCCGGCATATGGTGGTTGGCGCCATGACACGAAGTGAACATTTTATACCAGAATTAAAGTGGATATTTGACAGTTTCTGTCAGAAAGTTCAGAGCAAAGAATTTGTGAGACAAGATTTATTGCGTATTTTATATGGGACACATCTGTTTCTTTGCTAGATTTTTGTATAAATAAAAAAAAAAGCTATGAAGGTTCTTTAAGAAACAAAGACTGTCGATAAAAAGCATGAATGGAAAAACTACATTACTGAGAAAAAGCTTACTCATTTTGACCTTCTGAAAATGTGCTGCTTGGCAGCATTACAGTTAACCACCTCCACAACTTTTTGTTCTGCCATGCAGAGGAAAAAAAGTGATACCACAATATATTTGTAACATTGGATTTGGTAAGCAATTTGGCCATAAGACAAGTTAAATAACCAATTTAAAAATAAAATTGAATTAAGACTTTATATTGCATTTTTATATTTAAGACAAGACAATAGTAAAATGAAATCTTATTTTTATAAGTTTTAATTTAGTGCTGGCAAAATGTGCCAAATGGGCAGTTTTTAAGGTAGAAGTCTTTTATACAGCCACATAACAGGAGTACTGCGAATGTCTCTAGATTGCCCTGCTTACAAGTGTCAGGGTTGACATGGGGGGACCATCTCTAAAGATGAGAAAGTAGAACTGATGAAGACTAAAGTCACCTGAATTTCAGAAAAAATCTGATTTGGAAAAGCTTTGGCTAATTCAGATTCAGCTAAGCAATTTGGAATTCGCAAAAAGAAGACTAAGTATATCTAGCTGTGTAAGTTGTGTCAGTATGTCAATTACAGATATTGGTACTGGCCAGATATGCCTCAAAATTAAGCATGTGAAAATCAGATAATGGAACAATACGTAAAACAAAAAGTTGTAAAATTATATCCAAAATACTCCCCTCCCCTGCAACTGTGCTCCTTGTCAGCCTTTCTGCTGAGACTGTCAAATGTTTTGAGAAATTCTGTACTCATAACTAGAATCCTTATTAAGAAAAGCTTTTCATTTTCTTTACAAGGAAGAAACAGAGCAATTATTTCATAAAAAGTCTGCATTGTAAACTAGTTTTGGGTCTATGGGTTTCCTATTTATAAAGGCCAATATCTACTATGAAGTTTTAGGAATCGGTCTGAAAATATACCTGTGAAAGGTATGATTTTTTTTAAAAAGCCCAAATATTCTTTTGTCCAAATAACTTATTTATATTTCATGAAATAAATATTTTCTTTAAAATGGAAAAAAATCATTATTTAAACTTGCTTTTTTCAGATCCTATGATAATAGCATAATATGTAGCCCACACACAATACCTTTCAGCGGTAGGTATCAAGGTCCTTTGCAAAGGTGGAACAGTATTATCATTATCCTCATTTTACTGATCAGAAAAGGGAGGAAGAGACAGGCCGAGTGACTTGCCTAGGTCACACAGCAAGTCAATGTCAAGGTTGAAATCAGAACCCAGGTCTGTTCTCTTGACTCCGGAGTCCAATGCCCTATTCTTTGAACCTTGCTTTCGCCATAAAAATGCCCATACATTAAATAGGGAAATGTTTTTATATATACAAAAGCTTTTATGTGTCTTGTATAGCTTCTACTTAAAGGCTTGCTAGCAAAAAATGCTATGATGTAAAATCACATCGGTCAAGCAAAACATTATTCAAAAATACTCAAGATAGTCCGATGAAAGAATCATAATGATGATGTATTTACAATATTGTTTCCAGACTAAAAATAAACCTTTTTTCTATTAAAAACAGTGACTATTTATAGTCATTCAATACTGAGTATCACTGTTTATAATCCTTGTTTATAATATCTATTTTTCAAATCTTTTATACAATATAGTTGTAAACAGAGGAGGAAAGTAGCTAATTGCAAGGAAAAATGTTGTGGTTTGAAACTGTTCTAAAAGAAAATGCAGCTAAGTCATATATGTGTCAAAGCAAGAGGGACAGCAGTGAATAAACCATGTTCAAAGGACAACACATTTTTTTTTTAAATCTTGCCCTTCTGTCTGAGTTTTGTTTTGTTTCTTTTAACCTGGTATGTTTACTAGTAACATTTAGTTGCATTTCAATTTCAATGCACACTTTTCCAACCTCTTCTTCTTTAATATAACACACATAGCACAGTATACATTAAAACCCCCCAAACAAAACAATACTGTACACAGCACACATAATTATCTCTCTGGGGAGAGAATGAGAGAAAGAACGAAGCAAACATGACATGTGTTAGTCATGTTGATTGATGCATTACTGGAAGGTGCTCAGATACTACTGTGATGAGGGCAATAAGTAAATTTATATAGAATACAATTGGCCTATGATCAGCAAAACTGTAAAATTAGTGAAAAAATATTTTTCACCTATTTTTTTCTTCTTGCCTACTTTGTGCATTGGATACCACTTTGCAAATAGTCAGATTCACTGTTTTCCCATTGTAAATAGTTAGTCAGTTTTCCCATTGACTGTTTGTTTTTACATATCAACAAAGGAGACAATGCTTTTATTTATAAACAATGTGAGCTTAAAACCTTGCAGAAGGACTCAAGGTAGGTGTGTTAATGGAACTATCTTTCCCTTCATTTAGAATCTAACTGTATTTCAAATTGACGGACTCCTTTAATTTAAATACAGACTTTAAATGTTTACTGTGTTCTATAGACTGGAACAAGGAGAATTTATTTTGAGATCTCCTACATTCTATGGGTAGTCTAAAAAAAAAGGGGGGGGGGAATCTTCAAACAAACAAGCAAATAAACAAACAAAACCAGACAAAACATCTATAAAGGGTACTTATGCATCTAATCACAGTAACAGGAGTTGTATTTACACCTGCTAGTGAATATATATCATAATAAAAAAAATGAATAACTGAATTAGAAGCTCATCAGTATTTCTTATTGTAAAAGCACCATAAAAACACCACCACCAACCACCTCCTCTCCTGTTGCCTCAAAAAAGCTTTCATCTGCAGAATACTCTGAGACTCAACCTGCCTCCACTTCCATTTTATTCCACATATATAAATCCATTATAGGAGGTCATGAGATGGTGTGGACTTTAATGCTAGCACTGCGCAGATGACACCACTATGCAACTCCTTTGTTCCGAACGCAGATAGTGTATCACCCAACTGTCTGGTGCCTGAACAAGATAAGCACATGAGCAAGTAGCTGAAACTCAATTCTGGCAAGACAGAAGTGGTGATAGCAGGGAAAGAAAATCTTTTCAAGAATTTACCAAAACTGTCACACCACACTAAATTGAGGGCACCTCCCCCACCCACAATTGTCAGATTGGTATGCCAGCCTGGGATTCTGTACCGCTTCTCACTTTCAAATAGAGTCAGCATCATAGCAGAAATGTCTTGCTTGCTATTTTTAATTTGATGCTTTTCCATCCAGACAGCTCAAAGTGCTTTACAAAGGACAATATTATCTCCATTTTACTGAGGGGAAACTAGAGCCCAAAGCGGCAAAGCTACTTGCCCAAACTCACAAAATGAGTCAATGACACAGCCAGGAACACAACCCCCAAGTCTCTTGGCTCCCAGTCTATGTCCTAATCACTGGCTTGGATTTACTATTTTACATTGACTGGAAGGCTGCGCTCCTTCCTGCAGAACAAAGAGTTGACCACCATATTCATCACCTCAGAGTTCAGTCATTGAAACACACAGTTCCTGGGGCTGACCTTAAATATGTGAAGGAGCTCCAGATTGTCCAGTGCTCAGCAGGCTATTCCTGCACAACAAAGAGTGGTGAAAAACATTATCCCAATGTTCCACATGCTGCACAGGTTCTCTGTCTATTACTAACTGATTGGGATCTTCAAGGTCCTCGGAGGCTTCCTATGACAACTCCCCTCTCTCCATGACTGTGACCTGTCTTAACAGCTACAGTCAACAGGAACCATGATGTCAACAGTGATAAGGGTGAGACAGGACTGGGCTGGGCCCATTCAGCAGCTAAATCCATGACTGTGGAACTCCCTTCCACCAGTTCTCACGATGGCCATAAATCTTCCCATGTTCAGAGCAAGATGTACATTCCATCTCTTGGAGATGGCTTTTACCCAACAACAAGCTAAGAACATCTTACTACAGAAAGGAAAAAAAAGAATAGAACTAGAAGACAGATTAAAATAATTTCAAAGAACACCCCAAAGGTTTTTCCAAGGAAGGGATGGTGAATGCAGTTCATAAGAATGCTTGTTTGCTTATGTAATTGTTGTCTGCACTCTTGACAGATAGGCCCATTATAAATGAGATCAGATATAAGGCGGACCCTCCTTATTAAAGCAACAGTCTCTAATGAGTTAAGCATTGCACATAGATACTACTGTGATTGGCATCATGTAAATACCTAAAATAGATAGAGAGAAGTAATTCAGCTTCTAAACTATCCCCCGTTACCAGAGTCAAGACTTTTAACTGTTCACAACTGTATTTGGTGTTAGACTGTTGTCTGCTCAGGGACTAGATAAACACAAATGAATCAGTTTAAGACATCTGCTCTGACTGAAACCATTGCTTCTCACCCACTGAGCCACCTAAACATTATTTGTGAGAATGAAAGTCACCACAAATCACATCAGCATTATTCATACCCACATTCAGTGTAGTGTAAAAATCTAGTCAAAATGAATTCATTTTCTTTTCACGTGGCTATCTTGCGTACCACCACAGTTGCTCCATTAAAAGAAAATAGCATTCAATAGGCGTACAAAGTTAGTTTACAGCTTAAAATAATTAGGCTTGAAAGGATCAGATTTTTATTAGTAAATACTGATAAATGTTGATTTCACTGCACACATACACATACCGAAGAATAAATATTTCCATCAAAAAACTGAAATAACAGATAGACAAAATAAGAAAAATGCTGTTTGAAAACTTATTAGAGATTGATTTAAGGCTGTTTACTGTGTATATTTTGACAAGTTGTGTTTTAATGGTTATAAACGCTTTAACTTTTGAATCTCAACATCTTCTATCATGAAATAATTATTGTCTGACCTGCACAATTTTTTCTACAACTGTGAAAATTTAAACTGATAATTTTTTTTAAAAAAAGCTTACAAATAAACATTAGTTATCCATCAAAATGATAAAAATAAAAATAAAATTGAATTCTGCTATGTCTAAAAATAATAACATATGTAACAAATTCATGTAGTTGCATTTATAATGTTGGAATTTGTCCTTTCTTAAGAAACTGAAGTATAGGAAGGATTTCTTCTTTCTGGATATCATGTTTTTCAATGGAGCTATTTCACTTTAAAATGTCTTTGGAAAATAAATTATTTTAAATTAAGAAATTTTAATTCAAAGGCAAAGGCTATGTGTTTCATTTGCAGTAAAAAAAAAAAGGTAACTATAGACGTATGAAGAATTCTTTGACATTTTGAAGATGAGGAAACCCAGGCTTTGCCCAGTATGTTCTCTTCTAAGAACATGTCCCTACATTAAAAACATCTATCTGGAAATGAAGGTATTTGATTTTAAACATTTCAAGTGACAAAATGCTACTGTAATGATATTTATGCCCTGTAAAGTAGGACAAGCATGATAAATGTTTATTATCCATTATTTCTATTACAATAGACCTAAAAAGGCCCTAATTAGGGTGGGGTTTCATTGTCCTAGAAACTGTACAAACAAATCTTGAGAAAATCCCTGAAGCAAAAAGCAGACATTCTAAATAAATTCATAAGTATTTAGGGCCTGATCCAACTCCCACTAAACCCAAAAGAAAGTCTACCCATTGGCTGCAGGGGACGGTGGGAACACAAAATTAAGGATAAAAATCACATTTAAAAACATTTACTGTACTATACTGGTAACTCCACAAATAACCACAGCAAATAATTGTATAAAGCCGTTTCTCTTCACCATTTGAACTGTTTATTTTTTCCTATTTCCAAACTTGGACAGTGAAACTAAACTGCTGCATCTAGTCAGAATTACTTTCCAGTTCTCAAATACCAGAACTCTGTTTACTAATCTGACTGATGCCATCATCCCTCCTGGAGATGGGAGCACTTCAGTGGGAGATGAAGTAAGTGACTTCTGTATTGTAAAGCATTTAGTGACCTTCAAGATGAAAGGTTTCATACAAATTATGCAGATTATGCTCCTAGGTATTATGGGGAAATTATTTATTGAGTCACATGGCATGAGTGACAAGTATTAATAACATGAGAAAATATATAAGCACAAACAATAAGTTACACATGTCCAGGGGAAAATTACTGAGTTTCCTTCCTTTCTTTACTAATTCACAGAGCAGCACTGGCACTACCAGAGAACAGTACTTCCCTCAAAACCACTATCTCATACACCAGAGGCTTGCTACAGCACCCTACAATGGGAATACATGATTTGTAAGCTCAGGCTTTATTAGCAAGCCAAAACTACTGAAACCAGGGAAAGTCTATCACAAGAGTAGTAAAAAAACAGTTTCTTTCTAAGGTGAGGCAATAGCTTTGTATTTCAAAGCATATCTCAATCTCAGGCAGGTGACTGTGCAGCAAGAAAGATTAGATTATGCCTAACATTCTGTCTCATTCTATTAAAAGAAAAGTTAAGAAAGGATTTAAGATTCTCAAAACAAATCTTCAAATGATGCACTTCTTTCTTTAATTTAATATATTTTTATAGCAAAATGTCGATTGCTTTTCCACAATTATTCTTAATGAAAAATTTGTTTTAAAATTATAGTCCTTTCAAAAATATTTAATCGTCACTTCTACAGGCAAATGAGTATGATTTCTGCTGGTCACTTCTGTCTATCCTGCAACCATTATCATGGTACCTGTGTGCCTTAAACATTTTAGATGTCTTGGCAGGATATTTGAAGCTTTCATTGCAAGTTCTATGACTACAACTACAATACAAATATTGTTCAGAATCCCAGGCTCACTGATTGCTGACTTATGGTCACTTCTATTCCCTGGATTTCCATATTTCTCTGCACCATTTTGTCTGCACAGAACATCAGCTTTCCACACAGTCACATTTGGAAAACGTCTTGAAATGATATTTCTGCAGTTTTGCATTTGCACTTCTCCAGTGGCAGAGTTTATCAGCTCCATCATCCTTTCCCTTATAGCTGGTGTCAGAATGTATTTTTGAATTTCACTTCTTCCCTTAGCTACCTTGGCAGTGGTTTGTTTATTTGTTTGCTTTTAAATAAACTAGTATGGTAGCTCCTGGCTAAGGGATGTCAGTCTTAAAGTTAGTTGCCTCTTTGACTACAGAAAATAAACATAACTGACCTACAGATTCTATTTGCTATAATTGCTTGACAAAGGAAATCATAGCTTTTACTGTAAAAGATCAAAATTCAGAGAGCTGCAATTCCCTGGCTGAAAATTTCTGCTCATGCACTTACACAGATAGCTTACAAAAACATTGTAACAGGATATTCAGCTACTTCTATTGGTGCCAAAAGGAGCTGAGAAAATTACTTGAATATCAAAAGCTAGAAACTGCACAGACAGTGGAAGTTTATATAAACGCAGACCAGACGAAGCACTTGCTCCTCCTCTTCATTATAAATTATTTATTTAGCTGACACTTGTAGCTGCCAGCTCAGAGTTCCGGACTGAGCTAATAGGGAGTGTCATACCAAAAGGACTACAACTAAGATGGCTGCCCAAGCCCTCTGATCCCAATCTCAGCATGCTTGGAGTCAAGGATGGGGACAGAAGGAACTAGAAACCTCTTCTGAAGCCAAGAGAGAAGCTTCTGCGTCGGGTGATCTGGACAAGCATTCCACTGAACTAATGACAAGCCAGGCACAGTCCCCAACAAGTTAATTGGAGACAGGGGATGGCCTATCGCCAAATACTGGTGATAACAAAAACACATGGGACAGAAAAGGGAGAAGGCTCAAGCCACACCTCAGAAGAAAGGCTACTTTTATATCATGGTAGCATTAAAAATATGCTAGGGTCTTTCCAAATTCACAGTTTCCTGGACCAAAGAGCATACAAAAGTAAAGAGACAAAGGGTAGAGAAAAAGAAACACAACACAGAAAGTGACCATAGTGATAAAAGTTATGAAGTCTATTAGTTATAAGTTTGTTTGGGCTCTTTTGGTATTTAAATGAAGCAGGCCAATGTTCCCTCCACCAATCTACTCTGTTTTCTTTCCTTTTACATTCAATCTTTCTTTCTTATGTATGAGCAGCTTGCGCCTAAGATACATACATTAAGATAATGAAGTAGATGACTGAGTCAACTATTTTCTTATAAAAAAAGTGCATCTTTGTGAGGGTTTTCAATGAGGTCAGTATAGAAGCTTTGACTATCAACACAAAAAGGATCTTATACGTTCAGGGAGTAGCATGGAAGGAACTGCAGAGGTAGTTGTGGAAAAAGCAGATGGTATTTTTAGAGAGTGAAGGGGATAAGGTGAAACAACAAGACAGAAGAGTAGGGAATTGTGTAGGCCTTTGAAAGTGATGCAGTGGAGGAGGGGGAGCCAGTTGGACTGAAAGAAGTGGATGATGGGGTCACTATGAAAGCCAAAGAATATGAGCTATATGCTGCATGTTGTATAGACTAAAGAAAGGGCTGAGATATGGGTGTTGGGGAGGAGACTACTATAAACAAATAGGACAGTTTTGATGAGACTTTAAGAGTTTAAGAAAAGGATTCCAACTCGACTAAAACAAGGAGGATTAATACAATCAAAATTATAGTCATCATATCAAAAAGAGATTAGTAAGTTTAAGAATTTATTTTATAAATGTAATGTAGTTCCTGGATTTCTGGCACCAAATCAAGGATTATACTATCTAGAGTGTCTAGATCTTGACACTCAATTATCTACATTAACAGGAATTCTAAATGTCTCCTTGCTTATCAGTACAAACATGTTTTAAAAATGTTAGATGTCTTTATAACAGTTGCCCAGTGAAATGTTTACAAATCTTTACTTTACAAATAATTAAAATTACCACAGTTTTATCTACATAAAGAATGAGAAACATTGTAAATAATGCAGCAAAAGTGCACACTTGAACAGATAAAATGGCAAAGATTTATTTTATGGCAGCGCCATATTTAGGCATAATATAGAAAATATAATATTTGAAAAAGTCAGTGACAAACTGTCATCTCAGATACCAACACAAAGTAACTTACATCATCTTTAATTTCAAGTCTTTCTAAATCTACAACAGTATGTTACACTTTCACAGACTCTGTCTCTTCAATTTTTAATAGCAACAAGCTGTGGCTGATAGACAGCAATGATACGTCTGTCTGTCTCTCACATTGTCTCTCTCACTCACTCACTCCCTCACACACACACCCACCCACACCCACACCTTGATTTCCTGAAAAGTCAGAGTTTTAATTAAGACTAAATCTTAAGACTTTGATGGTGACAGTTCTTCTGGTAGTGTAGTAGGAACCAAGTTGGCAATTTGTTTGTTCCAAAATAGACTACTTGTTCTTTGGATCAGCTTACGGTGTCAATATTGCATTAGTTAAAAGCACATGAATACAATCACATTTCAAGACACCTTATTTGGTGTCTTCATGGACTAAAGCTATTGTCTAGCTATAAAACCGCAGCTTACCCAGGCAATAAGGATCTGCTTTTCAGGCTCATGCCAATTCATGTAAATCACGCTTTCATCTGTTTAAATACAAGGATCCTTGAGTGATGAAAACAGTTATGACTGTCACAAACAGTTTGAAAGATTAAAGTTATTCTGCTGCTGGCTTCTAAAACATTGCTCCACATCTAAACACAAACTTTGTGAAGTCTGAAATGTCATTGCTGGGAAGGATAAAAAGTTTTAGGCAAACATTATCATCATTGCAAGGAAGCATGACCTATATTTCATGTTTGACAATGGACATAAATATCCTCCCACACTGTTTAATGTGAGAACTGCACATGTGCAGCAGAGCTAATAAAACATCTCAGTGAAAACAAATGAAAGGGGCAGAGTTATGATGAGTGAGAATGGCAAATGTAAAGCTTTGAAGTTAAAAAGCCATCATACTTGTATGATATATTCACAAAATGCAGAATCAGTATTTGACATGCAGACCCAATAGTCCAGATCCACAGAGCTTGGTGTCTTGGATAACTGGCTCTCTTTACAGAGCAATGTCTTCAGGATGAAGAAGCTGCTTCAGGATCGCAGCATGTACTTAGAAATTAAGGGGAATTCTAAACAGTTATTAATTCTGTTATCTCTAATATGGAACCTCAGTTAGGCTTTTTTAAAAAAAATTCTAGCCTAGTTTATACAGCACCCAAAGGTGCTGGAGCTTTATAAACAAAAAAGGAAACAAACTCCCTGCCTGGAGGAGATTATATCCTCAAGGACAACATACATAGATGAAGGATGCAGAATGGGAATCTAGGGGAAACCATGCATGGTTGTTAATTTCATTATGCTAATTTAGAATCAACTTGTTTAAAATATTAATTTTCTTAATTCTTCATTTTTGTCTGTAATGTCATTGCAGAGAAGGAAAAGAGATTTAAGCAAACATTATCAAACAGCTCCAACATAATTTAGAAGTCAATACAGGCCAAGTTCATTAGAGCTCCTGTAAATAGTTATCTAAAATACACTTTCAATCTATGCATGTTTTCTAAAAGCAACAATACAGCTATAAAGCTTTTTTAAAAAGTAGTATCAAAATTAGTTTCTTTCAAATGTTTGACAATTATATTTTGTGAAAATTTGTTCTGTTAACATTAGTAGCAGAACAGAAGTATGAAATAAGGCTAAATAACATGGTCAAAGGTGTTAATGCCTTTGAGCATGCCTGACTTCTGATTCAGCATAGAACACTGCTGGTAGTCTACTTCATGGTTTATGTACTACTTTGACTCATGAAATTATTGGAATGTTTTGAGTGAAGAGAGGTTAGACATACCCAAGTATACCACCATCCTTCTGCATCTAAAACTAGCTGGCTTTTTAGGTGGGCTTTAAACTAAAAAAGACGCTTTCCCAGCTAAGCACCACACATACTTCCAGACATATAGAATAAGGTAGAAGATAATGTGGTTCTGGGCAGCATAACAAGTCTTTTAAGAAAAGGAGCACTAGTTTACAGAGAAAGGTATATAATATAGTAAATAAGCAACAAGAAGCAGAAATGATACTAGTTGAAACAGATTATGGTGCAATAAACAATGGAAACTAGGTGGGATGAATTTCATATCTGGAAGATCATAATAGGTAGGTACATTCTGTATAGATAGAAAGGAAAAGGAAAGGAGTGGAACAAGGCAAAAGTATCTGCAATTTGATAATGAATAATAAGATGGTGAAATTCTTTGGGTAAAAAAAAAAACAAAGGAGAAATATCAAAAGGCCCTTAGGAATGGAGAAAAGCAAGAATTTAAAAAATTTCTGGAAAATCTCTAAGTACACGAAATCACGGTAGATCCTAACTACCCAAACATTTCTTTGGTAAAAATATAGTCAAATATGCACCAGCAAGGTTTTAAATAACTCAGAAAACAACTTTATGATCCAGAAAGTACAGATTACAAACAGAAGAGAAGGGGAGGTCACTGTACCTAACTCCATGTGGCAGCCTTACATATATCCACAAGGGGCACGTTGGGTAGCACGGTGGTAGCTGATGCTTGTGCTCTTGTGGAATGGGCCCATATCCCACCTGGGATACTTGACAATTAGTAGCAGAGCATAATGCACCCTGAGACCCACTTGAAGATTCTCTGAGTGAAAATGCCCTGTCCTTTAATTCTCTCCACTATGACAACAAACTGCTTGGGAGACTTTCGGAATGGCTTTGTCTTTTCTCAGTAAAAGACCAAGGCCTTATGTTCAATAAAGGAGTGGAGCCATCATTCCTTATTTGAGGTGTGTGGTTTAGGAAAGAAAGTGGGTAGATGGGTTGTTTGAGATAGAAATGGAAAACCACTTTTGGTAGAAATTTGGGATGCAGGCGCAGTGAAACTTTGTCCTTATAGAATGTAATGAAAGGGAGATTTGCTATCATGGCCTCCAGCTTGCCAACCCTCCTCGCAAGGGTAATACCAACCAGGAAGGCAACCTTCATGGAAAGAAGGGAAAGAGAGCAGGAGGCTCCACTGGTCCTCTCCACAGGAGATAGTCTACCTCTAGAATAAGCGTACTGTTGTGACAGTGATCCTTGGGCTGGAATGGGGGCAGGGGATGTGGAAGAGGTAGCATCACAGACTCGATGGGATAGCCATGTTGAATGACATCCAAGACCTGCTTGTCCATTGTTATTGCTCTCCATGCTGGCAGAAAGAGTTTGAGACGACCCCAGAAAGGGGTGGCTGACAAGACTGTTGGGGTGCAAAGTGGTTGACAGCTGTCTAGTAGCACTCAGAAATATCACTTACGCAAAGACTGAATGTGTTGCTTGGAGAACTGCACTGTCAGAACAGGTAGACAGGTTCTCTGAATCTTTGGGCATTTCTGTGGAGGCTTGTAAACCCATTGCTGATAGAACTCGGGAGTCCTGTAGCGTTGCATTGGTGGAAGATGGTAAAATTTCTGCTTTGGCACTGGCGTATTTATGCCTAAGGAACGCAAGGTGACTCTAGAGTCTTTCAGTGAGTACAAGGAATAATTCACCTTCTGATCAAAGTGGTGTGATTCGTCAAAAGGGAAGTCCTTGATGCACATAATCCTCAGCAGAATACAATAAGAACCACCACTTGAAGAAGAAACAATAGTGACCATTTTATTACCAAAGTGCGCTGATGAGAAAGAAAGAAGAGCACAGAAGCACAGTACCCAGTGACCAGGAATTACTTGTTCAAAATAGCAAGAAACGGGTTCACTTGAAGCAGCAGTAGCAGGGTGTCGGAAGGCGACTAACTTTGGAGAGTATGGCAGTGGGAGGGCAACTAAGCCAGACTGGTTTAACCCCCTAACTCAATGACTAACTGAGCCTGAGAAGGAGACAGATTTGTTTTCAGTAAGGGAGCTGAATTGGAATGAATAATTTCAGGTACAAGAAAGAAAGGAAAAAGGAATAGAATAGGCAGAGAGAGCTCAGTCTGGGAAAAGACAGAACAGGAAAGATGTTTTTGTGGGGGGACCTATAAGTGGGAAGTTAGGCCCTTGTGGGAGATGCCCTGAGAGGTTACAGGTATTGATTGCTAGAGGAAGCTGACTGAGGGTATGTCTACACTGCAAAAACACTCCTACAGCAGTGAGTCTCAGAGTCTGGGCCTACAGATTCATGGTGCTAAAAATAGCCATGTAGATGTTCCTTTGTGGGCTGGATCTCAGGCTCTTAAACTTGGGGATGGGTATAGGTTTCAGAGTCCAGTCAGGAACATCTACATGGCTATTTTTAGCATCATAGCACGAGCCAAAGTCTGTAGACCTGGGCTCTGACACTCGCTCTGGCTGTTTCTGTTTTTATTTTTGAACTGTAGACTTATCCTGAGAGCCACTAAGACAGTCAGGGACCTGGAAAGAAGTTGCTGGAGCTAACTTTTAGAAGGAGCTGTCGTAAAATCCTGAATTAAAGGGGAGAACTAATATTGAAGCTAATTGCTAGAGGAGCTGTTATAAACCCTGAGTTAACTGAACAAACTTGTAGGTCAGGATCACTATGACTTAAAGAGATGCTATTTTAAATAAATGAGACCCTGAGAGAGGGAACATTCTTTGAGAGATTTTGTTAGAGTGGATTCTGGGAAACTGAGGCATGGAGCCTACAAGACCAGCCCATTTTACAAGAGGTGGCTTGAGATGTTTCTGAAATAAACACACAACCGAATGAAGGAATGGTGAAGGAAGCTTCAATTTTGAAAGACGGAATAAGGGAATGGAGAGCCAACACTAGCCATTTGTCTGTAAGAACTGAAGTTTGTAGTCCTAGAAAAGAACTGTTCTTCATTCCTGATAATGTTGGAAGCACACTCCAGGTCTGGTCCTATAATAGAAGTGCAGGGCTTTTAGGAATTTTAGGGCTAAAATTGTTGACAGACATAAAGACCATGTGTTCAATTTAATAACAGTACTTTGTGCTTATGTAGCACCTTACATTTTCAAAGCACTCTTCAAACATTCATTTCCTATCTATGCAGCTTAAAAATTTTATTCTATTGTTAAAATGTAGCCAGTAGTAAATAACTGTTTAAATAAGAGACTAGTCTTGGCTGCTGCCTCTTCAGAACTAAAACTAGGATCTGTTCTCAGTGCACGACCTTTTGTAAGTGCACAAAATTGCAACATAAATCTCCTCAATTTACTGGAGCTGTTTAGGTATATTATACACAAACAGCTACGGTAAATTGAAGCATTTTAAGTTAAAAAGTTATGGGTCATTCAAAATATGTGGTATGTATTATTTATTATATTTTGGCATTAAATATTAATACATGAAAATTTTAAAATTAGCTTATGCTGTCTCTCTGGCATTTCATCTTCCTCCTTTTCCCTTATGCTCATTCACTCTAATCCCTTTTCTTTTATTTTATGGGCATTATTTTTCCTGTGTCATTTTCATTGTTCTGTCCTTCAGTCTAATTTTCTGTTTCTTTTCACCACAACCTCCTCTTTCTCTTTCATGCAAGTTCTCTCTCTTCTCTCTCCTTACCCACAATCTACTCATCCTTTAATTCTCTTTCTGACACGTGGACTTCCAGTGGCACTGCCTCCATCTATACACACAAAGGCATTGCCAGCTCACTTGTAACATCAACACACTCACAATACAAACCTGCTAAGTACCACTACAACAGATATTCCTCTATCTTCAATTCATTTTAAAAATAGTTTTTAGGTTTTCATCACTGATTAAGGACTTTGCTATGTGTGACAACCAACATTTAAAATTTCCCTTATTAAAACCGCCATAGCTCATCAGCTCTGACATCCTGACACACTGGTGACCACCCCATGCATTCATTCCCATTGATGCCCCCTCTGGTCTCACATTCACTCTCACTATAATGCGTCCCCCACACTCACATACAGGCATCTCCTTCCAATCATTTCACACACAGGCTGGTGTCCTACTCACACTCTGATGCTTCTCTGCTAACCTAACAGCTTGGTGCCAGGTAAGATTTATGCACCATTCGGATCAACTCCCCCTCCCTTCCACAGCCCCGGATGGAGAAGACAGCCAACAGGCATTGAGGCCATCTTCCTCCTCAGGCCTCTTGTGGAGCACTAATAGCCAGATTTTTAAAGCTAGTGGGATTTCAAAATGCCTATGGACCTAACTCCCACTGAAATTAATTGATCTAAGTGATTTTAATGAGAGTTAGATGCCTAGGTGCTTTTATATATTCCACTAGACACCTGTATGCCTCTTTAGGCACCTAAATAGCTTTAATTGGGTCCTAAATTACCTTTCCCCATACACCGCCCTCCATGAGGCACCAGGTCAGAGAGAGTGAGAGAGAGATCTGGGCTTCACTTTCCCTCCCTTGTGTAGCACTAGAACAGGCAGAATGAGGAGTTCCTGGACCAAAACTCCTGCTCTGTGCCATTCAAGGAAGTCCTGTACTGGTCAAATGCCCAGCCACCCACTAACGGGCTGGCTGAAATGATAAACAAAAAATGACTAAACAGCAGAGCTGTGGCAATAACTGATTTTTCTGTTGGCCGGCAATTCTGAAAAAAATCAAAAAATGATTTTCATTTTGCATCCACCCATAATGAAAATTTTCAGGTTGAACAAAAAGTTTCGTTTGACCCAATGCTGAAACATTTTGTTTCAATTTTTTAGCTCTCTAAAATTATTTAAAATTTTTTTTCAGGAAATATCGAGACAAAAGTCATTTGAATTTAAAAAAAAATGTTTTGTTTTGAAAATGTCAAGATTATTTCCGAATTTTTAATATCTGTAAGTTTTTTTCTTGGGATTGCAATAATTCTGTGAAGTTGCAAAACGAATTCACAAAATCAATCTGCATTTTTCAGCCAAAATAAAAAAAGGGGGGGGGTGTCAATTATCTCTACTAAATAGTCAAAAACAAACCTCTTCCATTTTCCACAAGTCTTCTAATTTGTCTGAAAATGTGCTACCAGCTGACACGATGTTGCAGCAACTATCTTGGTCAACAGGTCTATCTAGCTGTCATACTGCCCCATTACTATAGCATCTGAGCACCTCACAATCTTTAATATATTTATTCTCACAAAACCCATTAGCTGGGAAAGTCTGTGGCAAAGCAGAGAACTGAACTCAAGTTGCCTGAGTACCAAGCTAGTGCCTTAACGACTAGATCAGCCTTCCTCTTATAGAGTCATAGATTCCAAGGCCAGAAGGATCACCTCGTCTGATCCTCTGTATAACACAAGCCCTTGAACGTTCCCAAAATAGTTCCTAGAACGTATCTTTTAGAAAAACATCCAGTTTTGATTTATGGATAATGCACCACAACCCCTGGTAAATTGTTCCAATTGTTAATCACACTCACTGTCAAAAATTACATTTTATTTCCTCTCTGAATTTGTCTAGCTTCAGCTTTTAGGCATTGGATCACGTTATGCCTTTCTCAGCTAGGCCATTATCAAATATTTGTTCTCTATGTACGTACTTACAGATTGCAATTCAGGTATTCCTTAACCTTCTATTTATCAAGCTAAATAGATCGAGCTCCTTGCACATTTAACTTGAATCAATGTTGTGGCTCTTCTCTGAACCCTCATCAATTCATTGACATCCTTCTTGAATTATTGACACCAGAACTGGACACAGGATTCCAGCAGTGGTTGCATCACCACCAAATACAGAGCTAAAATAACCTCTCTACCCCAACTTGAGATTCCCATTTATGAATTCAAGTATCACATTAGCCCTTTTGGCCACAGCATCACACTCGGAGCTCAAATTCAGTTGATTATCTACCAATCCTCCCCCCCCCCATCTTTTTCAGAGTCACTGATTTCCAGGATTAAGTCCCCTATACTGCAAGTATGGCCTCCATTTTTTGTTCCTAGCTATATACATTTACATTAAGTTGTATTAAAACATACATTGTTTGCTTGCGTCTAGTTCAGTGGTATATGGAGGGTCTCTGACACCCGAGGGCCAAGCCTACATTTGTGCACTGCCCCCCCCCAGGCCTCAGGCCCCTTACACAGGGCAGGAGAAGTCACGGTGCCACCTGCCAGCTGGCCCAGAGAAGGGGGACTGTACCTGCGGGGGTGTGCAAATGAAGGCTTGACTCCGCCACCCCCCTCCCTGCACTTAAGTGGCAGACATCACCCAATGCTCCCACTGCAGCCCTGGAGCCCGGTACCAACTTGGATGGGGCAGCCTCACCCCCTCTGGCCTGAGAAGGGGGGCCCCTCAGAGCTTCCATCACCTGCTGTTCCCCACCCATCACTGAGGGCCAGCCCAGTGTCTCCCTGGCACTTACCCCACACTCCAGCCCTGTAACCTGGTGCCATCTCAGATGGGGAGCGGCCTCACCCCCCACCCTGGGAGGGGGCCAGGTCGGCCCTTCATGACTCACAAGTGGCGGGGGCGCAGGAGTGGAAGTGGGAGCAGCTGCCAACAGCCTCCTGCATTCTCCACCCTCCACCTATCATGAAAGGCCAACCTGGCACCCCCTTGGGGGCGGGGGTGAGGCTGCCCCATCTGAACTGGCATTGGGCTGTGGGGCTAGAGCAAGAGGTAAGGGCGAGAGGGTAGGGGGTGTCAGGCTGGATCTTCGTGATGGGCAGATGGCGCAGGAGGCTCTGAGGGGCAGCTGCTCCTGCTTTCTGCTCCTGCGCTCCCTCCCCATGCATTGTGAAGGGCCTGCCCAGCCCCAAGCCAGGAGGTGAGGTCGCCCCTCTGAGCCAATGCCGGGCTGTGGGTAAGTGCACTCCAGGCGAGCCTTTCATGATGGGCGGAGGGTGGGGGGGCGCAGTAGATTCTGTGCTGCTCAGAGCATCCTATGCCCTCTACCCTCTGTGTGTCATGAAAAACCGGCCCGGTGCCCCCCAACAGGCCAGTGCCCAGAGGCCTGGCCCCAGCCCTCAGTACGCCATTGCCCCAGTTTACCAAGAGATCCAGATCCCTCTGAATCACTGACTTGTCGTCTTCTTTATTTATCACTCCCTCAATCTTTGCGTCATCTCAGAACTTTAACAGTAGTGAGTTTATATTTTCTTCCAGGCCATTGATAAAAATGTTAAATAGCGTAGCGCCAAGAACCAAGTCCTGAATGGCCTCACTAAAACACAACGATTCGATGATGATTCTTCACTTACAATTACATTTTGAGACCTATCCGTTAGCCAGCTCTTAATGTGTGCCATATTAATTTTACGTTATTCTAGTTTTTTTAATAAAAAAGTCATGCAATACCAAGTCAATGCCTTACAGAAGTCTAAATATATTACATTAGCACTATTATCTTTTAGCTTCATCAATAAAAGATATCTAGTTAGTTTGACAGGCTCTATTTTCAATAAGCCCGTGTTGATTGGCATTAATTATATTATCCTCCTTTAATTCTTTATTAACTGAGTCCCATATCAGCTGCTCCATTATCTTGCCCAGGATTCACGTCAGGCTGACAGGCCTATAATTACTTGGGTCATCCATTTACCCTTTTTAAATATTGGTCCAACATTAGCATTTTTCCAGCCTTCTGGGACTTGCCCAGCATTCCAAGACTTATTGAAAATCAACCTCAGGAGTCCAGCATGATCTTCAGCCAGCTCTTTTAAAACTCTAGGATGCACATTATCTGGGCCTGCTGATTCAAAAATGTGTAACTTTAGTAGCTGCTCTTTAACATCCTCCTGAGATACCAGCGGAATGGAAAGAATGTTATCATCATCAACATATGAATACATCATATGCTTTTCCCCAAATACAAAACAGAAATATTTATTGAATATTTCTGCCTTTTTTGCATCTTATTGATAATTATCCCATTTCTATTTAGTAATGGATCAATAACATTGTTAGGATTCTTTTTGTTCCCAATATACATAAAAAACTTCTCATTGTCCTAAACTCTGCTTGCCATAGATTTCTGCTTGTGCTCCTTTTCTTCTCTTACCATTTTTCTGCCATTTCTAGCTTCTGTTTGATATTAATTACTATCAATTTCCCTTTCTTCCATTTGTTATTTGTTTGTTTGTTTTATGGATGCCTTCACTTTCCCTCTAAACCAGACAGGATTTTTTATCAACATAGCTTACTTCCTCAATTGTGGCATTTTGGACATCTAATAAAAAGTGTTCTTAAACAGTTCCCAATTATCATTCACATTATTCTAATTAATTTCTTCACCTCAGATGATCTGGCTCACAACTGTTTTCAGCATTCTGAAATTGGCCTTTTTAAAGCCCCAAATGTATATATTATTGGTCTGGACTTGATTCTGTTTGCACATTTATGAATGAGATAAAGTCATTGATAACTTGAACCTAAACTACCATGAGACTGCCCACTCTATGACGCTTCTGTAAACCAAATTATTTCCTTTAACAGTAAAGTATTAATCCTCATGTTGCTTTCTTTGCTGAGAAATGTAAAATGGATTTATTTGTCCTATGATAACTGCTGAAAATCCAAATCTTCTGACTCATGGTGGAGGGTACTTCATATCCTGAATGGCTGGAAGGAGACGTCTCATTTATCATAATCACTTATGGACAGCCAAGCGTCTACTGATGGACTGTCTCCCCTCTGGGTTATAGTACTAGCATATTGGGGAAATAACAAATACATTCTCTCCTATGTCAGCTGCATCTCTTTTTGCATTATTCTTGGGAGGATAATCAAAGATACTAAGAATTATCCTGAAAAGCATGCCCATGGCTCCTGACCAGCTACCTTCCTTTCTAATGCTCTTTCCTAGCTGCAAAATGCTATAGTAGCAAACCCTATTTTCCCACTTTCCAAAATAGTGAGGCTAAGGGTACGCGTACACTGCCGGCTCTGTGGGGATCAATGCAGTGGGATTAACTGAGCTGGCTGCGAAGACCCACTCAATCGATCCCAGAAGCACTCTCCGGTCGATGCGATTAATCCACCTCTCCAAAAAGAGTAAGGCTGTGTCGACTGGAGGGCGTCTCCCGTTGACACCGTGGTGTCTTCACTGCACTGCATGGCAACTTAAGTAAGTCGACGGGAGATACACAAGCTACAGTATGCAGCTTGTGTATCTCTCATCGACCGCCAGCGGCAGTGAAGACCAGACCTAAGAAAGCAAGCCTCAATTCAGCTGCTATGCCTTGCACTTCCACTGCTTCACAAACTCCTCCCATACTAAGGTACTTTTTCTCTTCTGAGGAAGCAGGACAAAATAAATGTTATCCTTCTTTGTGCATCCATCATGTACTATAGCCCTTCCAAGCTTTACAACATTTTGAACAGGGGTGTCAGATCTCAAATATACTGATACTTAAGAATTCCATGTATTAATCCTAAATCACATGTTCAGTTTATTATTCCAGAGTGAAAGTCTTCCCACCAAACAGCAGGTTTTTGAATAATTCACAGACTTTTATGAATTGAAGCAGCATTAAAAAAAAAACAACACCTAAACATAGCTTTAAATCTACAATCACAAAGTTCCTCTAATTCTATCAAAAAAATGCCAATGATGAGAAAAATAAAGGAAATTATACAGCTACTCCATTGGAAAAATATTAAGTATAAGGTTGTTCTTATTATTGCTTCCCCATTATACAGTTAAATTGATTAAGGGTTGTTCCCACTTCTAATAGATGCATTTGAAGAAAACTCTTTATAAATAACCATGCTCACATGATATATGCCAAGTTAGTATTAACAATATTTTGCTCACCAAGTCTTTCATCAGACTATCACAAAGCACTTTACAAAAATTTTCCTCACAACATATAAGACATATAATATTATTATTCACATTTTGCAGACAAGAAAATTGAGCCCAGAGACATTAACGGACGTTTCCAGACTTACATGACAAGGACTAAACTGGGAATAGAACCCAGAGGTTCTGGTAACCAGTTCCCTGGACTGCACTACATCCTGTTACACAAAACCATCTGGACCCCAGCAGCAGTAGTTTATCCCTTCTAGCATTTCAATTTGTCACTCTCAGTAACAGCCTCTGTGTTTTTATGTACAAAGCAGCAAGATTATCACTAATTTGAATTAACTGTAATTAGGAAAATACAAACAGTTCTGATAATACATACCAACCTGAGGGTTTTCTTGCAGTATTTACAGCCTAGCCATAACTAGGAAGAACTGAAAATTCAATGTGTGTTGAAAAACCTGAATACCCATGAGTTCCAATTCTATTTCCAGACCCAAGAGATTCAGAAGAGCATCTAGGCTTTTGGATGCTTGCTATACCTGGCAGAAAGACAACAAGCAATTTTTTCAGAAATTTGCCTAGATTGGCCACAATTTTAAACAAATAAAACTAAAGGCAGATGCCTCAGGGGAGCTGTGTCAGTTAATTCCTGATTTCAGAGAATCAGATGAATTACTGGACACTTATCTAAACTGAACCTCTGAATCTTTTGAAATTTGCCCAATACCAACTCCAATACCATCTATCAGGATATTTTTGTTTTGTTTACTTATATCTCAAATATATAATTTCATAGGACTTCCATTGTAACCCAACACAAGTGTTAGCCACTTACGGTAAAGCTTCAAACTATAGGTAAGTGACTGCAGTAGAATCAGGGTTAAGGATATTGTAAGTCTGCAGATGTCATTATATTACAATTGTTTGATTCAATGAAGATGGGAAAAATAACTTGGTGGAGGGGCAATAAAGATACTCAAAAGAAATAAATAAAAACGTATCAGTATGATTCTCTTTTTTCACTATTACTGTTCTGAAACTCGCCTGATTTTGCTGTTGGTGGTTGTTGTAGTATTAATCTATTTCTTGTTTTACTATATTCACTTCCTTTTTCCTGTTTTCATCAATTGCTACTCTTGTAGGAAGCTCCCTTTTCTCTTCACTTTTTTTGTCTCCTGTATTAATTTGTTCCTCTTCAGTTACAACTTCTATTAGCAGCAAGTTTCCACAGCGGTCACATTGCTTACTGATTTTTTTTAAAAAAGGTAACGATCAGTTTTCAGCTACATAATGATCAAATGCATGGATATTTTATGTCTGTACTGAATTTTTAGATTCAAATGACTTGAGCAACAGAGGTTTATTCATATCACTCATAATATGTTGAGGTGTGGTACATTTACATTTGTAGTACCCAGGGTGGCTAATTTATTTTTATGTCTATGTTTAGAGATAATTGTGCTTGATCAAAATGAGCTGGGAAGCACTGGAAAATTACAAAAGCACAAAAACTATCTCCAAGCAACATTAAAGGTCTGAAACATGAAATTGCAAAAGCAACAAAGTTTGGATTCAAGATTAAATCTCCAGTGTTACACAACTTGTGCAGAAGTATAGGAGCCTAGATCTCCTGTAATGCATGGACCAGACCCACACTTGACTCCCATCTCTCATATTTTTATTGCCTAGCCATAAACTCATACATAAATGGTGTAAATGTCCTTGGTAATGATTTCAAGATTGCACGTTAAAATTAACACCATCCTGGCTAGAACCGTGTTAAATGTCCCCAATATAACTTGCCACCATACAAAGCTCACCTATTTTAGATTTTGTTACATACTTGACTTTCAGACCAGGTTTTGCCCTTCAGGACCACCTGTGCCAATTAATGGTATCCAGGGGTGCCAAATGTCATTCATGTCTCATCAATATCACACATTTGGTAGCTCAGTCATGCTTCCCCTATTGCATACAAGCAGGGAAGCATCCAGGAGGAGATGAGGGGAAAGGGCATAGGTAGAGGAGGCAATGGCTGCAGCAGGAGGAGGGGGTAGCGGAGTATAACACTAGCATCAGGCTCCTCCAGCAAGATTCAGAGGTCCAGCCAGTACCGTTTCTTCATCAAGTCATATTTGAAGAAGGGAGTTCCATTCCCTCCATACATAGAGAAGCCTGTCGACTGGGGAATGGGATGACTCAGGGGATCAGTAATGGTTCTTTGGTCACTGGTTTCTTGGTCACTGGTTCAAATTATACCCAGATTGATAATACCTATACATTGTTACTATCTGACAGCTGCTTGCAGGCTTGTGTGAAATGAATTATTTAAATCTCAGTATCCTTACAAATGGACAAGCATCCAGATCACTTGTCAGGCCTCAGCAGAGGCACCTGGACCAAATGAGCAAATTGGTTTTCAGTTTCTGGTGGCAGCAACTTGGAACAAGACCTCTAAAATGAGCAAACAGATTTAGCAATTTGGTTAGAACCTTCCAGGGGATCAAATGCGGGTTATACAAGAGTGAAATGCATTTTTTGATTTTAATCTCATCCCAAACGGACACTTGTACAGATTACCGAATCATCATACCACTAGGTCATCTCCACCAACGAATGCAGTGATGGGAGTGCTAGTGTACATCAACTGTTGTTATTTTTACTTCTGCCACAAATTCAGATCAGGCCTGAATGACATGGTGATTAAAATGCTTGTTGCTAGTCTATTCCACTGCCCCCACTGTGCGTATCAACAGCAAGGCTACACTGCTGGTAACAATGGTGGGAAATTTTAAAGGAAAAGAAACCCAGAGAGTCATTGAGATATCCAGAAAGGAATAAAGTGATGAAACAACTAAAATAATTAATTTGCAGTATATAACCAGGATTATTCAAGTCTTCAAGAAGACTAGCTCACCTAACCTTGAAAATAAAAAGCTGGAGTAGCAGAAGACATGAAGGTAGTAAATTTTTGTAAAAGTGTTAAAATTAATCCCAAGGATTATAAAACAATGAGTTTTTCTTCAGCACCACTGATTGCTGGATGGGAACTTAGTTACTGCAAAATGAAAGATGAAGCCTTGTTTTGGATTAAAACCTGTTTAAGAGACAGTAAGTAAACAGCAGGAAAAAATGACCAATAACTACTAGGGAAACAGATTAATAGTATGGTGACCTAGAGATCACGTTAGAATTTGTGCAATTTGTTATATATGTATATGACAGCAATCCATAT
>ML675613.1:56625501-56764207 GCA_007922155.1 Mesoclemmys tuberculata | reverse complement strand
AGAATTTGTGCAATTTGTTATATATGTATATGACAGCAATCCATATAATATTTAATTCGAGTACATTTTACTGAAGTAATATGGTCAAGTAAATGTAGCAGCAGAACTGGAGTCAGGAGGCCAGGGTACCATCTTTGTCTGTGCCACCAGCTTACTATGTTACCGTAAGCAAGTCGCTTATCCTCTGTGTCTGAGGTGTGTTCCAGCCGCAAAGCAAGAAAGACAAGATGCAAGGAATGTGGTTTAATTAGGCCACATCTTTATTGACACATCTGTGAAATACCGATCATACAACGCAGGTCATTATTCTTTCCTTAATTTTTCCCACCTATCTGGGAGGGCTGCTGTTAGCCCTGCCCCTTTCCTGGTACCTGCCCAATGCTGCAACCCGGCCACGCTCCCCTCGTACGTGGGTTACAGAGGGCAGAATCTCACTGTACCAGGCATTAGGAGCCCCAGGCCTCTACCCCAGCTTCCTTAGAGGATACCTTACCCCACATCCACTTCCAACTTTGGTTTATCAAGGAACTGGACTCCCTATGGAATGAGTACTTGCATAGGACACTTGTCATCTGTTAAATTGCAACCACTTGACCTAACCTCCTTACCTATCCAAGGAGGTCACCGGCCACTTTTGGGAAGGTGAAGAAACCTACCCACCCCAGCCAATCTGGCAATGAGGGAAAAATTCCTTCCTAGCCCTGAAAGAAGAAAAGGAAACTAGTATAATGCCCACAGTAGATCATAAAATCCCAGTCCTATTCTGATCCCATGGGTGAGAGTGGGGTGCTGCTGGTCTGTGGTGAGAGAGCATTCTCTGTGGAGGGAATGAGATATAAAATACTCTCCTTCACACCAGTGCACATGGTGCGTCAGTGTCCCACCTGAGCTAACCTCCTTCAGTCTGTTTTGGCCTCAGGTGATGGACCCCTTTTGTCTTTCCCTCATAACCCAAAGATAATGGAGAACCTTAAAGGAGCCAAGACCCTTTTTCTTCCCTCCAGCCAGACAAAGCTTTTCTCCTGCATTCAGTTGTGGTGAGCACATTCTAAGGGACTGGACCAAGACTGTGGAATAAACATCCACTGGAACTAAGGACCATCACAAATCTCACCACCTTCTGCTCTAAGTACAAGGCACAATTTTTTGACTTTGCCTTCTCTAACATACACACAGCAACATGTCCATATATTATCCAAAAATTCCAAAACAAAACCCACTCCACTGCACACACTTCTCCTCCTGGGGCAAGGAGGAGAGAACAAATGTGATAGATGTTAGTTGGGTTGCTTAACACACCACTGGAAGGTGCTCAGATATGATCGTTATGAGCATGGTATCAGAACCTCTACAGAATAGATTAGATTAGACTAGACTGTAGATAAAAATTACACCGTTTGTAAAACACTTTGATACCACATGAAGGTACAAGTCCAAGAACTTTGTTGCTATTATCATAGGTATCAATTGCCTATAAGAGGTAAATAGCAAGGTGTCAACGTTTGCAAAAAATGTTAAGAATTAGTTAACTCATAGACTCATAGACTCATAGGTCAGAAGGGACCAATATGATCATCTAGTCTGACCTCCAATAGTGTTCTAGAAAGATAACATGAGAGCACCTCCAAATCAGTAAAGCCAAGTGTAAATGTGATGAGGTGTCTGCCCCACACTCACAAGTAAGGGGTTAATAAAGCCCTAGTGAGGATGCATGAAAAGCAGCCGATAGGATATGGACTGTGAAGAGTGGCCAATCAAGGCCCAGCAGGCCCATATAAGAAGAGCTACAGAGCAGAGCAGAGTCAGTAGCTGTCTGAAGTTGAGGAGGGAGGACTGTGTAGGCTCCAATCCTGTACACCTTGGACAGAGCAGTGCAGGCAGGAACCCATGGAGAAGAGAAGGAGCTCTGGATGGGCTGCTGAGACTGAAGGGGCTGCTGTGCCAGTGGGAAAGTGGCGCAGGGTAGATGCAGCAATAGTACAGGCAGAGGGGCAGAGCAGGAGGCTGTGATCCTCAAGGTCCCTGGGCTGGGACCTGGGGCAGTAGGTGTGGCTGGGTCCCCCTCACTCACCACTGGAGAAGTGGCAGGAAAATTAATTGTAGTCACCACTGGGGAAGTGACTGGACTAGCTGCTAAACTCCCATGGAAGGGGAGAAAATAGACAGTGACATGGCTGAAGGGCCAAGCCATGAAGAAAATGCTGTGGTTCCTGAGGCTACAAGAGGGGTTGCAGGGAGATGGAAGAGATAGAATGATTGCGTGCAGACTGCAGATGGAGACATTGGTCCCGAGCTAATACCCAAGATGGCCAGCAGAAGGTGCCAACCCAGCAGTGAGTAATGTGCATCATGACAGTAAGAAACAGTTTAATTTATTGGTATGTTCTGACAGGTTCTGAGTTAAGAACTAACCTAACTAGAAAAAGTTCTAGCCATCTAAGTGAACAGCTCAACAAGAACCTTTACTCAATGCACAACTGTAAGCTATTTTAAGAAGGGGAGAGAGAATTATATGGAAAACATTATGACATTTTGTAAACTGACAGCATATTCTTACTCGTTACCTTAAATACTATGTATAGTTACAGACAGCACATCTCAAAAAAAGCTACAACAGGAACAGTACAATGATAACACTGGACAACAAAGATTTTGCTTCCTGAATACTTTTGGGGGTATCTTACGGATTTTGGGCTGCTGATTACGAAAATTACCATGAAATTTCCCTATCACGTACCGTTTTTTGAAATTGCCTATATTTGTTATTTCAATTCTTAATTTAAGTCTATTAAAATGTTGCCCACAATGTAAGCTGAAAAGTTTTCTATCTTGTGTCCAACCATGCCTAGGCATGCAGTGACACTGCACCTAGTGCAGGCCACACAACATGCAGTGGGAATGCTAAGGCTTAGGCAGGGCGGATGCTGGCAGGACAGGTTTTAGAAAGGCTATAAAAGCATTTTGCACACACCGTTCTATGCATTGCATTTATATCAGTTTGCATTCAGATTGATGCGCATGCTCTATGTGCATAGCATATTGTGTGCACTCACAATAGTAAAGCAATTGTATTTTCATTAGGATTTGTGATAGCAAAATGTCTCGCCAATGTTGCAACAGCCACGATGCGTTTCTTGGTAACTACAGAGCACCAAACTACGTGCAGCTGGTTGACAACATGCTTCAAGCACACAAAACCATGAAATGCAACATGTCACTAAAGATTCATTTTCTGCATTCACATTTAGACTTCTTCCCTGCAAATCTTGGTGCAGTCAGTGACGAGCATGGTGAAAGATTTCACCAGGACATTGTGATCATGGAAAAACGGTATCAGGGCAACTGGAATCCATCAATGCTGGCCGATTATTGTTGGACACTTAAACTCAGACACTGAGTACAAACAAAAATCATCAACAAAACATTTTTAGCTCAGTTGAACTATTTCAAAGCATCAGCACCGTTATGCGATTAAATGCATTACATTCAATAAAAGTCAATTTCTTGTTTCTCCAAATTCCTACGTGATACAAGAAGTCTGAAATTATATTTGTGTTCAGCTTCAAGCAGTCTAACATAATCTAAAAAAATTTCTGAGGAAGCAATGCTTTTGAAAAAATTTGTTGTCCAGTATAAGCAGGAATGGGGACTATTTAGGAAAAAAAGAGACAAGAGCAGGAGACAAATATACATAAATAGGGTGTAGTAGAAGTCAGCCAAGTGCTCTTATTTACTTTTTCCTAGAGTACAAAAACAACAACAACAAAAACCCCAAACAAATAAAAACAACAAAACTACTGCACAAATTAAGAAGGCATGCAACAAAAATAAAAGCCAGTACATTTCTATTAATAAAAGAGAATATTGTTTTATACAGCATATAATTAGCTTATGGAACTCTCTGTCACAGGACACTACTGAAGCAAATATCTTACTTTTTAAGAGTGTAAGATATTTATAGGAATACGAATATACTCCTCAGTTATGTTGCCTTGGATAAAATTAATATAACTCAAATTCCATGTACACTGATCAGCTGATGCCAGGAATAAGATTTCCCACACAATATAATATGGCACAATTAAGTGCAATTGTGGTCTTTCCTATAAAGCATCGGCCTTGGCCACTGTTGAGGACAGGATAATACGGACCTTAGAGCAGCTTCAATATAGCAGTTCCTATGATACTAAGAGTTAAGTAATCCACACAAAACACAAATACAATGATCTTTAAAAAGAAGTGGTTGATTTTTAAATGTTGAGTGGGGAAATATTAGCAATTAAGGTATATTTACTAATGTATATCTGAGGTGTGCAAATTAAGTTGGTTAGTCTTGACAATAGTGAGGCATAGACTTAAAGGAAGGCAAGATAGAACAGCGTGTGGGAGAGTGCTAGTGTTAATGTGCACACATAGAGCACACTATCTCACCCCCAGCACTTACAGCTAAAGCTGTAAATACAAACTGCCAGTTAAATGAGATGAAAAGACCACCAACAACAGCCATACCTGTGGATTCCTTCTTTTACAGGGTCCCTGCTAACTTTATGGGAAACTTAAATACATGTATTACATTTTCTGGAAACATATCATTAAGAACTGGTTAGAATCTGTGATGAGAAACTTGTAGCCTAAATAACAGCTGTACAAATTTTTGATTTAGAAACTCAAGCAAATTAAGCACAATAACCATGAGAAGAAGTGTTATATTGAGAAATGTCAGCTATATTTAACAGTACAGTTTAATTAGTGCTGTTGTTCAAAAAGTGTTTAGACTTAGGAAACTGCATTATTTTAGTACTGTAACTTCATAAAATTAAGTTATTTAAAGATTCCTTCATGTTAGGAGGACCTTTATGGGGGAAAAAAAAAAGATGGAGCAAGTTCAAGAAAGTTCACTTAAGTGTGACAAGTTCTAGGCTACAGAAGAAAAATTAAATCATTTTGACTGTTTCAGTGATCACAAGTTTTGTAAATATGAGTCCTTTCAGGAATCAGTTGAGTCATATTCATGTGACTTCTCAGACATTAAATGCGAAATTGCTTAAGACTTTGTGAGTGATATTGCTCATTTGGGAATACTGACTTCCTTGTATAGTCACCATAGTGGTTACAACTGGTTCTGGTTACGTTTAGGGGTGTCTCATATAACTGATGTGACAATACCAGACTCCGTTCTCCTAACTGTAGTGCACAATATCTAAATATGCAGTAAAAGTAGAGTACAACAGCTGAATAATCATGGAAAATCCCCTCAAATGAAGTTTCTTGTAACTAGTGTGATTCTTTTTTTATATTTCAGGATTATTACAAACACAATTACTGGCATTCTAGAATCAGCAGTCCAAATTTTTTGTGTGTTTTAATCAATTATGTTGCATAGAAATAATTCTCCTTTTGATTTTTCATTGGGAAATATCCACTTTCATAAGGATTTCATATTACTGTCCACTGAACAAACACTTTTCCTTAATTTCCTATATAGTGCCACATTGTACAAATATATTATATGTAACTGTCATGAGGGTGCTTACCTGTCTAAGTGTTTGGTGTAGCTGCTGCCCCAGTTTCTCCACTCCCCCACCCCAGCCTCGCTTTGGTAGATTATCTTGCTGTTTGAGTAGGTGGTCCCCTGAGCTGGACCCAGGCCTGCCCTTAAAGGAATGGCACATTCTGTTACACATTCTCTCTCCTCCCTTTTTTCTATCTCTAGAGCAGGCTCTACATCAGTTGACAGAGGCTTAACTACATCACCCAACCAGGATGTCACTTCCTTTTTAACCTCCACAAGGAAGACTAACAAGAAATCTGTGTTGCTCAGATTCTTCTCATTGAAGAATGAAGTGGTATGGCCATAGTTTTCAACTCAGCCTGTATAGCCAATGTAATGTACATATTCTTCAGTGTTCATTCGCAAATGAAGGTTTATGACACATATGATTTTTGAAATGTCCAAGCCTCCTGTGGCTACTAGTGGGACAGCCAAAACTGGGCCTTTCCCTGGGTGGAACTGGCAAAGGGTTGACTTGTAGTCTGTTTGAGAGCACTCTTCATGGATATGCATACAATTCTATCATTCACCACAGATAAAATCCTATGAAGAGTCAGCTCCTTTTGAGATTCTTACAAACATCAGGTTCCAAGACTGCAGCACCCAGAAGGTCAAGCGTTTGTCTGTTTCTTCCACCATCACTATTTTCTGAATTGTGTTCTGGGATGTACAGCCAGCTTTGCCTCTCTCCTCTGGTGATGATAACGCCTCCTCCATGATGGACTTCAAGCCCTCAGTGGTCTTGGCCTTACTATGTCAAAAAAGTCTCCATCTCCGAGGGAAGCTTGTTCAGCTTCTCCTCCAGCAGCAGGTGCTGCTCTCCATTTCTGCCATTAGTCAAATTAACTCCTGTTTTTTTCTTTATGGCCTGTGTCACAACATTTTCTTTTAAGCAGAGCATCTCCTCCAGTTCCTGCATACAGTCTTTTATCTGGGTCTGCAGACTATGAAGCTCTTTGATGGCGTCATCCCCCCTTTTTTTGGCAGAATGGATCTGGTCTTGTAGACTTGGTTCTCCAGACATTTAGGCCTCCAAATTTTTTCCTACCTGCTACAAGCACAGGGAGCTGTTTCTGCTCCTATTTCAGTTGCTCCAATTTCTCCAGCTCTACTCTTTGCTGTCTTACTCCAAAGTCCTGGTCAAGAACAGAGTCTCATCCTCTCAGGCCTCCACATCAGTGCAATTGTTCTTCTCCACATATCTATCAGAAAGATTCTTCTCTGCGAACAGCTGTTCTGTCACCTTTTGTCTCTTTGCCACATTGGAGAGTTTTAGCATCTAGTAATTCAAGTCCCCTTTCAAATAACCTAGCTCTTGCTGCACATGGATATTATATTTACCAATCCCTGCAGCTTCATTGGACTCAGCGAAGTTCTGCCAAAGATTGCTGGATTTACCTACAAAGTCAGATTATGATGCCAGAAACTAAGGCCTTGTCTACACTAGGAATTTACATCGGTATTGCTATGTCTCAATGGTATGAAAAATCCAACCCCCTGAGAGACATAGCTCTACTGACCTGACCCCCGGGTAGGCAGCATTAGGTCAACGGAAGAATTCGTCCTTCCACCACTCCTCAGGGAAGTGGATTACTTATGCTGACGAGAGCACCCTTCATGTCGGCATGGGTAGTATCTCCACCAAAGCACTACAGCAGCACTGTAAGACCCTGCAGGGCCAGAACTGAGACCAAGGGGGTTCTGTGGTGCTGATGCCACTGTCACCACTGGAGGCTTAGGCAGGGCTCCCATGGAAGGATCTTGTGAGGCTGAGGTTGGCAGGAAGTGCTACCTAGCAGGACCTGAGTGGCAGCCCTTTACAGCCCAATGATTGGCTGGTACTAGTACTTAACCAGGAAGCAATGATAGGAAGCTGTCTGAGCAATGATGCAGACTGACTGCCTGTCTCTGTTCCAGACCCTGCTTGTGATAGATCCTCGACTCTGGCTTCCAACCCTGATTTATCCTTGGCTTTTCTCTTCAATCACTATCTGTAACCTGGCACCTGACCTTGATCTCCTGGTAACCTGACCATGCTTGCCTCCTGATGCCTGATTCTTGGTTTGCCCTCTTGGACTCTCTCCTCCCAGTACCTGACTTCACCTGACTCCTGACTCCTGCTCTGACCACTTGGTCTGACCGCCCTTATCCTGGTCATGACAGGTGCAGCTGCATGCTGCTGTCGCATTATAAGAGTAGACGTAAACTCCCAGACTTAGGGTGTCTCAGCTGCACGACTGTTTAGGGTCTACCCAGATCCTCCCACTACTGACGCCATGCCACAGGGTCATTTCCCAGAGGCTCCTCACTTACACGGACTTCGTTTTTAATCTCGAATATCTGACTTAATAGCAACACATGATTAGGACATTTCTCATGCCACTTTTTCCTGGTAGTGGAAGATGTAGACTCAACGTATTAAGTATCAGTCTGTCCTGAAGCACTGTTTTATTGCACCTAGTGATTAAATGATGCAAAAATCCCAAAGAAGTGGAGAGCTAGCGAGACTATGGTAACGATTACCAGTCACTGGCAAGTGATACTTGAGGCTTAAAGATCTATGCAATTATTGGTACTTAAGACCCATAACTGATATTGTTTAGCTTCCAGTTTTGCAGCATTGATCATTTGAGACAACATACTAATATATGTACAGCAATCTCTCTGAACACTAAAATGAGAACAAAAAATGTGCTTGCCTTTCTGAAAGAACTCTTCCAGTTTATCTTTGAAGGGCTGGAGATGTTGTTCTGAAGATTCTCTACAAACGACACTCATCTGTTTTTCACAGGCTACAAATAAAAATGCAGAGTTAGATACTTTGGAACTGAATATATAACTGACAACTCTTAAACAATCCTATTATTTCCATAATTATATACCTACCCATATAACATTCAAACTTTATCAACCAATATATATTTCATACTGCATCTGCCTTGCTGAATCTAATAATGGAATTAAAGTTAAAAGTTGCCTCAGCCAGAGCTAGACAATCTTTTTAAAATATAGGTTATATACAGTAGAATTCAGCTTTTGTAATGACTGCTTGTAATAGGGGTGGGTCGGAAACTAAATGGCAGCCAGTATAGATCATGAAGTTCCGGTATAATGCGTTAATATTGGGAAGGAACACCACTCCCACACAAATGGGCCATGACAATCTGCCCCAACTGACATCTGAGTGGTATCAAGATATAGTCCCATGAAGAATGCATTACAGGAACCTAACAGGAAAGTTACAAAGGCATGGATCACTGTGGTGAGGTCCACATCCAAAAGAAAAGAATGCAATCTTCAGGAGTAATTAATGCATCTGTTGGCTACCATTGCTTCCTCAGCTTCCCAATATAGCTGCAGATCCAGCAGAACTGTCCAGGGGCCAAATTAGTAACAAAAGGCAGGCAAACTCCATCAACTGAGGGAAGATATGATTTGTCATTTCCTTAGTTTATTTCCCCTCCACCCACTAGCATGATTTCAATCTTAGCTTGACTGAGTTTCAATTGGCTTGCCCTCATCAAAATAACAAACCCTGTAGGATGTTGGGTGAACTGGTAAACTGCTCTCATTGCATCTAATGAAAAAAGGAACAAAAAGTGGTTGTCATCAATATATTTCAGGCATCAAATCCCAAAACAGCTCACTTTCTCCCTGAGAACCTTGTTGTGATTAGAAAAAAGGTTGTGTTTAGGTTAGGTTTTGCTAATACAAGCTAGCTAATTTTTATCTAAACTCAATCACTTTTCCTAGTGTAGGTTCAGGGTCATCCAGTGAACTCTAATTTAGCAGATTGAGTTACAGTCTTCCTAGATGTAAAATAAACTTCCACCTAATTATGATGTGTCTATTAGCTAATTACCACCTAATTTAGGTCCTGCGCCATGTCATTTCCTTTAGAAACCAAGTTAACTATCGCAGAATTTAGGCATTACCCTATGAAATTCTATTAAATTTCTCAGAATTCTGAGATTCTAGATTATATTAAAGGTGAAATGAGCCTGTCAGAAATCAGTACTTGAAGATTTTGCAATTACCCATTGAACCAATACAAACCTGTGCAAGCAGAAAATCATTTTCTTTTTCTTACCTCTAAAAATGTAGTTTCTATATGATTAATTGGGACAGAAATTTATTGCACAACTAAACCAGTTTGACTGCATGAAACATATTCACTTTTAAATGACTGATCAGTCAGCCAGCCTTCCTCCAGTTAATAATTCAGTTTATTCCAATAAATTTAGTGCCCCCTATCCCTCAAAATGTGGAGGAGGGAGGGAAGTGTGTGTAATTAACAATAAAGTTGTTCTGTTAATAGAAGTCACACACTTTGAGGTTTGCAGTGCAGGGGAAGAAATCGGCAGAAGGTTGAGAATACATGTATGCATTTTATTATACAACCATTAGTACAGCATATAATACATGTGGACCACCAGGACTGCCTTAACAAAGAAACCACTCAAACCATTTGTCTGAATTTCTGTTGCAAATCTTGACCACCACTTTACTCCCCACAGCCTATGTTAAAAAGAAAATTCCAGCATGGTCAGAAATCTCTTTTCTTGACATATGTTTGCTGCAGAAGTGTACTGAAAATATATCTGCTTCCTTTTAAAAATGTTATATACTAATTAAATATTATTCCATAGCTCAGATAAATAAAAGTAGAATATGAAGTTATCAAAAATTCAGCTATAGTTGGCAAGATCCTACTCATATAAACCACACTGTCCTCATATTTATGGACTGTATTACACATTTATCTTTAACCCCAATCTTGCAACTGTGACATGCAGAAACAATCCTGCAGCTATGAACAGTCCCAATGAAGTCAATGGGAATTTTCTTGTCCTCATCTACTTGTTAGGATTAGGGCTTAAATTTGTTCGTATCTTGTTAAATAAAGACTCTTTTTGTCTGCCCATCTACATAAATGCCTTCAGAACAGGGAGAAAAAACCAACAAATCAGAAAGAAATATAGACCTAACAAGATTATTTTCTTCACAACACAAGCTTCTCACCATTAAAAACTTGAACTTAAAACTATATGATTATAGAAATATATTGACTGAAACATATTCACATTTTATTAAATTTTTCAATTTATATATGCAAAATGAAGGTCCCAAAGTAAGTTGGGCAAATTGTAATATTTTATTTGTGAAATAGATAGGGATACTATGGTTCATGCAGAAAAACTCTATAAGGAAATGATTTTAAAAAACTTTTAAAATTCTCTTATTAAAGATTGCCACAATTTTGTGGCTACTTTTTCTATATGTTTAAAAAAGTCTAGACAGAAAATGCTAGAAAATAAATTTTAGAAATCATTTCAGTCAAATGACAAAAATGAGACAGGAGAAGTACATACTTTGAGTTCTTGAGCCAAGATGGGGAATGATTTTTAAGGTTTGAATAAAGAGCATTTGCACTAAAGGAAATTATGTTGAGGCAAACAGGAAAAACACATTATTATTACAAGTGTTTCTTATCAGGTGGCATCTGGGCCCATTTTACATAGACTAGAATGGAACCAAATACCACTTCCTTCAAAACAGGTAGCATACATTATCAGGTATTTTTGAGTGCCCAAAAGCATGCAAGATGCCTCACTAATAAGACATTCCCTGCAAAAAGGAAGCCCCCTATAAGATTTTCAAATATAATGTTGTCATTACTTAGGTATGAACAGGTGAATTTTTAAATGACCAAGACAGGGATATATTACTTTTTAATTTTTTCAACTTCATTATTTTTTAGTGATTTTTATAGGGAAGATTAAAAAATAATTTTAAAAAAGCAGGTGATGGTAGTGAGGGAGGATGTGGCTAAGTGAAAGCAGTGGTGTGGTGGAATGGATAGGGTGGGGAGATGGATGGGAAGAATGGAGGAAATGCACTAACAACTGAGGGAAAGGGTGGATGGAGAGATTAAGAAAGAAAAGAGGAAGATTAGGGCAGAGCAGACCAGATAGGTGGGGTAAAACAAAGTCCTTGTTAATGAAGACTAGAATGCTGTGATGACCAGTTTTCTGCTGAAGTCAAAGTGTGCATATACTCAGTCACCCTGTAACAACCAAATTGAGAGAAGCATAAAGACCAAACAACAACAATTGGATCAAATGCCAACTGATTCTAAGCCTGGAGTTAGTGCAAAGCCAGAAAAATATTCTCTGAAAGTGATCAACATTGTCCTCATATACTGTATAATTAGACTTGGAAGGATTACATTTTTAACAGTAAAAGTCAGTAAACATCGATTTCACCATACATACACAAACTATCTCCATTGATGATAATTGAAATTTACAGATAGGCAAAGTAAGAAAAATGCAGCTTGAGAAATTAGTAGAGTTTGGTTTAAAGAGATTTATTTTGTATATTTTGACGTCATATTAACTGTTAAAACTCAAATTGTCATCAAGCTTTGACTTTTTAAACTTCAATGTATATTGTCATTAATTATTGTTTGATCCCCCCCTTGACTGTCTGATCCCCCATAATTTCCTGCAACTGTTAAAACTTAAACTGAGAAATATGAGGAAAAGTTCTTAAAAATAAACATCAACATTATCAGTCAAATTTAAAAAAAAAGAATTGAATTCTGCCAAACCTATATATAATGGTATTGGAATCCAGCAGCAAGTCTTGCCATTTCTAATACTCAAAGGTTTGTCCTTTGAGCTCTCATGAGCTTCACCCCTGAGACAGAAAACTGAAACTCTCCTTCAGACATCAGCTTTCAGGCCAGGACATAGAGGGAGAGGTTGTCTGTCAGATAACTGCAGACTAAACCATTTAAGGCTTCACAGATAAATATTTAGATGCACCTGGATTTGCATGTAGAAATTAACTGGCAGCCAGTGTAAATTATGGAGGACAGGCATTTATATTTACGGACACTTCTGAGATGACCACCATAGGGCTTGTTGCAGAATTCTTGAGTTAGAAATGGACACTCATGATGAAGTCAGCCTCTGTCAACAAGGTGTGCAATCCTTATTTCCCTTGGACAGCAAAAGATGAATGAAGGTGTTTATCAGGTGATATACTGAATCCATTTGCTTTTTTATTATTTTATTTTTAAAATAAAAGTATTGAAGGACATGCCAGTTTACCTGAAAGTATAAGAAATATTTGCAAAGTGAGGCCGCTGATTTTCCACAATACATGAACAATGCTGCCTACACCCTCATTTAATTCCTGCATTCAATTATTTAACTGATTCAGAATTTAGGTTACATGGTACTCAGCATTCTGTAGCTTTAATCTATGAGGAGAAAAAATTAAAACTTGTTCTGGCCAAAAATAGGTGCATGCTAGCTTTGATTTTAGTTAATTATTTTGAGAGAATGGGTAAGGATTTTTGTTTACTTTTTCAAGCTGGATATAAGACATTCTCTAAAGACTGGATCCTTCTGACTCAAGGCAGATGTGAAATGCTTTCCTCACTGGATCTTCAGAGAGGTCTGGAAGAAAACTTTACATTTTCACTAAAGACTCTTCATATTCTTCTCAATCCTTTCCCTCTACAATGCAGTATTCTGTACTGAAAAGTTATTACCCCCCCACCTCCAATGTCTATAATGAAATGATGGGTATGAGCCAGATGTATCTGGCCAGATGTATCTGTTAGGATAAGGAATGCTGGAAGATTATCAAGTATGCCTTGAGATAGGCAAGGCAAAAAGAATGGTGTAATAGTATGGCTCAAATCAGATACAAATGAAGATACTGTTGGAAGAGGAGGGAGATTTTTATTTTAGGTCTAAGTCTAGAATTGTATTTAAAATGCCAATTTGATTTCTATAAATTGAAGTCAGCCACTCTTTGCCAACATGGACCAGACCACAACCACCAGCCTCCACAAATTCACCAGCCCACTGACTGTCTGGGAGAACAAACAGCATCAACACGAATGGGAGTATAAAGCCTTGGGGAGAAAACCCCTTAGTGAAAGACTTCGCTAATGCTGGACCAGGAGCTCATCTGCACCAGTTTACACCTAACTTAGAGCCTCAACCTAGAAATTGCCAGCTGGGCTCTATCAATAAAACAACCACAGGCCTTTGGCAATCCCCTACTAGTATGGTACAACCAGACCCAGACTAGGATATTAAAGAAGATCTAATAAAGATAACAATGATATCCAGACTTATAATACCTAATGCTAACATAAAGAGTATTGGTGGGGAGATAAAGCTTCATGTTTCAGATCTTAGCTCAACCTCTATCAGGGACTAGGTGGAGACCTTAGTGAGACTGACTATTCCGCATTTGCCAACAGTGAGGCATTTTACACCTTCTTCTGAAGCACACGGTGCTCGCTATAGTATATGGAGTTAGATAGACCCCGGGTCTGACCTAGTATGGCAATTCCTGTGTTCCTACACTTTTCTTTTGTGAGTTTAAATTGTTGACCAAACACCTTTGTCTCTCCTTTCTATATTTCCCACCTTATTGCTTCATTTTCTTCCCTCTCTTCACTTGGTTCATGGATTTTAATACAGTGCCCTTTTTTAGCCTTTTTTCCTATAGCACTCAAATCCTGACATTTTTCTCCCCTGGCCCGATTATAATCTTTTATATGAATTAAAAATTAACTTACCTGGTTCCATATCTGACACTGGACAAGTCACAGCCTCTCTGTGCCTCACTTTTTGCTCCACACTTAGTATGATTTTTATCCATAGAGAACACAAAGAATACTAGTAACTTAAAAATCTTAATTTTTAAGAGTTGACTTTGATCTCTGGTGGGCAGTTTTCATTCAATGTCCTTTTAGAAACACCATTTATAATTGCAAAAGTGCTTACATGTTTGTTTAATGTATATTTTATTTCAAAGGATAATACTTAAAAATAAAATCTCTGCCCAGTTAAGTCAAACACATTATAAAGAACTTACTAATGAAATGTGATGTTATATCCCTTACCTTAAGTCTCTACACGTCACACACACACACAAAAAGCTACAATGCTTGCAAGACAAATCCACAGTAGTCATTTGTAAATAATGCCTTTCTGCTACAGGATGTTTCAATAGAAATTAAGTCCTCTCTAAAGCAAAAATTATTTCAACAAGATTTAACTATAGTGACCATAATGAGGTAAGCCGATTGATTATGAGGGAGACATGCACAAATCTTAAAAGGTAACGGAGCAACCTTTAAGATTCTAAGGACTACTGGAAGAGATACCAAATGTACCAGCACAGAATGGGGAGGAGGTGAACATCCCGCAGTGCTGAAGGAACAGGTCCACGACTACTTAGAAAGATTGCATGTACACAAGTCCATGGGGCCAGATGCAATGCATCCGAGGGTGCTGAGGGAATTAGCTGATGTGATTTCAGAGCCATTGGCTATTATCTTTGAAAGCTCGTGGCAACTGTGAGGGGTCCCTGATGACTGGAAAAAAGCAAATATAGTGCCCATCTTCAAGAAAGGGAAGAAAGAGGATCCAGGGAACTATAGGCCGGTCAACCTCACCTCAATCCCTGGAAAAATCAAGGAGCAGGTCCTCAAGGAATCCATTTTAAGACAATTAAAAGAGAGGAAGGTGATCTGGAGCAGTCAACATGGATTCACCAAGGGCAAGTCATGCCTGACCAACCTGATTGCTTTCTATGAAGAGGTCACTGGTTCTGTGGATGAGGGGAAGGCGGTGGACGTGATATACCTTGACTTTAGCTAAGCTTTTGATACGGTCTCCCACAGTACTCTTATCAGCACGTTAAAAAGTATGGGTTGGATGAATGGACTATAAAATGGATAGAGAACTGGCTAGAGCAAAGGGCTCAAGGAGTAGTGATCAATGGCTCCATGTCTAGCTGGCAGCTGGTCACATGTGAAGTGCCCCAGGGGTCGGTTCTGGGGCCGGTTTTGTTCAACATCTTCATTAATGATCTAAAATGGGGCAGATTGCACCCTCAGCAAGTGTGCAGATGACACTAAGCTAGGGGAGTGGTAGATACCCTGGAAGGGAGGGATAGGATACAGAAGGACCTAAACAAATTGGAGCATTGGGCCAAAAGAAATCTGATGAGGTTCAACAAGGACAAGTGCAGAGTCCTGCACTTAGGACGGAAGAATCCCATGCACAGCTACAGACTGAGGACCGACGAGCTAGGCAGCAGTTCTGCAGAAAAGGATCTGGGGGTTACGGTGGATAAGAAGCTGGATATGAGTCAGCAGTGTGCCCTGGTTGCCAAGAAGGTTAATGCCATATTGGGATGCATTAGTAAGAGCATTGCCAGCAGATCGCGGGAAGTGATTATTCCCCTGTATTCGGCATTGGTGAGGCTGCATTTGGAGTATTGTGTCCAGTTTTGGGCCCCCCACTACAAAAAGGATGTGGACAAGTTGGAGACAGTGCAGCAGAGGGTAACAAAGATGATAAGAGGGCTGGAGCACAAGACTTATGAGGAGAGAACTAGGCCTGTTTAGTCTGCAGAAGAGAAGAATGAGGGGGGATTTGATAGCAGGGGGTTCCAGGCAGCATGGAGCTAGGCTGTTCTCAGTGGTGGCAGATGACAGAACAAGGAGCAACGGTCTCAAGTTGCAGTGGGGGAGGTCTAGGTTGGACATTAAGACAAAGTTTTTCACTAGGAGGGTGGTGAAGCATTGGAATGGGTTACCTAGGGAGCTGGTGGCATCTCCTTCTTTAGAGGTTTTTAAACTGCGGCTTGACAAAGCCCTCGCTGGGATGATTTAGCTGAGGTTAGTCCTGCTTTGAGCAGGGGGTTGGACTAGATGACCTCCTGAGGTCCCTTCCAACTCTAATATTCTATGATTCTATGATACATTCCTCCCTCACTAGCCAATTCCAAAATGATCATCCAAGCAAATATACAAGTGTATTAAGATAAACAACCTGTTCAGCATTACTCAGTGCAAACAGATGTAAGCTGTCCATTATGCTAATAAACTTTTGGGACATTTTCTGGATACACACTGTGTGTTAGTCACATTAACTGTAACAGGCTACTTTGAAAATTGTTTTTATTTCTAAATGAACTATTGCAAAAAAGAAAGCATGTGTATATGTGTAATGTAAGAACAAATGTTGTTTGAAAACCCTAAAATTACAAACTGTTGGATGTGCATAGTGCTTCACACTCCAAATCTTGGCCAGGGAAATGGAAACCATTAGCAAAACATCAGAACAAAGCTGGAAACTGCTGATTATTAGTTTGCCACTGTCTTCAGTTTTAATGCAGTATTTGGCACAGAAAGTTCTTAAAAAATCCCCAATATAAGCTAAAATATTTACAAAGCTGAATGCCTCACTTAATGCCTATTGGGCAATAGTCTTTTAAACCTCTACAGACACTGTAAATCTGTCAGAAGAATCACTGCCTATAAACAAACTTTCACATAAAGAGCACTGCAATGTCAATTGGGCAGGAGTTGGTATTTTTAAGCAGCATTTTTAAAGTAAATGCAGAACCAGAAATAGTTCAGTGTTGATAACACTGAATAGCTGAACATTTACTTACCAGGACCCACCAGTAGCATTTATGGGCATCATCCTGACAGTGAACCCAAGTATTTAACGCCATGGACTCCTGTAAACCTGTCACTGATCCTATCCCCTCTTGAGTTATGTCACAGTGAAAGCTGCTAACAGCCACCACTGTTTGTATGTCTCCCAATGTCTGCTCAGAGCCTGGTAGGTTTATTGTGGTGGTATTGTTAAGGTCTTGCTGCTTTCTTTTTCTCATTATAAGGCAGGCTTATTTTTGGCAGGAGAATTACTATTTGGCCATCTTCCCTGAACTGCCTTTTAGAATCACACTTTCTTTTATGCCAAAGGAGACTAAGTTATTTCCTAAAAGAGCCAAATTCAGCAGAACAAAATGAAAAGACCCACTTCTGCACCATAAGGTCCATGCCTCTGAAGTACAGAAGCCAGACGTATTACTTGGAACTATGCACCAGAATAGTGACTGAGAGACTTCAGTTGCATTTTCCCTTCATCTGGTATCAGAATAATAATAATGATGTTCATTTATTTTGTATTTTGTTCAGTTAAGTTTGTTACCCTTTTCTTGCATATAAACACCTTACCATATAGCCTCAATACTAAGTCAGGGATGGGAGGTCGGAATGAAGATGCATTTAATTGCAGCTCTGGGCTACGCTTTCCCCACTATTTAGTTCTACAATATGTATCTATGTATATTCATAATGCACCATTCACTGCTAGGTACCAAGTGGAGGAACAGCTTTGCTGCAGTCCTGGAAGGTCTATGCTCTCTGCACCACTCTTGGTAGGATAGTAAATAGCCTTTTTTCTAAGGAGGAGGTATCTTAAAGTGAGGCAGGGGGAGATTGCGAAGAGCAAGGAGTGTTCACCTGCCAGACTGTTGCTACATCAACTGAGGAAAGACTTAAGAGATAAGTCTTGCACTGTTCTATAAAGGAAGCAAGACTTTGGCAGACTGTGAATGGACGTAGTGAATTACTGCTAGATTATGTTCCAGTATAATCTTACAGGTAGATTTTCTTTGCACTGGCAACAGTCATCAATAAACATGTAAACTAATGCAACATACAGAGGGCCAGCCAATGGCTTAACTCTTAATATCCAGGCTGAGTGAAGTCTGAATATTCTGTGGAGTACGCACGCTCAGCCACTGGATGAAGAAAACGACAGAGCACCTCACCTCTCTTTTAAGCAACCTTATCTGGCTGACTGAGGAGCCCTTTAACTAAATAAAAGGAGATGCAGCTAGCCCTCCACAGGTAGAAAGTAGAGTCGAGTCACTTGAGACACAGGGACTTTGAGAATGTATGGGGGGGCCTATAGCTGTAGATGTTGGGGGTATTCACAGAACCTCTCAGGAGCGTTCCCATAAACATTTGCGTCTTACATGAAGGTCAGCTTAAAGGGGAAAAAAGAATAGACATACCAAGTTAAATTTGCCATTCACATTTGGGATGTCTTACCTACCAAAGATTTACAAGGCTCTGATGAGAACAATGAGACTGTACAAAGTTGCTTTCAATTAATAGAATGTCTGTGCTCTTAGGCATAATTTTCCTTACTTCTGGACTTGTTAATCTGCTTTCACAGAGAGTTCACTAGGGTAAATACTTGACCTTTCACCACCAAACAAAATCCTAAATAGATAGAGCCTTGTCTACATTTTCTCCCCATGTGATTCTGTAACAACCATCATTTAAGGTGCTCAAGATATTAGTTTGGAGAGAGAGGGCTGGTGTCAAGGTGGTTCTTGATGAAAGGTCCTGGCCTCAGGAAAGTGCCTTGGCTTGCAGTAATTGGATTTGGTGACTTCCAGAACACCCTGAAAGATACACCTGTTTTCTCAGGCACTTCAGTGAGAGAATGGAGACATGAATGAAGAATGAGCAAATATGTAACGGAGGCCTTCATGAGGTGATTTTTGATGGCTGTCAGAAGGCTTATTAGACATTCTATTTTGATTTGTTTTTAGGTTTATAATTGATGGGAAGTATTTTAGATTTTATAATGGTTTGTGTTTCTCTTGTATGTAATGAAGTGCCAAGAGATTCAGTCAGACATTTATTAACTCAAAATAAACTAAAAATAAAAGAATAAGGTGTTTTGCTTTATGAGATGGACAAAACAGATCAATATCTTACATCTATTGTTGTACTTACTACCTTAAATCCCTCATGTTGAGATTGTTTCCCAAGCATAAATCAAACAAGAATGAAAAAAGGCAAAACTAAATATTTTTCACATCACAGCAAGATGTCTAAGAGGCTGGTTAGTGTATTCACTCTAAAACTATAGTTTAGATATAGTAAACACTGTGACAAACATACCGCAAGGGAAGGAATAGCTCATATAAATTAATGTAACAGCTAGTCAAAGCAAAACCCCATCGTTTTTCCAGACTGGTCCCAGTAGTGTAGATCCTATTAACTTCTTTAGGACTTCACACAGGTGGCAGGGGTCTATGCTAGCAGAACCCAATAAATGATAAGAATGTCAGTCTTGTCTGCTATGTCTGAGTATAGTAAATTAGTATTATGGAACTGAATTGTATTGTCTGTTTAATTTAGACCATATATAATGACCATATATAATGAATCAGATACAGGGGGTTCTCAGGAAAGCTTAATAAGGTGTGTTTGTGGATTGTGACAGTGAATGTGGAAAAGTTGATCTCCAGTTTAATTCTGTAGTGTGGGATCTCTGACCTCTGCATAACACAGGCCATAGAATTTCACCCAGTAGTTCTTCCATCAAACACAGAACTTTGTGTTGAGCTAACACACATCTTTTAGAAAGACATCAGTCCTGATTTTAAAAGGCTTCAAGTGATAAAGCATCAACCACATCCAGTGGTAAAGTTATTCTAATGGTTAATTACCATCACTATTAAAAATTTGCCCCTTATTTCTAGTCTACATTTGTTTAGCTTCTGCTTCGAGACAGGCTTAACACACAATACAATGCACAGCCTGACTTACTGCTTAGCCAAGCCTTATTCACTGCAAACTATCGAAACTCGAGATATTGAGTCTCCTATGTATTAAAAGTGAAAATGCATTCAACTATCTTATGCACACATGGAAATCGAATGGAATACTGAGAGATCATCCATTAATGGAAATTTCCCATCATTGTATGTTTGCACACATGCATCATACCAATGGAACACTAGCAGACTTTTAGTTTTATTGTATAACATAACACAATGCACATGCACAAAATTTGTTTTTAAACCCCTATCTTGTACCTGTCAAATCAAAACCATTTTTTGTAGTGGCCCTAAGATATTAGAGACACCATGTAGGTGAGGCAATATGTTTTATTGGACCAAGTTTTGTTGGTGAAAGAGACAAGCTTTCAAGTTAAAACTGTTTTTAACTGGACTACTGAAAGGCATACCTATGACCTAGTTTCCATCACCTCCTGCTGAGGCTTGAAAGCTATTTCAATGAAAGTCACTACATCTTTTTTTAAGTAGAAAATACGGACATTTTTTACTCTTGAAAACTAAATAATCTTTCCTGCTCTAACTTTCCTCCAGCATTGGCTTACAGATCAAAACATTTAAATGTTTGGCAAAATAATAAGCATCTCAAAATGACCCTTCACCATAAAAATAGTAGGAAAATCTTATCTATAGGTGTCACAATGTGTTCCACTCACAACATGTAAATAAACACCACATACATATAAATATTTTTATTCCTCGTCTATCCTTTCTGTACCTCTTTCTTAAAACTTTAATTTTAAACTTCTTTTATAATAAATTGTTGGATCTGACCCCGCCCTGAAAAGAACAATGTAGCATATCTACTGAGTCTGGAGAAAATGTTCAAAAATGTTTAAGTGACTTATGGGCCTAAATTAGGCACTTGAACTTCAATGAGATTTAAGGACCATCTACACCAGAGCTGGAGGTGTGACTCCCAGCTCAGGTAGCTACACATGCTAGAGCTAGTGCACTAAAAGGAGCAGTGTAGCCATAGGGGCATGGGTAGCAGAATGGACTAGCCACCCAAGTATGTTCTTAGGGTCTTGGATGGGACTGTGGTCAGGATGACTAGCCCATCCTGCCACTCATGCCCCTGTGGCTACGCTGCTATTTTTAGCATGCTTATTCCATCAAAGCCAGAATGTGTACAGCTACCAGAGCTGGAAATTGCACCTCCTGCTCTGGTCTAGATATATCCACTGACTTATAGGTGCATAAATCACGTTTGAAGATGGGATTTATACTCCTAAATCACTTTTAGGTGATTTTAGGTACTTTTGAAAATTTTATCCATTGGCATCGAGTAACAGTCATCTTCCACTCATAACTATTTATTGGCACGTATTAAGTAAATTATTCAGAGAACTACTAAAGAGTATTTAAAGAGAAAGTTAATACTTACAATTGTCTAAGTTAGAAGAGAAAAATGCAGATTCATGAGTCTTAGCCAATATTCCCTTTGTCAAATTAACTAATTCTCAGTAAAAATTACTGGTTCCTCACCTGCTTCTAGGTATAACTCAAGGTGTGATATTAATTTCAAGGTTTTGGCATTACTACGCAAAAAAGTCACATAATCCCTTCTTTAAATTGGATTTCTGGTGGCAGGGCATTGTCACTGTAGGCACTTCAACTCTGAAATTCACATCCCTATTTGATCAAAAAAAGCTCAGGTCTGTTGACCTTAATACCATGAGGTAACACCCATGTGTGTACTCAAACATTAGCCTGAGGGCTAATGGTGGGGTAATCATTGTAGAGATTACCATGGGGATGAGTAGTTTCAGATTTTGTTTAATGTCAGCTAACTAATTTTCTATTGCTTTTAATAATTTTTTGACATACACACAGAGTGGTTGAGTTCATTTCGTTAAAAACAAAACAAAAAAATCATTCAATGGTTGTGTGAGAGATTTGGATGAGAACAACATGCTCTATTGCATTTGCCTATTCAGTCACTGAAGTACCAAAATGCAGCTAATTACACTGTAAAATGTTCTGTGATATCTTGAGTCAGAAAACAGCTACATAAAGAATTCTATTTCTATATACAATTGATAAAACAGGACAAAAGCCAAACCTCTGGACAGATTTTTTCTTTTGTTTTGGCTCATCCTTTACCATTGCTTTTTTCAGTCAAATATTTTAATGCTTGTCTTTAACTATGTATTATAGTTACAATACAACAATTTTTACTCTACATAATATATTTTATATAATGCATACAATGTTCTCTCTACATGATTATTAGAGCTCAAAAATAAACAATATATATATATATATTTCCCCCACCACATGATTAATATTTCTATTTAAAGACTAACCCATGAACAGTTGCCAATTTCTTGAGTTTATTCACCAAATCATTTTGGAAAATTAAATTCTTTTAACTTAAAATTAAAATTGAAATTAAATTAAATTATTTGTTTGTGAATATTTTGCTGAAAATATTTGAGAACAGCTGATTTTATTGAATATGTGGTGTATTTCTATTTTCTCACTGGATAAATGTAACAGCTTCAGGTGTGTATATTTGTAATTATGAATTGGAAGTTAACATTCTGTGAATACTGATGTGATATAATCTCATATAAATTTTCTGTTTCAGTTGGCATTCCTATCAGTGAACCTGTTTGATTACAAAATTTGGAAAACCCAAATGTGGTGCAAATATAACCAAATCAAATTTATCTAAAAATTTGAACAAATACTGATTGAAAATATTTTGCAATTTCTGCCCAGCAATAATTATAGAAGCATTGACTGCAATGGTTAAGGCTGAATAAGCATTTCCATTCTAACCTCCTGTTTTTCAAAGCACTTCTAACCTCTGGAAACTGTCATCTTTCAGGCTGAAATATTTCAGTCTTGGTCTCCATCCAAAAAGTGAATATATTTTGAAAATGTGAGCTAAAACAGTTCAGCTATTATGTATCATTTGGAAAGAGACAAAAAAATTCCATTTCCCCTGTTAAACAAAAAAAATTATTGCAACCTTTTGTAAGAACAGCTCTAACATCAAAACACATGGGGCAGAAAACAGAAGTGTGGCATGAAAGGAAATTCCTTTGAATATTCTGGTGAAAATTGGTTTTAATGTGGTCATCATTTTATGAACCACTGAAAATTGTGCTCTACAAACATGAAATATGGTTTTGAAAGTGTTTTCTAAAGTAAGTTTTACTTCTCCAGGTACTCAAAGAACCCTTCATCACCATCTGACGGTCCTGCAAAAATTAAAAAGAAATAAAGCACTCTCACTCGTGATCGTCCTTCCCTGCCTGTACAGGCAAGCTGTAACGAGCTGGGAGAGGGGGCGGGAGGGGAGCGGAGTTTTGCCTTTAGTTCTGAACATGGTCAAACTAATGAACATATTTATCACTTCTGGAAGTGAGTTCTACTATCCAGGCTCAGGCTGCAGGATTGGGCTGTATCAGACTTCAAAGTAATGACATTTTAATGCATAGAAAATCCTATTCCAGGACTGAACTGTGTCCATATTGGGTCTAGCACAAGGGTAGGGGTTTTTTGGGGGGGGGGCAGTTTTGAGGGAGCGGGGGGGGACCACTACTTTTCCCCAGCACCCTGCAGACCCAAAACTGCATAAAAGCTAATACACTCTCAACTGTGAGAGTGCTAAGACCTATGTGGTGGTATGTGAGCTTGGGGAAGAAGGAAATTCGAGGGAGGAACACACCCAGGGAACCAAAATAACTGAAGCCAGCAGGAGAAAACGTAAGGGTAGCCTCAGCATGTTTATATAGCAGAGACTGGCAGGCAGACGTGGATGATGTCATTAGAGTTTTGACAGAATCACAGATATGTATAGCTGGAAGGGCCCTGGAGAGGTCATCTAGTCCAGCCCCCTGAACTGAGGCAGGACCAAGTAAACCTAGACCATCCTTGACAGGTGTTTGTCTAACTTGTTCTTAAAAACCTTCAATGATGGGGATTCAGCAACCTCCTATGAAAGCCTATTCTAGTGCTTCATTATCCTTAATATTCTCTAGTTTTGACTGTATATTTGTATTCTTACCCCTGTGATGACTAGCTGTTACCTCCACCCCCCTCACATCCCCTCTGACAGTTTATTTCCCTCAGCCTTATTCTACCACCCTCTGTGCTACCTTCCTTCCTTACTACCCTCAGCCACTCACTTCAAAGTCCACTCGCTCTTCAATTGTTTTTCCATTTCACTAACCCCTCCACCTCACATAACCCTACCCCAAAGCATTTTTTAAAAATCATGGCATTAACATTGAGTTTGTATGCCATAACATTGTTTACTCTGCTTGTACGTGTGACCCTAAAAGCATCCCAATGCCAGAAGGCAAGAAACTCGCTGGTATCAGGTAGCAAGTTGCAGCTGGTCTGAGCAGTTCAGTGTACCCCAGATCACTTATGCCATAACACACTGGTCATGAATATTCTCACATGGTATATGTATTGGTAAACACCCAAAGGATATATGGGACTAAAATGTGCCTGAACCAGACAAGTCTGGGGCGTGGGCAAACATTTTTTTTTCCAAAGAAAAGGCCAGCGCCTTTATCCAGTTGCAGTCACAGACAATTAGCAATTGCAATCAAGGAACCATTCACTGGCACGTCAGAAGCTGCAGGGACAGATTGATTTGCATTATAGAAAGCACCAACGTGGAAAAACAATAGCATGGAACTTTTCCATCACTTTAGGGCACCTTTCCTCACAGCAGTGTCACTGAACGTTAAGGATACAATTTCAAAAGTTCACTTGGCTATAAAAGAAAGGGGCAGAGAATCCCAAGTTAACTTTTACATAAGAAGACAAAGGAACCAAGTATTTTGGACTCTGGGAGACATCCTGACCATGAGGATGGTCAGCCATATTGCTGGAAGAAGGTGTGGTAAGATGCTTCTCTTGAACCAAGACTGGAGTTTTGTTAAATCTTAGTAACTAAAAAGTATTTTCATTTTTATTTTTTTGTAATCATTTCCATTTTCTCTCTTACACTTGAATTCACTTAAACCTCTCTCTTTTTGATTAACCAAGCTTGTCTTCCTTTTATTCTAAATCAACCCAGTATTGTGTTTGACTCGAAGTGGTTAGTAACTTCACTGTGCTGCTGTTCTTTTTTCTCTTTAAAGGGGCAACAGACCTGCTTACTTTTCTTAATGGTCCAGGAGAGGGCTGGACATTTCAGGGCAGACAGTTCTGGGAAAATTTGGGACTAGAGGTATGTGGGGGTCACCAGCACCAAGTAGCCAAGGCTAGTGGAGACCAGAGTGTGGTGGAGGTGTAATAAGTAGACTGTTGGATTCAGAATTGCTGAACTCGGGCAGGTCAGCACGCACATACACAGTGTATGCTTGTATGTGGGTTGGGAGCATCCAGACAGGGAGCTAAGCAGCAGAGCATTTTGAGTCACTCAGAGTTACAGGACAAATGGTGACACAACCTCTCACTAGTCTGGGTTGAATCCTATCCTTTGTCTGTCTTGTCTAATTGGGCGTGTAGTCGAGCCTTTCATCTCTGGAGAGCATCCTTGTGTGAGGATGAGGTGTTCTTTCACTCTAGCGGCCCCTTTATCTGTCTGGGTTCCACAATGGCCTGCTGTTTTCCATGGCCCAGCCCTCCAGCCGGGTCACCTCTTGATCTATTCCCCTTCTGGGATTAACAAAAAAAGTCCAAAAATAAAAATGCTGAATGTCTAATGTCCTCTAAGCTGTCCCTCAGCCTCTGTCTGAAACTCGCAGTTCCTGGCCATTTTTACTCTCGATGCCTGTATTTTTACTGTTGTACAGGCCAGGGCAGAGTTGGGGAACCCACAGGTCCATCCTCTCCTCTGGGTCCCAGTCCAAGGGCCCTATTTAAGGACTCTTCCTTCAATATCTCCACTATTTCCCTGGGATGCTCCTACCTTCACCCTGCTTGTCCACATTTGCAGCTCTGCTATGCCCACCTTGGATTTGTGGCTTCTGACAGATTCTTCTTAGCCAGCTATGACGTGGTTTCCTTGAAGCCACTTCCAGCCCTCCTCTGCGGCAGCTGGGCTGTACTGTGAGAAGTCCCTCTGTCTCTTGCCTTAAACCAGTCACAGTATCTCCCACCTCCACACAAGCGTTTATCCTCCTCCCTCTTTCTGGGGTTGGGGTTGTATTTCAGGCAGTTTCTCTGCCTCTAGCATCAGAGCAGAAAGAATCTCCCTCTTCAGACAAGAGTTTCCTGCTCAGCCCTCCTCCATGGAGTTGGGGTAGTGGGTTAGGCAGCTGCAAGGCTTTAGCCAGCTTTACTTTCAGCTGAGCACCCTTTCCCAACTAGAGGCAGCCTCTCATGCTGATGTCTGCCCTGCCCTGAGGGAGGAAGCAGCATATTTGTTAGTCCCCTTCTCCCAACTCATTCCAAACTGGCTGGGTGAGAGGAGAAATTTACTGCTCTGCTCTGTTTCTTAAAGAAACACTGACTGCTTTTCCCCCAAAACTGCTTATTCCCAGGACTGCTTCCTCTTCACCAATACCTCTTATTTCCTTTAGGTATTTGAACACACAAACAAAAACCTTGCAAAATCCTGAAGGTCCATACCATGTCACGAGGGGTGGGCTGACCAGCATACACCACTACCCTTAAGGAATTACTACCCTAGCTTTTTTCTACTTGCAGTGTCTAACATAATGGAACCCAGTTCTCAGTCACTGGCCAGGTACTAGCATCATTAACATAATAACTAATAATTAACATCTTTATGAGGAGGAGGTATACGTTGCTCATGGGGCTGACATTTAGAATAAGTCACAGTGGAGATGGATTAGTGGGTAAGGGACGAGCGAGACTGCCAAAAGTGACTCATACGTATACCACATGATTGATTGTTTTATCATATAGATACGACTACTTACCCAGAGCACACTTTTGCACACAAACACACAGACACATGAATAAATGTTGAGCCCAGGCTTCAGCAATCATTAGCTTTGCAGCTGCATTATTTGAGGGGAAATGTATTGCCACTTAGACATATATACGTGACTGAGCTTGTAATGTAAACATTTTAATTACTTCAGCTGCACCCACAAATATCTAGCATAAAAATGTGGCCAGCATCTTCACACCTAACTACATAGGCACATGATAAAAGGTGGAATTTACAAAAGCAACTGACTGTCTTATGAGCACAAATCCTGTTGTTTTTCAATGGGATGTGTGCGTCTGACCCACTTAGGCACTTTTGTAAATCCTACCCATATACAATAAGAATGGGATGTCAAAAGTGCTCAGTGTTGGCTTAACTCTTCTCCCCCTGCAGACTGCTCAACAAAAACCTTCCACCCAACTCAATATGTATTTGTGGTAAAAAAAAAAAAAAAAAAGCCAAGAAAATGCTAGGATTCTTATGGAATGGCATGGTGAATAATACAAAGGGTTTTATAATGCCTTTATGTAAATCAATGGTCCTGCGTCATCTGGAATACTGTGTGCAGTACTGGTCACTTCACCGCATCTCAAAAATAATATTATAGAACAAGAGGAGGCAACGAGAGTGACCAAGGGCACAAAAAACCACTTGTATGAATAGAAATTGAAAATATTGGGACTGTGTATCCTGAAGAGGAGATAAATGAGATTGAACATGATAAGGTCATGCAAAATAAAGCATGATATAAAAAAATGGATAAGGTAGGTCAGCTTTCACGTCAAAGAATTGTGAAGAGTTTTATACATTCATACATAACCACCCAAATGCAACTACCTTTGTGGCAGCAGCAACCAAACAGCACACTACACAATGGTGAGAAAGGAGTATTTTAGGAGGTGAAGGGAAGGGAGATGGAAATTTTTTGCCACAGACCAAATGAAAGGTGTCATATAATTTTAAAAAACCCTGAAGAGCAAAGGGAAACCTTGTTTTTAAAAGAACAGTGTTAACATAAAAATCCCATGTTGTAAAATAAAATTCTTTGCTTATGTTACTCAAAATACTTCAAATTACTGAAAATGAAAGAACTATAAAAATCTTGGGTGAAATCCTGGCATCACAGAAGTCAGTGGGAGCCAGGATTTCACCTCTAATTTATATTTCACTAGTTATACTATGTACTTTCTGTATTTCTCTCAGGTTGAAAAATGATATTCAGTTAAATCTATTTAACTTTTGCATATAATATTTTAACTTTAAGGTCCTCAGGGCTGCAAAGCCTGGGCTCTGAATGCATGTTAAAAACTCTTTTGACTAACTTTTTTTAAAAAAACACACTAATTGAAACATTTCTATTTGTTTTCCAAAAGCTTATTTTTTTTAAACAATTGATTTTGGAGCCAAATTTTAGTTCAAACTGTACCTTTAAAGTCTCATCTGAAAGATGCCTATACATTAAACTGCACGGAACTCAATCTGTTTGCCTCCAAAGGATGAAAGGCTGTGTGGCTCCTGTCTAGATTTGAACTCTTGGTTCCAAGGAGTCTAGGTATTTCAAATTCGAGGCTTAGGCCACTAAGACATTTTTCTCTGGCATGACAATTCAAGCCTTCCTATTTTAACACCTATGATATACAGATAAATTAATGCCTTGATAAAGTGGTCAACAAATAATTTGTGCAATAGTAACTGAATGTACTTTTATTAAAGAAAAAAGCTTTTAACTTGGAAGTATTATTTCAGATATACTTGGTGGTATTTAAATGTACTGTGGCTTTCTGTCATAATTTTTGTGCTATTGTATTCTTTGAGAAAACAGGTTGTGAAAAATAACACTAACACTGCCCAGAGCAGTTGTTTGTTCTCTAGTAGCACATGAGAAACCCCGTTTATTACCCTCGTCTCATCACACTTCCATGGAATTCTGCTTTGACTGGACATGCAAACTACCTTTGCCAACCAAACCATAAAATAAATCTAATGTACCTATAATACAGGCAACTGCAGTTAATATTGTTCAAATTATTTACATCTGAAGGGCCGCGCCTGTCTGGATGGCTGGGCCTGACGCTTCTCTGGACTTGGTTTCTGCTAATCACATCTGTTTCAGCTTTAGATTTTCACTGGTATTCTGCCAGCAGCCACAACTTTTTAACGGCTACAATAAACTACAGAGACTCATCAAATCTTTGTTGTACGTGTTAAAATTATATCCTCTTCAATTAAAACATTTGATGCGAACTAAACTACAGTGTTATCTAAGAAGAGAAATTTGAAAGGGAATGTTTGTTTATGCACAATGCTCCTAGTACTACTATCTTCTGTTTAAATGTAAGAAAAATTCATTAGGGAAACGTATTAGCATTCCTCCAAATATTTGTGGTTGCCTTTCAAGTGTTAAAAACACTGGCATATCAAAAGATTACAAGAATGTTTTTTGTTTGAAAACTTTTGCTGTGTGTCAAAGTCATTACTTTCATCCATTGTTTGACTTTGTCAAGCTTCAAATATGTTTTTAGACAGGAATATAATAAACATGCAAACAGCATTATATTTATATACTTTTCCTATACAAGCATCACTATCGTCATCTTCTTCACTTTATCCCATCATCTGGGATCATATAAAAGCTTCTACCTCTCTTTTTAATAGTCTGACAAAGTCTACACCTTGAAGCACAGAAACCAAAGATCACAACAGAAGTATAAATCTTATAAAAATAGAGAAGCCTGAACTATCATGTTTTTCACTTACCACTCCTTTTTCTTTCTCTGTTTATTTTCTTTGCAATTTAGCACTGAAATCATGTGAATGTCAAAGCCTTACAGCACAATCTGCAACAGTGAAATGCATGGCAGCAAGACTACATGCTGGAAAAGTAGAACATCAAACACAGATCACGTTTCTGCACAAACTAGCACGAGAGAGGGCAGGCCAAGGGTTTTAACGGGCCAAGAGATGAGAGGAGATAGAGCACTCGCCTATGCCCGGGTTGAATAAACGACAACTGATACCTTCCTACCACTGCTGACCTTTGAAATCCCTCCTTAAGGTGGCAATAACCTAATGCAGCCATTTCCAACTGGAAGAATAAATTATTTTGTAATGTTTTTTATTGCCTTACACTGATAAAAGTCATCTTGTTCAATTCTGATGCTAAAATTAATGTTTTGTTTAAGAAAAAATCCAGAAAAGTGAATATATTATTTAAATTTAAGGGGAATATGCTGTATATTCTTTTATGTAGACTTTATTTTCTTGAATTCGCCTTTTTATACAAAACAGCCTAAGTATTACATTTCCCTAAAAAAAAGTGAGAAGCTAAAAACATTCAGTCATCGTTTGCTGTGTTTATTTAAGAAAGTCTTACAAAGCATGAAGTAAAAATGAAACTGTCTAGAATACATAGAAAGCAACCCATTCCTATTTTATAACTAACTCAGTGCTTTGATTGAGAGATGACTTGTGTTTCTGAGCCCCTTTTTATAATAAACATTTAAAAATGTTTATTTTATGTCCCAGGGTAAAAATATTTTGAGCTGAAGCTCTCCATTTCCCTTTGCTGTGTCTTGGCAAGTAGTTCTTTATTTTTACATTAATAGTAGTCAAATTCTTTCTTGTAGATGTTAAATTGTTATACAAGTACTAAAGAAAGTATTTATGTTATTGGATTAAGAGATATCTACAATTAAACAGAGAGTTCTGGAGAAGACAGAGCAAAATTCCCATATAATTAAAGCAAATTTCCAAGAGATTTCTTCTGGGGTCCTTTGAATTTAAAAAGGATTATAGAAAATTACTTTTTCCTGGTTTTGCTTGGATTTTTAAAAAGTCATGATGCACATTTATTTTTATTTCATGTTTGTAATTTATGCCAGGGTGTACATATGTAGAGTGAACAACACTATAAACCTAATTAGTAATAAACAAACCTCATAAAGTTCACTTTTTAAATAGCACTCAGTTGTTAGCATAACAATGTAAAAGTTCCCAGCTACCTTCTAGATCTCGCTTCAGTTTCCTTAGGTCTTTTATTAGGTCTTCAAACTTAACTTGGGAGGCCTGGAAGAAATCTTGTGGTTCTGGTAGAGGAAAAATACTCTTGTCTGTTCCTGCATCCTGAAATAAATAAATAATAGGCAAGAATGAAAATTAAATAAATTCATATTGAAAGAAGTTATTGTTCTTGAAATTTTAACTATTAATTAGTGGTACAAAACTGCAGAGATTTTACATTTAAAAATGTTATTCACTGGGACAGACATTTTGGATGAAATCCAGACCTTATTGAAGTCAGTGGGAACTTTGCCATTGACTTCAATGGGACCAGGATTTCACCATTCATTTCCATCATACCTGAGAGTCAATAATTATGTAATCTTTTTCTAGAGTACTATAATTCAATCAAATTCTAATGGAGAATACCAGCCTAAACTAACAGACTAAACCCTCACAATTTCACTTCATTTTATACCAATAAGGGTTTAAATATGGGATTAAACATTTCTTAAAATTAGATGAAAATATGAATGTGTGTTTTAATGGAACAATTAAGCTTATGCCAACTGTTTGTGGACACAATCTTGCCCAATTCATTAAAAAGACTCATGCTGTATGATCCTAAATTGCTATCGGTATTTATGTTCTAACTGGAATATATTATTGTGTACTAATAAAAATACATAGTTGAAAGTTTATGTAGAGAAATAAATTACATGATTTATCGCTTACATGTGTAAATCTAAGCATATACCTTGCCTCTGGAACGACAATGAAAAAAATCAGAATAAAAAATCCTAAAAGGTTCAAAGCTACTTCTCAAAGGAAAGCCTAACACTGCAAAGGTGTTGTGCAAGAGGTATTTTAATGACAAAGCATTTTACAAGCAAACACTACTGCATTTAAAAAGTTTTCTGTTTCTCAAATCTCAGTCTTTAATGAAGGACAACTCCAAGGTCAGAGGAGAAACATGGATAACTCTGTTGTGAACATTTAGAAAAAGTTCAATGATATATGATTATAAAGATACAAAGCTTTAGAAACAAACCCAGGAAAGATGGACAAAATTTACACATCGATATTTTTCCCCCAGGGAATATCAGACAGTGTCTTTTCCAGAATTTCCACAAAAGCATTAAAATTAAAGTATGGCAGAAGATTGACATGCAAATATGAAACAAACAACTAATATCTTCCAAGCCTACGCCAGTCAGTGTTTTGGCAATATAAAATAGGGTATAGTTGTACATATGTGGAAGAGGAAAAAAACATTAAAAGACACACAAAGAAGTGTGCTACAGGACAGATATTTAGAGGAAAACCACAGGCACCTCACTCCCTCATTTATATAAACATGTTCTCCATGCATTGAGCCATCCTTCTGCACATGTTCAACCCACCATATTGCTCCTTTTCCCCATGAGACACCAAACCTCCGTGAGTGGTCCTACAAGCTCCCTGCATTTGAAGCACCAAATGTTAAAGGTGACTTAGGAGGCAAAGATGCTCCCCCTTCCAAAAACAAGTTTATGACAGTTTCTGCCTAACTTCCATAGATGTACATTTAAAACAAAAATATTTGTTTCTATCCAACCAGAAATGGGTGTAAGGAGCAAAATTCAGATAAGGATTTCAAATCTTCCAAAGCTCTTTTATAATTTGAAATGGAAATTTTAGTGAAAAAATGGGAGTCACTGCCAAATTCAGATCTCATTTTTCATTCAGTATCTCACTCCAAAGTTTTGGTGATAGCACAATTTTAACATCAACACAATACAACTTTTAAAAGTTAACAAATTTTTACTTTTTAGTCTTAAAGAAATTACTCCAAAGGGGGCTGCATCGATGCTCTGGGTACTCATAAAGTATTGTTGTCCCTTTTCAACCCAAGCAGCTAATCAAAATTTGGAACCCTGGGGATGTCCTAGTTGTTCCACTAGAAACTGATGGGGGTGTGGAATTTTCTTTTATGCAATCTTGTTTATTTACAAAGAAGATACAAAAATCCCAGATCTCTGAATTCAGGAAGACCCAAGAATAAAAGGAGAAGTTTCTTCATTTGCAGCCACCGCCAGATCCCAAAGTGCGCTCTCTAGATTTTTCCAGGGTCATGCTATGCTTACAGGCTCCTGCTTGGCTATCTTGCCTCTCACTTGCTCTCTCTATTCTTGTCCCTTCTCAGTTTATTTGTCACCTCTTTTCCCAAGCACACACTCCTCCTACCCAAAACAATATTCAGCCAACAGCTCCTGCATGAGCTCACACACATCTTTTGTCCTAGGTGGGGGTTATGCTTATAGCGATGAATTAGGCATTAAAAACACATTACTATAGGAGTTATAAAATGTAAGCTATCCAAAGCAGCAGAACGTCTTCCCCCAACAACCCCTAGTTTAATCACCTGTCAGCTGACCAATGCATCTTCAAACATCCTCCCACTGACCTCTGTCATCAACAGAAAGTCTGCATAGAAATGCTTCAGCTTTTCATCAATGCCCTTACTGAGACAGATGGGCTCTGCAGCTATTGGCTTCCCACATTCATAGTGTAAATAATGTAAAATTTTTGTTTTTATTTTAACTGAATATTTTTGGAGAGGAGTTTAAAGCTGACCGAAATCAGAGCAGTGTTCAGCACATTCTACCTGAGATCAGGCAGAGACATCCATGTTCCAACAAACAGCTAGGCTATTAGTGTTATGGGATAGCAAGTGTCCTAGCATATAGTATAACAAACATTGGTAGCAAACATGCAGAAACAAGGCTGCCATTAAAATTCTGTATTTTTCTGAAAAACAACATGCTGTGAATTGTCTGTATAATTACATATCAAGTAAGGCTTGATTGTTCATGCCTTCCAGGAGGAAACGATACACTTACAAGTATTGTTTGATGAAAAGGTCAACATAAAGTATAAAATTGAAAGTAGACAATATTTAGTCTTGGTCTTAGTATTCTATTTTATAAATTTTATTTTTCCCTGTTGGAACTATTTTATCCAGACAAGAAAATACAGTAAAAAAAATCAGGTCTTTCTTTAATCTCTTTGTCAACATAATCTCTCTACGTAATATACTGATACAGTAGTTAATGCAGCAAATGAATCATTTACCTTGTCAAAGTGTCGTAGGTAATATATGACAACATAATCCACAAGATTAATACTGTTATCCTAAAAAGAAATGAAATATATTAATTAAAAGATTAAGTCGGGAGTGAAAAGAATGTCAAAAGACACGTCTAAGGAAGTTTTAAATGAGTGAAGAAAATCACCAAAGCAGTTTAAAAGGAATCCTAAATTACAGGAAATTATTAAACAGCACAAAAGAAAGACAGTATCGTGTATAGTACGTGGAATGTCTTTGATGACTCTTTTTTTCCAGTTTTATATCATGTATTGATAGCTATCAGGATAAAGATTTGGATATGCATCATGTATGACTTCCTGCACAGAGCTGTCCTGTGTATATTTGAATCTGCAGCACATTGAATTTTATTAATAACACAGATCAGCAAAATTCTTAACTAAGAAAGTCACTACTCTTTATACAGGCAAAATTATATATACACATGCTTGTTTGAAGAATAATGACTTGCTTATATATATATTAGTAAAACATTATTTCCACTTTAGTCTATATACATTCTTACACCACACTGTGACAGAATGTATTCGTGTCCGCATCCTTCACATTATTGCAATAGTCTTTGTACAAAGTATGCCTGGTGAGGTATCACTTGAAAACTCATAATTTGCTCGTCATTTTTGTCCTGATAAAATGTGTGACAACATTGTATGTGACATCATAAAATTCCACCGTATGGTGTAATTAACACATTTTCCAAACTGAGGTTGGCAAACAGGTCTGTCTCAAACAAAGAAATGTGTGCTCCCCTTAATTTTCACGTAAGCAGTAAACAGACATCAAGCAGGAAGGGAAACAAAAGAAGTTTCAAGAGGTGAGGAAAAGCAGCAGAAAACATCCTTTCCTATAGACTCTTTGATTCCTGAATCTCAGCTGGAAATGTTTTTCAAGAGGGGGACTGACACTATAAAAAGAGGGATAAACACCTCAAGACACCCCTTTTTTCTCCCTGCCCATCGCATTCAAGGACCTAGAAGCGATAAAGGAAGCATTCGTTGGACTGGAGAAGAGGTCCTGACCTAACAAATCCAATCAATAAGACTGCTGAGAGTATTGGTGATAAAATTTTGCTTTGAATTTAACATAGTTTGTTAAGTTAGGCACCAGTTGCATTTTATCTTCATTAGTCTTGTAATCATTTCTGATATTTATGCCTCGTTATTTGTATTCACTTAAAATCTCTTTCTTTGGAGTTAATAACTTGTGCTATTGTTTTACCTAATCCAGTGTGTTTAATTTGAAGTGTCTGGAAAACTCCATTTGGGATGGCACATTACGTGCATATTATTTCTACTGAAATAATAACGGACTTCAGTTAAATGGGTATTGTCCAGGAGAGGGTTGGACAATATTGGACTGGGGGGGAGGTCTGAGACCGGGAGTGTGTTGACATCATTCTGCTGTATAACCAAGGCTGCTGGTAAAAGTGAAGGTGTTCTGGCTGGCTGCAGCACACACACACAGACATAGCTGGGAGTGACTTGCATGTTGGAGGCTATTTGTAAGCAGCCCTGACTGAGTACTACAGCAGCAAAGCATTGTAAAGGACCCCCCAGGTTAGAGGGCAGATGTGACACAGGTACTCAGTAGTCTGGATTGTACACTGATATGCCACAAACAGGACACAGCGCCATGAGAAACTATCAGGTCTCCTTTCCCATCCAAAGCCCAGCCAATTGCTGCAGGGAAATCACACCTCCTTTCCTGGCCAGGCACTATCACGATGTGCATTCAGGATAAGGGGGGCACAGAGCAGCCAAGCCTGCCCTCCTCCACCCCAGGACCACAAAGGTTGTCTTTCCACTGTTGATCCTATCAAACTTCACCCCTGCTGAGATGGAAGCAGGGCAACAGGTGCTCCCAAAGTGCCCTGATCTAAGCCTAAAGTGACTATCCAATGACCCTTTGGCTTTGCAGTTTTTGAGAACAGAACTGGCCATCTAGGCTGATTTTCCTTGTTCATTCAGTTTGGCATTTCAGAATTCTTGTGTTGAAAATATTATTTGAAGAAGATCTGATCCTTGCCAACTTAAAAATGAAGACAACACCCTGCAAGGCATGGGCAGACTCTTCCACCAAGAATTTAAACCCCCAGACTCAAATCTGAACTTTCATGTTTCCAGTTTCTAGCCAGTGCCCCTACACTTGGCCCTGAAAGAATTCCTCACATGCTAGTGGCTTTTGAAAATATATGCAACTAATATCAGCAGTGAGGGTTGGGGGCAGTCGCTGGAGAAACCTTCAGGCCTCTGTGCTCTCCTACATGTCTTTTAGCCTGCACTGACTGAATCTTGACTGAAAAATACACTAGGAGGTTTTGACCTAGGATAATCTTTCCAGTGGCAGAATCTAAGTGAGGCAGGGGGCAAAGTGCAGAACAAGAAACAGAGTACTCAGTGAGAAGAAAAATTCTTTGTGCTGCAAATGATTTGTGCAAAAGAACAATCAAGGGGGGGGGAAACAAATAAATTCAAAAGTAACCTCTACAAAGTGTCCTGCTGTTTAAAACAGATAAGTAAGAGGCAAGCGAGAGAACAACTTTTTGCAGATGATGGAATATGCCCCTTTAAGTAAAAACAAGTACTTACTCTGCTTTTGACATCTTTCAGTTTGGGAAGAATTTCCAACCCAAATCCATCTGCTTGACCTCGAGTCCTGTTTCCTCCATTCATATAATTTCCAAAAGCCAAAATCAAACCTAATATTTCCTTCACACTTTTCATGTCCAGCAAATCCTGAAAGAGGAATACTAATTGGTAATGACAGGTGGTATAAAGAAGATTACAATACCTTTACTGTTTTGCCTATGAATGTTACAATGATGAGTCAGACAAAGTTATGGATTTCCCTATAGCACTTATATCAATATTTAACACAACACTAGTAAAAGAGTCCCAACCGTTTTCTACAATTTGGGCTTAAAGTGAACTAGCCATGAAAATGGCATTATTGGGTTCCGTGTTTGTTACTCACTGATTTCACCTCAAAGCACAGTAAAGGGATGGTTTGTGATTTTGGGTTCTGAAAACTGCAAGAGTCAAGCTGGATTCTTTTTTTTCCTCCCCCAACACTCTCAGTAATGAAGATTCTGCAGGCTAAATGATTCTCTCAATCATCCCACTACAAAAACAGGCAACTTTCAATGGGGATTGAACAGGTGCCCCTAGAGGAACAACCAGAAGACTGTGGACTTGCACAGGTGTAACTGTGTGCACTAATTTCATCTGCAGCAGCATCCTCTCACAAAATCACAAGACATAAGTCAGCCTTACTCTCAGATCCCAGGTTGCAGAGTTGGCAGTTAAAAAGAAATTCATTCATTCACTTATAAATTGAGAAAATGCATTATTTATTATTTGTATTATAAAAGTACATAGCAGATATAGTTATGGAATAGGACCCTAATGAGCTAGGTGCCATACAAACAGAACTAAAACACAGACCCTCCCCCAAGTGTTTACAATCTAAGTCAAATCCGACCTGGAATCAATGCCAATTTTAGAGTACCATAAGAGAGCAGGACCAAGTACTGTCATTCATAACATTACCCATTAGGCCACTGTGTCAGTTCTCCTATTTTAAAACTTAATTTTCAAGGCTACATAAGAATTTTCTCCATGCTAGACATCAACATGCAAGTAGAGCTGTGCTTGTAATGGATTTTTTAATTTGCTGGCAATTCCAAAATAAATAAAAACTTGTTTGGGGTCAAATGGAAAAATCACATTTGAAAATTTCACCAAATAGAAAAGTTGAAAAAAACCCTTTCTTCCTGGTGGAACAAACATTTCATCTGATCCAAAATAAGACACTTTGTTTTGAGCATTTTAGAAAAAGTTTATTATTAAAAACAAAAAACAAAAAAAACGCTGAACAAAATTTGAATATGAACAGTTTTGAATTTAAAAATCAAAATGTTTCATTTAGGAAATGTCAAAATGAAACATTTTGATTTTTTTAAAAGTTTTTTTCCAACCAAAACATTTTGGTGAAATCAACATTAATCTATAAAATGTTTCAGTGTCATCAAATCTGCACTTTTTGTCCAAAAAAAAAGTTTAAATTGAAAAATTTCACTCAGCTCTACATGTAGGTTCTGAGTGACACAATTAATTTCTTTCAGAAATATTTGAAAGAGATACTATACCAATGTAAGAACACAGTTGTTTTCCAATCTAAAACAGAGACAGGCCAAGGGATTCATGTTTGGATTCAAGATTACAATTTTGGCCCAATGTAAGATTAAAATGATGTTTTTTGTGCAGAAAGCTGACATGGAAAAATGAAATATATAACAGTCTATAATGTGGTCACTATATAGTTATTATTTATCAAAATGCTAAACAGTATTTACATGGCAAATGATAATCACTCTCTAGACTGCATTAGTACAGGCAAATATTTTTAATTTTTTTTTGGTTTTAGAGATTTTATTTTTATAGCACAAAGACACAAAGAAGCTAAAAAAAAGTACATGAATCAGACATGAGAGAAGGAACTGAATAGATTTGTGCCTTCTCCTTCTAAAATATTTTTAATTTTGGATTAATCCATATGAAGTACAATGTGTAGTTATCCCGTACTATGATGGTGACACAAAATTGTGTAGATGTTCTTACTCAAAGAAATTACAGGAGAGGCGGTTGCTGCATATACAGAGTAGCCATTTAAAAAGTGTTAATAAGGAAGGGCTTTGTCATTAGTTTGCGATCTGCCCAGACTAACGGACAGTGGATTGTTGTTCTGCACCGGGAGCTGACTCAGTGAGTGACAATCAATGCCCTGCCCAGTTTTCCTGCTGCTTAAGGGAGAGAATAAACTATGAGGGGTCTATAGCCAGTGCAACATATGGGAGGCAGACAGGACAAGCCACAGTGTAGCAGTGAACCATTTTAAATTGCTGGAAAAGAAGAAAAAGAAGAAGAAGAAAGGGCCTAGCGGCATTATGGATAATGAATGACCTCAGTGTAAACACAGTATTCCTCCTAGGCATTAAAAACAATAAGACTTGGGTCCAGAAGGCAGAAGAATAAATTCAGTGGTGAAGTAAACAGTGAGAGAAGTTGATTACAAAAGGCTGTAAGTGGTAAAGCAGAGGCACTTGCACTGATTTTGCATTCAGGGGAGCACACTGCACCTGCCTGTGGAAAAATCAGAAAAAAGAGAAAGAGGTGCGGGAGTAAATGACTGGGAGTCAAGAGACCTGGGTGTTATTCCCAAGTCTGCTTTAGAATTGCTCTGTAACTTTGGGGAAAACATTCAAACTCCATGGGCCTGAGTCTTATTTACACAAGGCCACTTTTTTACCACCTGGCCTTTTAAAAGGACCTTAAAGTGAGTGAAAGGTAATTTAAGCCCCTTGACATTGCCAGAGTGGTGTCTGTAGTATAAATGCGAATCAGGTACTTTGTGCCTCAGTTACCCATAAGTAAAGTGGAAGTAATACTATTTACGTACCTTAGAAGTTCTACGTGGTTTAATTAATTGTTTATAATGCACATTCGATAGTAAGCATCATATAAATGTTGAATGTCATTATTGTTTTTATTGCTATTTGGTAATACTGTGTGAAATCTTGTTTGTTTTTAACGTTCCTGAGGTTTTAATAAATATAACTTGTTTTTAGGAGTACAAGTTTTTTGTTTTAAATCTATGGCAAAATACGGTTTGGCAACATTTATATTTATTTGCAGCACACAGATCAGAAAACATTTTTTTGAGACATTTCAGTTCTAAGGGAGCTTTGTTTTCAGATTCACAATATTTCAGTGACATCACAGATACAATCATATTTGCACTAGGCTCCTGTGCACTGTTCATTTTCTCTTTTTTGGTTTGTTTTCTCATTTATACTGGTTTTGGGGCTCATTTTCCTCTTTAATTCTCGCTTCATCCCCATCTCCTGATTTTTCCCCTTCCCCACACCTTATACTCTCTCCCCTCTAAAGCATCTCTAAATCTACTTTGCCAACATGTTAACAGAGCAACAAATCAAAACTGAACAGATCCTTTCAATTTCACCTTGGTCCTCCAGTCACAGGTGGAGTGGGGCAGCAGGTAGTTGAGAAGAGGCTCTTTATATGGTAAACCATGCTGGCCTCTTTCATGAATGCCTGTGGTTGCCATTCACTGTTTAGGTTTTCTTCTAATCATCATTATCAATTATTTCTATTACTGTAGCACCTAGGAGCCCATTCTTTTTCTTCTAAGTTTTTTTTAAAAATTATTTCTAAGGTTTTACTGATCTAGTTTAATTCAATGATTAAACTTGGCTCTGTTGGTCTCTGTTACTGTAAGAGTCTGTTCAGTTTTGCAACATTTGAAATTTCTTTATTGAAAATATCTATCAGTTTACATGAAGTGTCTGGCACTTTGCAAGTTAATTAAAATCTGCTATTCAGCTGGCAGGAAATGTTGCTATGTAAGAGACATATAGTGCTTTTAAATTCCTGCAAAGCTAATGAAGCAGCTGCAGTATTTATATTATACCTGAATTAGCTTTAGGAAGCAAAAAAATGCATAGTATTTTAAATAAACTTAATATGTGATTAGCTTCCATGAGACTGGCAGAACCTACCTTAGAAGCACAGGTAATAATATCCACTTTACGATGCACTGAGGTTATCCCCTCAGAGAAAACAGATTGGAAGATTATACATTGGGCACGTTCTGCAAAATTGGGGATCTGGGATAACTCATACAAAAATCTGTGAAGATAAGAACTACACTGTAATACCAAAACTTTACATTTCACATCTTATGTTGTAATCTAACATGTCAAAGTAATAGCATCAAAGAAAGCACATACATAAAGCAATCTTTCTTTATTTGAACTGTAAAGGAAACATGATAGAACAAAATAATGTTTCATGTTCTTTTGCATGGTATCGGTGAACAGATGAGACACATATCTTGCTATTATCAAAACTCCATAGTGACAAAGAGAAGGACCTGCAAACTGGAGATTTCTGTTCCACTACTCTATGGACAGGCTTGTGTCTGAGAGAAACACTGTCCTCTACTGGATGAAAACAGCTCTGTGCATCGGTTTATTAGTTTGTTTGGTGTACAGTAAAACCTCAGAATTACGAACACCTCAGAAATGGAGGTTGTTCATAATTCTGAAATATTCGAAACTCTGAACAAAACTTGGATGTCACAGTTTTCCCATTATATTGAGTATGAAATAAAAATGATAACCATGCAGTATCATTTGGTAAATACAGACCTTTTAATGATGATTCACAAAATTTCAGGAAGAAATCTCGTGTATAAAATGCAGGTTGGACTATATCTCAAAGTCAAAAACCAAACAAAAGTGTACATTAATGCAAGAGGGTACTGGATAAAGTTTTGAAGATGAGAAAATATGCTGGGTTTACTCATTAACTGTAGCAAGCTTTTGGCTAACTTCAAGACATGGAATGCCCCCTTGACCTAATGTAACTTTTGATGGACTTTAATACAACATTCTACTGATGATCTACAGTAAGCACATTCTCATATACACCATGCTGGCAGTGTAAAGACACCTTAAAGTAAGCTTATATAAAATATATTACCACTTCATGGCCACTCCTTTAGCCTGACAGGGCTGTATAAAAAGGGCCTTTGTGTAATTTTGAATCAGGCCCAAAGCCCATCACACTGTAATTATACATAAATCATAGCATCCATTGAATTGAAAGAACGAGAAATAGCCATCTTTACCAAGAAATAATTGACCAGTTCATATTCATTCATATTCTATAAACATCAAGTTAAATGATAAATTTGAAAGAAAATGGATTCTCTTCTCATGCCAGTGAAAGTTAAAAGGACCGCCCCTTAAATCAGTGGAAATACACCCATGTAAGAGCAGGGAGAAGGAGGGCCCAGTGTCATTATTTGGGGCAAAACAAATATTTTACCTTCAAACAAATGATAGCTCTCAACTTACTGTGGTCAATAACATGTTCAGCGATAAAGCCACAAATTGCATTTTGCTACTATTTCCCTGTCTAGTAATGATTTAGTAGTAGCTAGAACTACAAGAAGATTACATTTCATCCAAAATGTAATACTTGGAAACTAGCTAAAGCATCTGTGTCCCTCAGACAAAGCCCCATATTGTGGTCAAATACGCATATAAATCTTTGCCACTCTAATGAATATTAGCATTTTAACAACTTTATTATCAAGAAACATAATTTAGAGGCATATTGCAATATTGCTGAGCTATATTTACAGTGTATGTTAACAGCAGCAAATATAACATGCCAGCAAAACAAATCAAAATCACATGTGCAGTAGACCATTATTGATATCAGGAAAGCTTTCTGTTTGTCTGGAATTTCAAAACAGTTAATACTGACAGAAGACTCTCTTAGACTGTACTGAATTCAGCCCAACACTTACAGTGTTTTAATCTCTACTGTTACCATTTGTAATCATTTTAAGAATATGGCATTTCATTTTTAACTACGCTTTGAGCCTTACCATTGAAAATGCAGTCAGGTTTATGTCCTGCAGGAACTAATTTTAATCTGTGCAAACATGGCTGGAACTCTTGTGTGCTTAATCTTTTGTGGGATGAAGACGCTTAATGTAGTTTCAACAAAAGCCCCAGGCCTGTATTTATTGAGACTGAGTGGATAGCCATAACAGCACAGTTTATTTATTGAGTTTCCAGAGAGTGTGGTATTTTGAATGGCCAATAAAGCTGATGTACGAGCACAGGTGTTATGGACAAGGGTATGAACAGTCAGGCCTAGTGGTCAGAGGAAAAGGTGGTCAGGATTAGGAGCTGGAGCTGCAGTCAAAGGCCAGGAACAGCACAGAGGATAGAGCCAGAGTCAGGAACCAAGTAGGGCTGGGGACAAGGCTGACATAAGAGTGATCGCTGCTGTGGGTGAAGCACAGAATCACAAAACCATACGGTTAGACAGGTTAGGGTCATCTAGCCTAACCCGCTGCCTACATGCAGGAATTGTTTTCTCTAGCACATCTAAGACCGATGGCTATCAACTCTCTTTTTGAAAACCTCCAGTGAAAGAGACTTCATGACTTTTTTATATAGTTTGTTCCATTATCCTACAGTTTTTACAGTGAGGAAGGTTTTCTTGAGATTTAATCTAAATCTGCTGTGTTATAGCTTGAACCTCTTGATGTCCTGCCCTGTGTGGCGAGAGAGAACAACTTTTCTCCCTCTTTTGTATGGCAGCTTTTCAAGTATTTGAACACTGCTATCATGTCCTGCCCCCTCCCCACCTCCCACCCACCCCCAATCGCCTTTTCTCCAAACTAAACATGCTCAGTTCCTTCAGCCTTTGCTCGTATGGCTTGTGAGCCATCCTTTTGATCATCTTTGTCACTCCCCTCTGGGTTCTTTTCAGTTTCCCTACATCCTTTCTATATAGCAGTGACCAAAATTGGACACAGTACTCCAGCTGAGGCCTAAGCAGCGCTAAATAGAACAATACTATCACCTCCTGTGACTTGCATGCTATGCCTCTGTTAATGCAACCTAAAATTGTATTTGCTTTTTTTGCAACAGCATCACATTGTTGACTCATATTGAGGTTGTGATCCACCACAACTCCTAGATCCTTCTCAGCAGTGCTGCTGCCAAGCCACTTATCCCCCATTCTATATTTGTGCATTTGGTTTTTCTTCCCTAAGTGTAGCACCTTACATTTGTCTTTGTTGAATTTCGTATTGTTATCTATCGCTCAGTTCTCCAATTTATCAAAATCACTTTGAATTTTAGGGAGCAGCTGCTGGCGTAGTCCTGCTTTTGGGCTAAAGAGCAGGCCTGGTGATGCCTCTCAGCCAGTCGGGGGGTCTGGTAAATGAAGGTATTCAGCTTAGGTCAATTAGCTGGTCCCAAGCTCAGCATGGATTTCTCCATCAGCTCCCAGGACTGGTTGTCTAGACCATAGACCTCACCAGGTACTGGAGTTTCTCCCTAGGAGGAAAGAATTTGTCAGATCAAATATTCCTCCTGCCCTCAAATGGTTCTGGATGATGGAGAAGGGGTTCTCAGTATAAGGCTTTAGAAGGGAGATATGAAATACAGGATGTATATTTAGGGAGTTGGGTAGCTGCAGCTTGAATGTTACTGGGTTAACCTGTTCCAAGATCTTGAAACAGCCCAGGTACTGGTGATCCAGCTTGGCTTATGGGCTTTAAGATTCTGGATGGATAACCAAACTCTGTCCCTACAACAGATTTGGGGCGGTTTGGAGGCTCTGGTCTGCACGGTGCTATAAGCTTCGTTAGTAGATCTCAAATTTTTCTTTAGTTCTTAGTTCACTTGGAGCAGGTGAGTAGCCAAGTCCATGGTGGCAGGTACCTGGGTTCATACTCATGGATATGTCTGGATGAAAATGAGGATGAAAGCCATAGTTAGCAAAGAATGGGCTTTGCATGGGTTGCATTATCATAGACAAATTCCACAAGGAAAACCAGTCTTTCTGGTGGTAATTCAAAAAACAGTGAAGATACTGTTCTTGAATCTGGATGATTTGTTTTATTTATCCATTGATTTGCAAGTGATAGGCAGACACGGTGAGGGACTCTATGCCACGAAATCTTAGAAACACCCACCAAAAATGGAAAATGAACTGGGAGCTCTAGGTCCAACATGAGGCCAGCTGGTAATCCATGGTAATGGAAGACATTATCTAGGAAGAGACATGCTACTTCTGAGGTGGTAGGTATGGTGTGGCATGGAACAAAGTGCACCATCTTAGTTAGGAGATCAACCATGACATGGATGCCACCTTATGTTAATCCCTTGGAGAAAACAATATGCCCTAGGAATTCAGTCATGCCCTGGTCAAATTCACACTTCTTGAGCATCGCATGCAAGTGGTTTTAGCAGTATCTTTCTAAGACTCAGTATATATGTTGTTCATGAGAACCAGATCCTCAGTAAAAATGAGGATATCGCTGAGGTAGATAACCACAAATTGGTCCAGCAGCTCCATAGATATGTCATGAATGAAGCACTGAAAAGTCACCCGAGTGTTGGCATAGGCTGAAGAGCATAACCAAATACTCAAAGTGTCCATACTGAATGTGAAGGCTGTCTTCCATTCATCTCTAATCCAAACTGGGTTACAAGCTCCACGAAGGTCCAATTTAGTAAAGACCTTGGTGGAGCAGAATCTCCCAAAGAGAACATTTGGTAAGTGGTGCTGGTTCTGGATTATAACCCTGTTTAATGGCTGTTAATCCACACAAGGCCACAGGGAGCTATCCTTCTGACCCACAAAGAAAATCAAAATCCTGGTTGGGGACTTGGGGGGATAAACGAACCCCCTTTGCAGGTTCTCTTAGAGATAGTTCCAGAAAGCCTATAACTCATGTTCTGAGAGGGAATAGATACACCTGAAAGGGACCACTACTCCAGGCTGGAGGTCAAAAGACAGTCATAGCTACAATGAGGCAGCAAGATCTCAGCTTTCTTTTTGTCAAACATGGTGAAGTCTTGATATTTGTCAGGTACCACTGGGGCTGTTGGGAAGGCCATGGAGGTTTGGAAGATCCATTTGGACTAACCCCCTGCCCATCTTGGAATCTCCTGAGAGATGGTCAGGGAAACAGAATTTATGGGGTGTGGCTAGATTTTGGGAGGCAAGACTGTCAGCATTATGGTGAACTAAAATGCACTATGCTAGTCTGCCAGTAGATAGGTGGGTCATGGGCAATAAACCAGGGAATACAGAGGAGAACAGGAGAATGTGGTGTACACTATCAAGTCAGGGGAAACTTTGCACTTGGTGGTGACATTATGCTCTCAAGCAAATTCAAGTCTATTAAAATTACCTGAGGTGCCGGTGTACCAGCAGATAAATCTTGGTGCAGGGTACCAGTGCAAGAGAAAGAATGCCAACCCCTCTACTGGAGTTGGGTGCTTCCCAACTGGAATGCAGACTGGTCCTCCAGAGGGTAAGCCAATGCTTAATGTCCCAGCTCCCCACAGACCTGAGGCTTGATTTTCTTCATGTTGGAGAGGTAGGCCTGACATGATCAACCTGTATGGACACATGCTGTGGGGAAGGCACAGAAGGTTGGTTGGCTGGAATCAGTGACTGGTGTGGTTGGGAAGCTGACCTTCTTTCTTGGTGGCACTCCAACAGGCAGTTGTCAGTTTTAATGCACAGTTCAGTTAGGGCATCCAGACCCGTCAGAGGCTCCATCTGCACCCGCTCGTCTTTGATCTCATCAATTGAGGCTGATCAGGAAGTAATAGTGCTGCGCAGCCTTATTCTATTTGATGGTGGCTACCAGGTGTCGAAACTCCCTGGCACAATTCACAACCAAGCATGCCCCTGCTGCACTGCCTGGAGTGCAGCCTCTGCTATACACGTGTGACTCGGTTCACTGAAAGTCATTGCCGTGGCTTGAACAAAACTCTCAAACTGGCTCAGCAGAGGACTAGATTTCTCCAGCAGTGGGGAGCCCAGGCCTCCCCACTCAGCAGGCTGATGCTAAGTCCTACTCGGGATTGATTGGTGCGGAATGACTGAAGGCGCAACAGAAATAGGAGCCAGCGTTAATTCAGAAACCTGAGGAAACTTAACCATAGTTGCCAGTGAACTTGTCTGGCAGGGAAATTTTTGGTTCTCGGGCGGCATCGCCTGTGTCTGCAGCACCACACTGCCTGCAGGGGGTAACCTGAGCCGGCAGGTTCTGCAGGATACCCACTATGTCTGACAGGGTGACACTGGCCTTGGCAGAAGCCATTTTGGGAGGACGCTGCTCAAACAGTCATGGACTGGCGCGTAGGTGGTCAGGCCTAGGGGTTGGAGTAGAGGGCGATCAGAGTCAGAGGCCAGCAGTCAGAGCCAGACACATGAACCAAGCAGGAGTGCAAGTCTGGAGCAGACTGGAGCAGGGCAGAAGCAAGGCTGGGAACCAGGCAGGCACAAGAGCAATTGCAGCTGCGAGCAAAGCATTCAGCAGCTGCTGCAGTTTCTTGTCTAAAAACCAGTCTGGTGACACCTCTAAGACAATCAGGGAGACTGCTCAATCCAAGTCTTCAGCTGAGGTTAACGAACTGGTCCCAGGCTCAGACGCAGGCCCTAATTACTGACCATTGGTTGATTGTTTCACTTTAAAGCAACGTTTAAAAAAGAAAAGTCTTCATAACATCTCTCAAGAATAGGGGAAATCATGGGCTAGGTATGTAAGGATAATAAGGACTGGTTTGGTAAAGACTAGCTGGTGAAAAAGGAGACTATCATTTTATTCTGAATGACCAATGATAATTGGTTTCTTTAAAATAGCATGAAACACACAGGGTGACTAAGGTGAACCAACCTCTCCCCACCACGATTTACAAAACTAGGCATGGTCTCTTATTATTCCAGACAGCTAAGCATGATTCGTATTTTCCAGGACATAAAATGTGCTTATATTTATTTCACTCAGAGTATACAGCAAATAGGTTGCCAAAGATTTAAACTCTGGGAAATATCAAATAGTCACAATGTTATGCTATAGGCCAAAGCTCACCTGAGTGTGATCAGTGAAAACCCACAGACAAAGGATGGATGAACAAGGTTGTATGTAAATTTGAAGGACATTCATATTCTGAGGTCTTAATATTTGGAGATATTCATATCCTCAGACGTTAACCTATTTCTCAATGCAGCACATATGTAGGTGTCAGCAACAGCTTCTTGGCTTGCTCTGAGGGTGGGAAGGAGAAAAAACCTTCTGCCCTCCAGCCTTAAAGAAACTGTATAAAAAGATATCGCCTCTGTTGTCCCAGCACTTAGAAGTCATCTCTGCTGCCTCCATTCCTCCTTCATCATCCACACATTTCCTCTCCATTCTCTCTGAGGAGCAGAAAAATGGAGAGGAGAAAAGAGTAAAAGCAGCAGAGGGGCCTCAGTGTTGGAACAGACGTAGGAATGAGAGGGTGATTGAAGCCAGTGGAAGAGGAGGATAGCAGTTATGAGGGAGAAGCAGCAGGGAGGAAACAGAAATTAGTGCTACACATAAATTTAGGATCAAATACACTGTTTTAGTAAAAGACAGGTTCATTCTGAATCATAGAATTATAACTGGGAATTCTCATGATTTGACTTTGCGTTTGGGGTTTATTATAACAGCAACAGCAACTTCTATGGAACCTTTCCATCCAAGCAAGTGTCACTGCTTTATAAATATTAATTCAGCCTCAATACCTAGGAGAGGAAGATAAACGTTTATAGATGAGAGCGCATGGGCCCAGAAATTGTGACTGGTTCAAGGTCATATAGCAAAATCAGTATATTTCATCAGTTGTCGATGCAACTGATACATCAAAAAAGGGAAAATATAACCTGTTTTCACACCAGACTTTGAAACATGGATTTTTAAAAAATAGTTAACTAGCCAGGATTCTGTCCCTCCACTTCCTCAGCCTGCTAACCAAGGGCCATTCTATATAATGGAAAAACATTTTTAAAAAACCCCAAAAACAAAAACAAACAAAAAACACTTACTGTTCTGGTTTGTCCAGAAGCTTCAATTCCTCTTCTTTTGAAGTCTCATAATACAGCCTTATTTTCTTCAGTTCATCTTTTTGTGCTCTCTGTGTGATTGTAATTAGAAAGTAGCAATAAGAAGCCTTCATTTAGCCATCTTCTTATTTGCTGACCTCCAAGAAACCTGCCCATTATTTTTTTAACATACTTTCCCCATGCTACTGAAGATACACATAGCCTCACTTCATGTATTCTATATATATCCAGTGTGACTGAAAGTGGGTCTATATACTCAACTCATGTCATTGTCTTTTGTTTAAGGTCAAAGATACAAAAATGTGACTAGTAAAATGTATTCTTATCTTGGTATCAGTAATAACTTTGTAATTATATAGGTCCTTTTGCCTGATAAAGTTTCTTGAGAAAGCTGAGAACATGCCTTTTGGCAAATCCTTCATCTGCTTTACTTAAATTGGCTTAAAAAAAAAAAAAAACACCACAGGTTTCTGTTCATCCATTTTAGTGTAAATCTCCCCTATTCTAAATTGTACCAGTAATGCTATTTTTTTTTCAATTAAATTTGTGCAGGCTTCTTTATCAAAAGTCACTGCTTTTCCACATTCCCACAAGTTTCTGCAGTGCAGAAGTGGAGGTAATGTTAAAGATGTTATGTACTATTTCTATAAGCCGTTCTCCTCCTTTCTCTAAGTGATTTTGATTCTGCTTACAAGATACAAATTATATTTGATTAAAGGTATTTTGTTTTCTGTATTACACAATTCTGAGTTGCATATCTGTCACTTGTAAGACACCATAAAGGAACTTGAAAAATTATTATTAAAAAAATGAGAGGTAGGCCCAAACCAATACTCTACACCTGAACTTTCCCAAACTTTGGGGAGATTGAGGTCTGCAGCTGAACTTTTTGGCTCTGCTAAAATGACATTACTAAATGGTCACCATTTTTACATTTTATACAATCTACTTTTCCAGCATCCTCCAGGAATGACACCTCATATATAGAACAGGAGACAGCTGAATTATGAAGAGCACTTGATAGCTTTCAATGTTACTCACCTATGTGATTTAAGATTTATTGTATCTGTTTTGTCATTATATTTAACTTGGCTGGATCCTACTGAAGAACATTTCTGAGGATTTTTCCCTTTAACCACAGCCTAGCCAGTATTTACACGTATAATTCTGTTTCCCTCACCTCAGGGCCAATGTTCTCATGACAAAGATTCCCTTTTCATAGCCAGCAAGATATAAATTAAGAAACTTGCTATAAATCCATTCACCACATTCATATAACTTAATTTCTCAGTTTTCATTTTTAGCTGAATTTTGCACCTGCACTACTTAATTCTGTGAAGTATTCTGTGATACTGTTTTATGAAGGTCACAATACAAAATAAAATTGACTCTATTGCATAGCAGAATAACACCTCTGGGTTCCAAGATTTAAACCTTACATTACAGAAGGCCTCCAAATTGTCCTATGCTCCAGTTTTCACAACCAGCTCCTAAACATATGTCTTCAAAGTTCTCTTGCCCTTTTATAGATTAGAGAGAGGGATTAGAGAACATTTCCTTCCACACCATGGGTTTGGGAACAATCCTTCCCAGCGCTTAAATACTGCACGGTCAAAGGTATCTCCTGGCAGAGTCCTGTAGATGCTTTTCTTCCCTTCCTCTCCTGGCTGCTCTGCCTCATAACTCAACTCATTCTAGAGCTTCCTGGTTACCAAACAAAAAGAAAAAACACAGGCTATTACACACTGTAGTGTTGTAGAACAGTTGGCTGGGGAAGGCTACACAAAGGAAAGCACACACCAGGCCTTAAAAGTAGTCTTAAAGTTTGAGAGGGGACACCCTCTCAGGCTATGACCTAGAGAGAAGTGAAACTGGAGGGGGAGAGGAGAGGAAGGAATAATCTGCTCAAGTATGATAGGAGTGAGAGGAGATGTAGACAGTAAGGAGAAGCCTCTCAGTGGTGGGAGGCCAATATTTTTGTGGGGAGTTGAGGGAGAAGACGATGGGTCATACAATGTCTTTTGTTGCAACTTGTTGAATCTTAATATGCTCTCTCTTATGCAACTATATTTATTCTTTGAGTACATTTGCACTTGGTAAAAATCTGAAACTACAGACATTGTTCTGTTTCACACGATGTTCTCCTATCATACTTACATTCTCATACAATGCTTCCAGTGTTTCCAGGTCTACTATGGAGTCATCGACGTTTAGTGTAGCTGTAAAAGATAAAATAACAAATGACATGCTAAAAATTGTTTTGCTTTAACCTCTGTTTTCTAGATAACATATTTTATAGATTAGAGCTGGCCAGAAAACAGAATTTAACTCCCACAAAAAATTTCAAAGTTTTTAAAATTCTTTTGTCTCAAATTGGGAGAAAATCAACAATTCTAAATATGTCACAGGAGTTGAATTCTCAAAAAATTAAGTTTCAGAAAACTGTAATGAGTTTTTCCAGCTTGCTCCTGTGGCTGTCCGACTCCTTGGGCAGGTGGCTGTCTAGGTTGTCGATGGGGTTGGGACATGTGGGCAGTCAGGGAGCTGGCTGAAGAATTTCATTACTGTTCTCCACAAATGGCTTCTTAAAAAATTTTGGTTCTGTGAAAAATTAAGAGTTTTTGATGGTTTCCCCAATTTGGGGCAGGCTCTTTTGAGGGCTGGCCTTCCAGCATCCTGGGGAGCTTGGTGAGTTAGACAGCAAGGAGCCAGGAAGTGGCCAGTTGGCTACCTGGCACCCCAAGGAGCTGGTCAGCTGCAGAACCTGGGTGCCCTTGCTTCCTGGCAGCCAGGATGTCAAGAAGTCAAGAGTCTGCCCTGGGAGCCTTGGATGCCATAGAGTCAAGGAGCCTGGAACCCCTGGATCCCCAAGCATCCTGCCAGGTGGACTGCTGAAGAGCTGGGAAGCATGGGGAAGTGTTCAGGCAAGCTGGCAGGAAACCAAGCAGGTTTCCATCAAACACTGACAGAATTGACATGTTGCTGCAGAACATTTTGATTTTGTTAAATCAGCATTTTGCAGAGGAAAACTGTTTAGTAAGAAAATTTCCAACCAGCTCTAATAGAGATATATGAACTTCTCTGTTCAGCAGGTTTCTGTTCTCTTCATTTGCCCACAGGAATTAAAAATAAAAAATAAAAAAGGCCAAAGTGGTTCCTACCGCAGATTTTAATTTCATGCCATTATTTAATTCCATCATCTTCATGTCTCATTGCGATTTAATTTAGGCACTGCATTAGTATTGTTTTTCAAAATTAAATCAGCTTGCAGACATCAAGTGCGCTGTGAATTGAATATCCACTGCCAATAAGCACCGAGATTTTGTATGTAATATCACAGAGATGATTAAACCTCTTTCATTTCTCCGCAAAACATGTTTTGATAAAGATTCAGAACATTATATTCATTTAGGCATATTATTTCAAGCAGCTTTGTATCTTGAATGTAAATTATTTGCTTACATAAATATAGGAATATTAATAACATCATCAAAACTAAGGCTTCAGTAGTTTCCTTCATGACCAGTAAGTTATCATTAGCTGGTACCCGATCAATAACTTTTAATTTCAATTATATTTGAGTTCCTCGCTTATATGTTGAGATGTGCCCACTAGCAATTTTAAAAGATGTAAAAAGCTCCTGCTGCATTTGCCATCCACGATGTTTGAAACAGGCAAGGCACACATCTTTAAATAATTATTCAAAAGTAATAAGGTTTCTCCCACTCTCCCTCCTACCCCATGATTTTACATTGTGAAATTAACCAGCAGGCTAGTAAATTTTCTCTGTGGCAGGCTAATTAATTTTATTAAAACAATCAGTGACATTTAGAATGCTTTAAAATTTTGTCTGTCAATTATGATTCCATCTGTTGTTGACATTACACCTTGGCTAGAGGGGCAGAAAAGTGGCAGGGAGAAAGGTATTACCAATGAAAAAAAGGAAAATTAACTTATATTTTTGTCACATTTTTAGAACTAACATGTTTAGGCAAATATAAAAAAGCTAAACCGCTAAGCTAATTACTTTGTATTCAAGAAACCATAGTTAGAGATGGAATCTATTAGATCATCTTCCTGCCAATTGAAGACTGTTCTACATAGGATATTTTCTAGTGTATTATCCAATCCAATTTCAAAAGATCCCAAGAGACTGAGATTTCTCTTGAAAAACCATTTCCACAGCCTACTACATCTCATTATCAAGTCATTTTTTTCTGATTTTTAGCTTAAATTTTCCTTTCTCAGTTTCATTCCTATCTCTTTCCATCTTGGGGTATTGAAAAATATACTTAAAAAGGGAAGATTTGTATTATTTTTATTTTAGATTTCATCAATATGTCTTTCCATCAGCTTCTACAGTACATATGCTTGTTTAGTTCAAACTGGTAAATGGATTGGCAATGACAAAATGTACAGTTTCAGTTGATTTATGTAAAATTATTTGAATTAGTTCTATGGATGACAAAACATTAACTAATGATAAAGATTTTAAATGTATAGAAAGATTAATACTATACCTGGTAGTTTAAATTAGAGAAAATAAAGCATCATAACACAAAAATCAGGATTGTTATTATATTAGTGCTTACATCTCTAAATGTATTGTTTTTGGACAGAAAAGGCTCCAAAAACATGGACGCTTTTTATTTTTATGCTAGATACCCAGATATAACAGTTGCTAAATACAGAAGAATACAATAACCAGTTAAAATAAATTGACAGGATTAAACCAAACATTGAATCTTAAAAATTTAAGGGGGGGGAAATAAAATATTCAGATATATTCTGATAGGTAAATAGACCTAAAAATGAATCAATAATAATTGATAAGCTTAAATGCAAATAAAAACTAAAGTGAGTTTTTTATCCTTTAGAAAAACTGATTATTTGTATTAAACAAACACCACCAAGATACTGTTTTCTGACTTAGCATGGTTCCAATCCAGCAGTTATTGCTAACGCGCAGGCAGATGGCTGAGCTCACGTGCTGTCAACTGAATTGGGGCCCATGGGCCAGATTTTTAAATGTATTCCAGCACCTAAAGATTCATTGTGGGATTTTCAAAAGTGGTAGTTGGGCACCTAGGTGCTTTTGAAAATGCCTCTAGGCAGCTATATGCATCTTTAGGTACCTTAACATCTTTAGTAATCTAGCTCTATGTCTTTTCTTTCTCCACTCTCAACAAAATTAGATTATCCATGTTCCACAAAAATGGAAAAATGTACAACCATGACAATTTTCTTTGGTTTCTTAACCCGCCCCCACCTAAATTCTGGAGCTATGGTGCAGATCCCCCCACAAATTCACAGCTGTACAGTATCAGAACCCTGAGCGGTTATATAACCTCCCTAAAGTGTGTACAATAAACTCACAATATGTTGCATAACCTCATCTGAATTGGTGCCATTTTAACAACATTAATTGAACTATATGGAAGAAGCATTCTGTGATCATTTTTATTTTCTTTCTTCAGAGCTAGGCGAAGCTAAAGCTCCTTAATTCTCTTAAAACACATTTTGTGACTTATGTGTCTCAGGAAACTACAGTAATAAAAATAACTCCCAGATACAGTAAATTTGACTGTGATACTTTACTATAGACTTGCACTGAAGTAAGTTATAAAGGTGATGTGTTAAAAATCTACAAAAGAGGTTCCAAAACAATTAATAGTTACTTGCAATATCAATCATCATTGGTGGGTTTTACTTTTATCTTACTTTCTAGTTAGCTGTCCTCCTTACACTGTCAGTTCAGTTAGAAAATTTCACCTACACCTCACAATATGTTGAAAGGAAGTAGACTCATGCTGTGAAAAGCTGGTAATTTTATGGGGTTCCTCTACCTTTAAAAATCTGTTACTTGGCCAAGTCTGGTTTCTGAGCTCCTTTTTTGCAGGGAAATTGAGGCAAACATTTTTATGTGGCCCTATGGTGTCTGCTCACAACAAGAAGAATTTATATACACAAGGATCATTAGTGCAGTGTTGCACCCATTAGGATATAATAACCGTCAGGGACGACAAAAAGCAGATCAGCATCGTGCATTCAAACTAACAGGCACACATAAAAATACTTGCCAACTACATTTCACATGCAGAGGCTGCTGCCTGAAATATAAACTTTTACCCAAAATTTTAACAGTTGTTGGTTTTCTTTTACCAAACTAACTGTAAAATACTGATTCTTCACAGAACGTCTTAGGGATTTGATCCATTTTTTTAATCTTTATAATTTGTCACTGCAAAAATGTACACAGAGGAAAACCTGAACAACATTTAAAGCATGCCATTTGCTGTGCATAGCAAATCAGACAACTGTAGAACTTAAAGATTTAGTACGAAAGAGATATTTCTTTCCTGTTTATCCCCTTTGCTGAAAGGCATATTATGTATTTCCAGCAGTCGTAAGGTGGGATGTAACCGGTACTATTCCATTCATTTTAAGTGACATTTGGTTAAAAAAGGGATCTGCTGCCAGAATTTACACACATTCAGCAGCAGCAAAGCAGTTAATGCAACAACTAAACCACGTTTAATAGAAACGTGGAAAAAGATTATTTTAAAAACAGCATTTTAATAATCAAACAAAAATATGTCATTTTTAGAAACAATTCTTCCAAAGTCAAATTTCTTTGGACCACCACGGACTCAACTATTTTACACAATGCATTACTAGTAACTAAGGTTTGCTTTCAGAGGGAAAATGAAGCCCATCTTTGGAAAATGTAAATGAAGATGTCGCAGATCCAGTCAACCAGAAAGTTATTATGATGGTTAAGGACAAATCCCTTCTTGGCAAAACTGCTTAACACATCCAAACTCCTTATGTTTATCCCAGACAAATTGAGCTGATATTCTAAATTCCTCTAAAGGCTTTTTCCAACATCTGACGTTCTGTCATGTAAAAATGTAAAAATGAGTTATAATGCAAAGAAGCACCACGGATATAATGTGGGTTTAGAAGTTTAGGAAAGCTCAACTGCTGCATGAAGTCATGAGTGAAAGACTCTGGCACTCCTGTTAGCCTAACCACATCAGGCTTGATGCCCTAGGCAGATTCACAAAAACATATGTTGTAAATTATCCAGAACAAAGGAAAATAACTTTTAAAGGAAATTGTTTCTCAACTTCTGAGATGTGTATGTATCTATCTCTATTTTACACAGATAGTAATGCATACACATTCATGCTGTACACGACAAAGGAATGAAGTAGTCACACAGTATTTCCATAGCACGATACGAAAAGAAAAATCACCAAACATGATATGGAATGGAAGTCAGGAATTATGTGTTTTATGGTATTGGGCAAATCATTTTATCCTTTTTTCCTCTCACTTTCCCCATCTGTAAAATGGAGTCATAATTAACTACAGTGGAAAGGTGTTATGAAGTTTATTATATTAGTGTTTGTAAAGTGTTTTCTGGTCCACAAATGAAATTTGCTATGGAAGTATTTAATATTAAACATACATATACAATTTACAGTCTTTCAGCTCCCAAGCAAAGTTGCTTGGATATTTAGCAGTGGTGCTGTGTGCTAAGGTTTAGGAAGAACATCCGGAACTCCAATAGGTCTCATAATTTATGGAACTTTTTCCAAAAGGAGTGCATAATGTCTACATACTGTGTCTACGGGCTAGGGTACAATTTTCTGGATTATTTAGTTTGGCTAATCATGGCCTTTTTCCCACCACCACTTGGAAGAGGAGTGAGTATACAGAGAATCCACACACAAGTAGTTCACGGGAGTAACAAACACCATCAGGCTCTCATGTCCCCAAAACCTACCTTCACCAGTGAATCCTATTAATAGATTTTGTTTTCCTAAACACTTTAAAATGTGAAACATAGCTTTAACATAATGCTTTGCATGCCATAACCCTTCTAGTATCCAGGACAGTGCATATCCTTTTTTTCATAGCTCTTCATCAAAGAAGGAACCTAGGTGTGTGATTAGGTAGTTCATACAAAAATATTATATTACATGTGTGATCCTTTGAAAGACTACAATGTCAATGAGTTAATTTTACTCTATTGCTCAAGTACGGCCAGCTAGTCAATCCAGTATAATTTCAGCACTGTAAATTACACTGTTTCTGGTGGTGTTTTTTCTTGGCACTGTGTTTCCTAACTATATAGGACACATTGTGGCTTGGTGAACAGAATGGAATTCTTGATGTCCAGGTAGGTGGAAGCCAGGCACACATCATGTGCTGCAGAGGAAGAAGGTAAAGGGATACCTTTGACTATGCTGATCTTTTGTCTTCTTTGCCGGCCATTTTACAGAATATAGAGTCACATCCAGAATCAATTAATGGTACAACAGTTAGGATGGCTTTGCATTTTCCTTATATAGTAATTTCTAGGTCCAATGTGAATAGATTTCCATTCAATTAAACATCATACAATGCACCAACTGCAACATCATCTATTTTTATTTCTTTTAAAACACTGACATTTCTTTTATGAAACAGAAGCATATGTCCCATATTTCCTTACAATTCATTGCAAAATTTTCTTATACTGTCTCAACTAAACTAAAGAAAGCTGAACTAATATTTCTCTTTAGAATCTCCTAGGCCTTTTTGAAACAGAAAAGAAGGTACAACCCCAGCCCTGGTGAGTTCACAGTCTGTATTTTCCATACAGTATGTCTGTGTGTGTATGCTTTACACTCCAGTGCCTTTTACATACCCAGGACACTGTCATAGGTCCCCATTCTACATCTATGAATTCCTAGCATAACAAACACAAAACCACAAGCCAGAAAAGTTATTAATGCATCTCTCCAATTGATCCCACCATCAAACATCACACAAAGGAATTTGAGCTAGAGTGACATTCCAGCCACATGTGTTGCTGCTTTTCTGATGATCACAAATTTTATTAGCCCTCAAAAGAATAGACATTACCCTTGAGGAACAGCAAAATCCATGTTAACTGCCAATCTGAGAAAACATGGTCTGCTGGTCAGAGAAGGGACCAGGGAGATAGGATCTAGATTTTGTAGAGAAAATACTCAATGCCATCTAATTCTAGTAATTAAGAATGAAATTTCTCCCCCATTTATGAAGTGTATGTATGCATGTCTAATTTAGGTAGCTAGTAAATACAAGTATGTTTTCAAAGTGCCAGAGGCATTACTAGCTTGGCCAGTGCCACTTTAATAACTGGTGACCCCTCCATCCCATTTCTTTAAAAAATGTAAAGCTTCATTTCCAAAAGAAAAGTGAGAGCTGTCTGAAAAAAAGGTAAGGAGGAAAAAAAAAAAAAAGAGGTGGGGGGAGGAGGGAGAAAGGGGACGGCAGAATACATAAATAAGGATACCTTAAGTCTTATAGTGCCTATACAATAAACAAACATTATTCTGATCAAGTATTAAGACATATGTTCAGCTCACTTTAGGCATTATGTGTATTTATGCCAAGGAACTCAAGAGTTTGTTAGAGGCTAGCAGAGGCAAGGAATGACTAAATCACAGCAGAGAAGCACTGCACTTTGCTTCATATTACTCTGCTATTGCTGAGTACTTGCACTGGTAGTTCCTTCAGTAGAGAAGTAGGATTATAAGAAGCTGGGGGCCAATGGAGCCTCACTACACATACACAATTAGCACCAGCACTGAATCCATCTGGTTATGAAGAGAGTTGTAATATTTAACAACTGAAGCACACAGGTGGCCCTGAGGAACGGGTTTCCTACCCCTGCTCTATTGCTTTAGTTGAATTTTCACTGGGAAAAACAATACAGAAGTGTACTTATCTGGGAAGAAGATTATTTTCACAACTGTGCAGCAGGTTCAGAAAAATAAGAGGTAAGCTATATGTTGGCACATCCATTGAACTGAACCCAAAGCTACTTTTAGGTTCAGAAAGAACCATTTCTCTCTCTCTTTCACAAAGCTATTAAAGGACCATGAAAAAGGAGCCTCAAAAAGTTTCATACCAGACTTCTGAGCCATTTGATGATCACCTTTTACTACTAGAAGTATTTTATTTTTTAAATGTAATGCTGACACTACTGGATGAGTTGTCAGCAGTGGGGATTGGCCTGGGAGCTCTGGATCTTAATGCATGAGCCTCACCTGTCTGAACTAGAAGACTCAGGTCTCTTGGCCAAGGCTGTAGCAGGCTCATCAACTTCTATGGCTTAGCCACCACTAGAGGGGGACAGAGTGCCACACAACATAGGCATGGCTTACGTAAATGTAAGTTTAGATTTTGCATAGCCCAGCGCAAATGATAAGACTTTCCATGGTGTGTGTTCATGATACTCAAGAGATAGAAATACTGTAGGAACCATTATTAATTATATAAGTAGCAGCTGAATTGTTATCATCGGTACCAGATTCAGCAGCAAAATCTGTTAAGGAACAAATTCTGAGTTTTCTAGAACAGAGGTTCTCAAACTGGAGGGTAGGCACAGAATGTATTCGGGGAGGAGAGGGGGGAGGGCGCATGAAAAGCTTTAGGGGAAAAAAAACATTGCTGCACACATTTTACCCACAGCAGTGAACAACTAGCAAAGCTGATTCCTCCAGACATATCAGGTCCTCAGATGGTGCTGTGCATTTTGATGGATTTGTGTTAAGTTTGCATAGCATTATATAAAATCTTTGCTGTCTGTATGTTAATCCGTTTGCTACGACATGATGTGCACATTTAATTGTAAACATGGACCACAATTGCAGTTTTGCTTTTGCTCTTATTACAATGGATTCTGTTTGAATCAATGTCTTACTGTTTTAATATTTAGTGAGAGTGGTATGGGTTTTTTTTTAAATCAGTATATGTACTTGTGTGGTCGGAGGGAAGGTGTTTAAACTACTACAGACACAAAGAAGGGGGGGCGCAATCAAATAAGTTCGAGAACTACTGCTCTAGAGCATAACAGGTAGGTTATGTTTTTTCCAAATAGATTAAAATTGGACAGGCTTAGCAAGGCAAACTCATTGCTCCTTTACATCATAGAAAGATAATTTTGGTGCTAAATGATCTACATAGACATTAGTTCTTGCCGAAATTATTGTTCTGTATTTGGGTTGCCCATTGTCTAGCATGTATTCTGAGAGGGAGTGAAACTGGCTCTTTATGTACAGAGGGTGAACTTCACTCTCTCTGAGAAACATCTGTGGGAGATTCCCTTCTACAATGTGGCGTCTGCCTGTTTGCTGGCTAGTTATCAAATGCAAACTGCAACATCTGTGTGCCAGATATGGTCAATCACATGTGTTGCCACTGCTAAGCTGTCTGAATTGCATGCCAGTTACTTGACTTAAGCTGGATTTAGAGGGGATCCCTTAGAGGCAAAAAGCCCAGAGCATTTAAGTTTTCTTGTAACAGCTCTTGTTTATATTCTCGCTAATTTTGCAAGTGTCTGTATGGATGTGGCAGTTCTTCATTCTGTAGTAATACTAGCATAGACACAGAAATTATTTGGGTATAATTTCTTCAGGCATCAGTAGGCCCATACTTTTATATTAGCAAGGGGGCAGCAGCATTTGCTGTGCTACTTCTGGGTCTGGTCATCCCTGCCAACATGAACCTCAGTTCTAGCTGGCTCCAGCCAGCCATTAGCAATAAGGCTATAACAATAACAATAAGGGCTCTGGCTCCCAGTTCCAAGTGAAGGCCAATGACAGACCCAGACACAAAGGGAAAACACTTCCCAAACAGTGGTGAAGGTGGATGATCTATGATCTCAGAACCATCTGCTTCATGTGGAAGGGATTCTCGGAGGAGGGCTGGTGTCCCCGAACAAAATTACCACCCTACATCTCCCCCCGTCCCAAGGTGACAGATGAAATCAAGGAGCATCCAGTAAAACATGGTCCACACTTTAAGCTGAACTCCATAATGACTATGGTGTCCACAAATGATTTGAAAAAAATCCACCAGATTTGCCATCAGGAACATACTAATCCTAAACAAGGTCAGCTACCAGGTTTTGTTAGTCCAAGAGTTGAAAAGATACAACATTGCAGTGGTATAATCAAGGCAATGACTCAAAAAATAGTCAGCATTCTGTGGGGATGCACGTCTACTGTACTCTGGAGGAACTAGCTACATAAATGGGATGGCACTCATCTGCCATCCTTTATTTAACAAATCACTCTGTGTGGCACCCTAGTTCTGATCAACTGCTCTATGCCAGGTTGATGCATTGCCACACGCAGCTGTTCATTGCTGTAGCCTATGCTCCCACCAAGAAAGCTTCAGATGCTAATGAAGATGAATTCCATGAGCAGCATGCAGGAGTGACTCAATCTGCTTCACTTCACAATGAATGCTAAACCAAGCTGTCCCAGAAATGGCTTTAAGACTATTGGCCCAATTTGCTCTAGAACAATATGAGAGATTTCTCTCTTTTTACATGTCTCATAATATTACTGTGACTCACAGTTGGTTCAGGAGCTTAGATATTCACCAAGAAACCTGAATATCCAATCATGGTTGGCTGAGGAAGGAGCTGAGCCATCTATTGTATCATAATATAGTAAGGTCATATCAGGTCTACACAGAGGTGCAGAAGTCCCAGCAAACACTGACCATTGTTTACTTGTGCTAAAATGGCAATTACCCTCCATTTTCAACCTGAGTGCAACTGTTATGAAACATAACGGCACAACGCATCTGTGAAAATTCAGTACTTGCTAACAAGCACTCTTATTAATAATTACTCCTAATAAGTCACAGTATGTAACGTATTTGGTGCACTTGGCACTCTCCCAGATAATGCAGAATCAGCTTGGACAGCCATAAACATAGAGGCCATTCCAAAACTGCAATGCTACATGTGACACCCTTGGCTAAACTGATGAGACATTTCAAATTCTGCAAAAGAAATCTGAGGCCAGACAGTGCTATGACAACACGGAATGTACATGTTAATGGTGTATTGTTACCCAGGGTTCCTCGACCCAGTAACTTTTAGTCTCTGCGAGTTGGTATCAGGCAATTAACCGAAAGGAAATGCAGTATATCCACCTGCTATATGGCTGACAAAAGACAAATCCAAAGTTCTTTAATTTCAAAGCTTTACTTTATCAGCTTCCAGCAATTCCCCTAGCAATTCCTTTGCCTACGCCTCACCTTATTAGTCTTAAGCACATACACATAAAATAGGTATGAGAGTACCCCAAAAGTCAGGGCACTTGATAGTTACCCCCACAAGTCTGAGGCAGTCTTTGGGTGATTCACTCACAGATTTCCAGATGGCCAGTCCTTCTGTCTGTGCTTGGAGATCTTTTGATCTGTCCACGAAGTGATCCACTGACTCAGACATGCTACCTCCCTCTTACACCCCCAAAATTGCAGAGACATATCAATCAAGAAAAATGTTACATAGCTGACCAAACAGATCAATCACCGGGCAGAAGCAAAAGTTACAGACATGTCACTAAAAAAAATTGTTAAGCATGGAGTCTTGAGTTGTTAGTTTAGTAGCTAGACTTCCCCATAGCCGCAGTTCTAAAATATAGCCAGACTTCCTGTTTTTCACAGACATCTGCCCCAGCATATTCAGAGAGAAAGAATGCATAGAGTCAGGCCCACTTCACATGTTCACTGTCCAACTCCCTTTCTCCTCTCACTCAGTTGCCTGTTTATAGCAAGTTCCTGCAAAGGCCTGAAAACGGCTAAAAGCAGTATGCAGGACACATTGGTGGTCCATTCCAGTAACTGACAGTCGCTTGGACACCTGACTGATTGCTGAAATGACCCCGTACAGTATTTTTGGGGCAAGAGCAAAAGTGGATCGTGAGAACTTGGCAAAAGAGGCAGAAAAAGGAATAAGATCTAATAAATTATGATCTGCATTCAAAGCTAATCAATCACTTTGATAAAAAACTGGACTTTGTGCATGGTTTATGCCAACAAATGAGGCTAATGATAAAACATGCTCACCCAAGACCGAGTCCTACAAAGATGGAAATAATATTATAAGACTGCATTTAACAACCCTGAATGACTCCATGCCCAGATCTGGGCATGTTAGTAGTTGATGCCATCCTTGACCCTAAAATCTGTGTAGACGTACCTACACTGGAAGAGGTCCACTCTGCCATAAAGAAACTTAGAAGAGGGTGTACTGCTGGACTCAACATAACATTTGAACTTCTTAAGTGAGTCATAGATCTCATACGTATAGCATTATTCAAACTTTCCTGTCCAGGGTTGGACTACAGGGAAAGCACCCATGGAGTGGAGCAAAAGGATCATCATTCTGCTTTATGAGGGTAAAGGCCCACACACTGAGTGCAGCAGCTACAGGCCAATAACTCTCCTTTTTGTTCTCACAAAAGTTTTTATGCATGTCCTACTCACTTGGCACCAGCTTCTTCTTGTGAAACTCCATCACCCAGAATAATCTGGCTTCACTGCTTGATCATCTACAATGGATGCTATACTTGCTCTTCATCTTTTATCTGAGATCCATTGTGAATTCAACCATCCTTTGTCAGCAGCATATATAGACCTAAAGGCAGCTGTTGAATCTGTCAACAGAGCTGCCCTGTGGGAGGCCCTAAAAGGCAATGGCGTTCAAAACATCCTCCTAAGGTTTATTCAGGATCTACATAATAACTCGGGGGCACGGATGAGCTGTGGGACCATAGGTCCAACACTTTCTATACTAGATCTGGGTTGAAGCAGAGATATGTCCTGACCCCAGCCCTGTTCTGTGGCACAATGAAATGGCTCCTTGAAGATGTCTTTGTAAATATCAGTACAGCTGTTGGGTCAACTTCTTTCCCAACTCAGATTATGTGGATGATGTCATCATCTTTGGACTGGATCTTAAAAATCTTAAAGATGCACTAGAGAGGCTTTTGAATATGGCAGCTTTTCTTGGGCAAAGGATTTCTTGGGCAAAAACAGAAATCCAGAGTTCTGGCTCAAAAGTCATGATTGAAGTCTATTTAGCTGAGGATAGTCCTGCTTTGAGTAGGGGGTTGGGCTAGATGACCTCCTGAGGTCCCTTCCAACTCTCATATTCTATGATTCTATGATTCAAAACATCTGCGCTGCTGGATAAACTGTGGAAATACTGGGTGATTTCCCCAGACTATACAGTAAATTGTCATCAAATGGGTGTAGCCTGTGTGGCAAACGGCCAGCTTCTCCTAGTGGGTCTCGCACTTTTGCCTCTTATAGTGGGCCAGGGTGTCACTGGTTACCCCTTCTTCCCAGGGAGGGGCGTAGGGATCCGGATCTGCCCGCTCCTACGGGTCCCAGCCCAGGAGCCTTATGAGTAGCAGCTATGTGCTGCTGGCACCTTACTGGCAGCTGCAGGCTTTTCCCCTAGGCCACTCTCTCCCCTCTGTCTTTCTGGCTTCTTGAGCCCAGTACCTTCTTCAGGACTCCACCTCTCTCCCACACACCACTGAACTCCGTTCTGTTCTTCTCCACAACTCCACACACCACCGTACTCCGTTCTATTCTCCTCCACAACGCCGCACACTCCTCTGCTCACCACACACACCTACTCCTTCAACTCCACACTGTCTCTAAGGAGTAGAGGGTTTTTATAGGCACCTGGGTGGGGCCTTAATTGGTGTCAGCTGACTCTAATTACCCTGTACTGACTCTGGATAGTCTACAGGGAATAAAGCCTGGATCATTCTGACAATTACATAGCACCATTCTAGAACTTTCCTACTGCCCTCTGCCCTCGCTATACCACACCTGCCAGACATCCTAAGGAAATTGATCTAGCAGCCTCAGTCCACAGGCTCTGGAGCAAAAAGAAGGTGAAAATAGATACAAAAAATATGGATTTATCCAACCTGTGCACTTCTGATTCTCTTATATGGATTGGAAATATGGGTATTGCTTAAGTATCAGTGGACTGGAGACATTTCATATGTGTTGCCAATGGTAACTACCAGGCGTAAGATAGTTTGAATTTATCAGTAATAGGGATGTATTAATGAGAACTGGCTCATCAGTCACTGTCAGCTGGCACTTTTTGGTCATACAGCCCACTTCAAAGATCAAGTTTATCCACTCTGAGCCCTGAAGATCAGACTTGAAGTCGGGAGGAGACATTGCCTGGACACAGACCAGTGGCAACCAAACAGTCATCCACAACTAACCTGGCTGCACCACATTGGCAGTAGCCCAGAAAGTCGCAGTGGAGCACTCAGGAATATGTCCTGACGGTGGCAAGTCCAAAGCCGTGGAGCCCAGTCTCTTTGGAGGTAAATGTACTGAAAGAGGTAGGGATGTCACCTCATATAGGACAAAAAATTCATGAGGTTCAGGAGTCGACTCAAGTCTCTCCAGTATCAGTGGCACATATTCAACAGACAGAACAGGCGCTGGAATGGGGGCAGAAAGCTGTCTTGAAATTGACAGTTCCCATGGTTTTGGTGGTACCGATGAACAGGGTATGAGGCTCAGTGACTGGGATCAGGAGTCCAGCATTCTATGCAACTTCTTGTTGTGCTTGTGGGCCTTGGAACTCGCTGCTTCTCCACAGTCGGAACTCATGCATGATGCAGTTTCTTTCTTGGACCTTGAGGAAGATTTACTGCCATGCTTATGCATCATGGCTAGGCCCTGGTGAGGAATCCATAGAGCTGATACCTGTGGAATCGGACTGGAGCACCACACCAGAAGGTGCACTCCTCAACTGCTCAGGCCAATGTGCAAGAGGGTTTCCCTGGCCTGGATCTGACTGTGGCTTCATGGCGACCTCCATGAGTGCTTTTTGAGGCAGAGAGCTCAGCTTTCCCGAGTACCAGCAGTGACAGAGAGGTGGATACTGCACCTGGATGTAATATGGGGTTCCCCCAAGAAGTAAAGCCTGCGTTGCTGCTCGTCAATGATTGAAAATGAGTGAGGGCAGGAAGTGCAAGTCTTGAACCCCACCGTCTTCAACATAATTCAGTGCTCAGGTGTGGTTATTGCGGGACAGGGAAAACAACAGAGCAGCATCCTAAGAAAAGTACTACTAACATTAAAAACTACTACTACAAAAAGAAAACAATAAAATGCTAACCTCACTAGAACCTCAGAGTTATGAACACCTTGGGAATGAAGGTTGTTCATAATTCTGAAATATTCATAACTCTGAACAAAACGTTATGGTTGTTCTTTCACAGGTTTACAACTGAACATTGACTTAATACAGCTTTGAAACTTTACTATGCAAAAGAGAAATATTGCTTTTAACCATCTTAATTTAAATGGAACAAGCACAGAAAGTTTCCTTACCTTGTCATTTTTAAAAAAAACTTTCCCTTTATTTCTTTTAGTAGTTTACATTTAACACAGTACTGTACTGTATTTGTTTTTTATTTATTCATTGTCTCTGCTACTGGCTGACTGTGCACTTCCTGTTCCAAAGAAGGTGTGTGGTTGACCGCTCAGTTTGTAACTCTGGTATTCATAAGTCTGAGTTTCTACTGTATGAACAAGAATAAAATACTATTTTCAGATAAGTTCTGAAAGTTCATCACAAAGAACAAGAGAACAGCAAAAGTTCTGATTTGGGCCACCAATTTGGTGGTGAGAAAGAACTGAGGGTGCGGTCAGTCTGCCCTGCCTTTTATCACCTTGGTTGAAACTATGAGGTGGAACAAGAGTGCAGCATGGACTAACAGACACTACTACTTTTAAAAGCGTCAGGTGCCTGGTGCATGCACATAACCCACAGTGTAATCCAACAGGGACCATCACTTGAAGAAGAATATAGTATTCCAAAGGCACTCATGAGCTATGTATCTCATTATAACGATCCTTTCCCAGCCACCAGATTGAATGGTGATAATTAGCAGCCTTACAAGCAAGTAATTCTTAGCAACAAAGTTCCATAGTGGTGAGAAGTCTACATCGACTGGGTAAAGTCGGGTGATAAAGGCAAAGAGCCTTGGTGAGAAACAGGCTGAATGTGACAGTATGCAGCAGAAAAGGAACAGGTATAACTATTACTATCATCATCATGGGTTTCTAAGGACTACCATCATAGCATTTGGGTGCCATTCTTAGTCCTGGTGTGTTATGGTTCTTTTGCCCAGTAGTCTCTTCATACAGATCATGATTAATAGCACTCATATTGTTGTGCAATATAAAAATTCCACAGTAAAACACTGCAGCATAAGTCTCTTATCTACAAGACATCTCAAAGCATGAAATAAGAGGCCTTGAACATTTATCTGTAGAAACTTGAAGTAAGAACATCACAGGGTTTTTATGTTACAGCTGTTGCCTCTTATTAGTCTTGCCAGCAAACTATTCACAAAATTCATGACTGCAGCTAGCGTCCATCATTATGATAAGTCTGACACATTATGGGCAGGCTCAGAGTTTGGTCTCATTTCTTTCTTCTTCTTATAGCCATCTGTAAGCCCCTGTTAATGTACGTGTGTGTTTTTTAAAAGTGAGAATGCTCCAAGGCTGTTTCTAAAATTAATAATAATCAATGCCAGCAGCAGCTCAACATCGCACAATAGCAAGCCAGTCTTTGCGTGTGATGGAAGGAAAACAATGGCAAGAAAGCAGACTTCAACTTGGAGCTTTGCAACAGTTGTTTTAAACAACAGTGAAAAGCTTTATAAAATGTAAAAATGACCTAAATTGTGTCCTTTCTAATCTGTAGCACAAGCATCAAAATACCTGATCTATCTATGTCGCCTGAAAATTCTATATTCAGAGACACACATTTTTACCAAGCTGCTTTGGCTCATTTTTACTAATAACAGGATTTATGCCCAGAATAGCCCCTATCCCTTGAAAATGTACCACTCAGTGTTCACCGCTCTTGTTGCCATATGGTTCTGGTATTTTCACTTTTGGATACATTTTTTATATTGCCACTGAAACAAAAAATTAAACACCTCACGAACAGCTCTTCTGAAACCCAAAATATTATGTGTAAGTTCTCACTTGAGCTTCCCACAGCTGAGAGCCTGTTGGGATGGGGAGAGAGGCAAAGAGAAGAGGAAAGCCGGAAAAGAAGGGAGCCAACATAAAACAGCTTTGAGAGCACACGTATAGGCAATCTGACCAGAACAACTCTTAAAATCAAAAACAGAAATACATGAAAAACACAACGCTAAAATCATAACCTTGCATGTGACATGTGAAATAAAAATCTAGTCAATTAATTACTGAGGGAAAGGGCTGGGTTTAAATTTCAGATTAAGTTATATAACAGTCAGATAAGAAATCAGCAGCAACTGTTCACTTACATGTACTTAGGTAGAAAGAATAATTCAACTTTTTCTCATTACTATACCGACACCAAAAAAGGAACAAACATAAGAGCACCCACTTTTGTTTAACATTCACTTTAAGTAAAGATATGAGAAAATATCCACGTAAATAGGTTATAACAGGAGATGTATAACTCTCACCTTGTTGAATATCCTTCATTTCCAGGTGCAAACTGGATATCAAAATTCCTACTGTTTGAGATCGCTTTCCATCCAGCAGTTTGATAATCTGGAAATACAAAACAAAATGCTATTGTAGTCAGAATTACCACTCTGCAGACGCTTTTATTATTAATGAAGAGCTAGAAATGCTAAATTGTGAATTAATTTGAATGCTACTCAACCCTTTTTATTATTTAAATGTGGTATATGGCTATGACCATCTCAGTCTTCTCCTGGCCTTCTGTAGCTTTGTATATAGGTGACAAGACATCAGCTTCTTCAAATTATTTAAACTTTAACATGGATTTTCAGTTCAAATGAGACAATAAAGCTTGGACTTCAAATAAGAGTAGTAAATACAAGCCAGCTCCAAAATGTAATTCATACCAGCACCAGTAAGGGAAGATTATTCTTTATTTGTAGGTTACTGTCTACCACTAAGAGAAACCTGCATCAGATCTTTATTCAAGAAACGTATATTCTTTCCACTTACACCCATCAGGAGGTGTGGTGCAGGAGTGTGAGACATTCTGAGTATGTCTCATAGCTCTCAGGTGACCTGATAATTTGCATTTCACTACAACCCATCCTCAAGTCCTCACTTCCCAACACATGTTCTTATTAATCAAAGAAAGCTGATGGCTTCTCCTATGGCTCCCTCTCACCGCAGCTCCTAAAACACTCAAAGATTGCCGAAGCGTCCTTCTTTCCAGTGATGACTGATCATCTGCCGCCAAAGCCCAGGAGGAGTGGAGGACTTTGTTCATACTTTGTATATTAGATCATACATGTTAGTGTACTGTGTTGAGCCCAATCTCTTTGTGTGTGGGGGGGGGAGGGGAAGGAGTGACTATAGCATATTAAAATGAACAAAAGATCTACATTCAGGTATGTATTACCTCAGAGAGGGGATAGGCACATACATAAAATATTGAAAGGTGAACCTTCAAAGTTTTGGAGGTTTAGTTCAGCTGATGGCACAGATAGATCTGAGAATTAGGATTTGAAACCAAACTTTCTATGAGTTTTGGGATGTTTGTATCTGTGGTTTGTACCATGAGAGAGATATGATAAGAACAAGTCAAAAAATTTAGATCCAGAGATGAACTTCCTCAAAATTCGGGAGGCATTTCATATACACGGTGTTAGCTCAGGACCATCTCTCATTAATTACTATGAAAATTCAAACCAAAATCTTTACCAAAATCTGACTTTTTCAATCTAGATTTCAATAAGGCTGAAAACTCACGGGAATAAATGCTCAATAGAGGTTTCCAGCACACTATGTCCTGGGAAATACTGTGAGAAGTTGAATTTTAATCCCACCCAGAGAGGCATTCAAATATAAATTAAAACAAATAATTAAACTTTTTCATACCCCAAAGTCTTGATATAAGTTTTGTTATTCCAATATTATTATTAGTGGCTCTCACAATAATGAGAGCTGCAGAGTACGATATAGTTTAAACCTCATACAAATTCATACAATTGCTTATTGCAATACTCAAGTGTCTTATGGGCCCATTCAGGGACATTTAGCAGAGCAGGTACTCAGCCAATCACAAATATAAAAGTGAAATGGGAGTTGGGAAACATTATAAAGACAGAAAGGCTAGTAACATTTTTGTCTGAATAAATGCAAAGATAATTAATATTTATCAAGTGTTAAAAGTGTGCCAGACACTATACAAACAAATAACAATGTACGGTGCCTCCAACAAGGATCTTACAAGCTACTTGTGACCGTACAGTAGAGACTCACCACACAATTTAATGAACACTTGTTACGCTACATATAGCATATTTTATGCCAGCACTGCAAATAAAACATGTCCTGAAAGTCTTTCTACACTACATTCATCATACTGTATGTTAGCTATTAGAATAAGAATATAAAGTTAATTTATTTTATGTGTTTTCTTTGAACAAGATAAAATCCATGTTCTGAATTTTCTAAATATACAAACATACAAAATGACTTGGCTACAAGTCACTGTATATGAATACTTTGCATGCATCCCCTTCTGTAAAACGTGATTTTTTGTAAATGTTAGGAAGTATCCAGTTTATGATGGTCATTTCTGAAGCTGTACGTGAGTCTGCTGATCTAGGCAGCACATTAACTTCTAACAGGGTTAATTATAGGCACGACTAGTATGCAATTTGTATAGCATTCACTGACCTCCAGGTTGACCCTGTTCAGGGGCAAATTCATAGGTTGTTATAAACCCCATTAGACATGCCTAGTTTGAGGTAAAACCTTTCCAGACTATGCCTCATACAGATAATACGACATTTGAAACTAATACATTAGGGAACTTCAGAAAATTGTTGATATGCTCTCCAGATATAATCAAATTACTTCACGTGGCTAATTTTTCTTCTTGTAAAAAAAAAAACGAACAACCCTGCAAATAATGTTAATGCTACATATTTTTTAAAATGAAAATAGAGGTTCATATTGTTTCTAAAAATCTGTATGGAAATAAGGACACCTGGTCACAATTACCAGAAATCAGATTAGACTCAGACTACCTGAAATCGCTTCAGCCAAACTAAATCTCTGTATGATGAAAGGCTAATATTTTATTCATTAGATAGCAAAAATGGTAACAATATGACAGTAGAATAGCTGAAGTAGGACATACAAAACTATTAAAAATACAGTTGTAATGCTATGTAATTGCACAAGGAATTTTGTTGTCAGATTTTGGAACCAAGGAAGAATTTGAGACCTTTTGCAACAACCAGATACAATCAATATTAGAAATAGGGAATATATTTTCTGTGGCATTTCCTTTGCCTCAAATTATGGTTGGTTTTGGGAGGGTGCTGGCAGGGAGGTATAAACCCTATTTGAGAATTTTATATAGAGAACAGATGATGCTTCTTCAACTTATTACAAAGCAGAAGGTAATGAAATAGAACTTTGCACAGGCACCATTGTAATATTTAGTCGATGTTTGTTAAAGATGACCTGGCATTAATCACCTCTCAGTAGTCTCTCCTGCCTGTGGCTGACAGTGACAGGTAAGCAGCTGACTTCCTAGCTGTCAGTTGATGCTGTTCTGCCAGCTGGCAGAATTTGTCTAAGTACTGGACATGGAAGCCAACAGTCTGTCTTTCCTCTAGAAAATAAACACATCACTGAAATGGATGCAGCGCCTTCTGGCCCAATAACAAGAATGTGAATGCTGCTGCTGTCTTATTCATTTGATTCCCTTGTCCATAACATAATTTGCCCTAAGTGGCTTCCACTGACTGGCCATTTTTAGAATATTATTAGGCTACTTGATTTGATGCAAAGCATTCTTTATATGTGTCTCTAATATTTAGTATCTATTGTAAAAGTGGAGATGTACCCATGCTTGAATACATGTAGTTAAATGATTCTGATATCCACATTAAAGGGTGTTTCTCTAGTGCAGCCAGAAATACAATCCATTAAATATTGTACAGCAAACTTCATTGTTCTGTCTAAATTTTGTCCAGGACACTTTCTGGTACATAAAGCTGCAAAGATTAAGTTTATGTAAGCAATTAAAAGCTAAATCCTTCCCTATACTGATGCACAGGTTCTTTCCATGACACTCAAGTGTGTTGGGAGAAATTATTGCTAATATGCTGGACTGCAGATCACAATATCCAACATCCGTACCCAGCTATCTAGCTTGTATACTGCAGCTATCCCCAAGCATTTGTCAGGAGCCTACTCCAAACCAGTTCAGGAGAACAGTTAAGTGTATTCCGCAATGCATTCTTCACCCATTGCCACCCCACATATGTGCTTATGGGATTTCTGCAGGCTAGGAAACATCAGCCATGAGCTCGTCTCCCTCGGCTCAAAGTAAGGCAGGATTTTTCCATATTTAAATAATATATTTAAATAAAAATTATGAGACACCATGTTGTTTTTATATTTTAAGTGCTTCAGGAGACATTAACTTAAACATTAAATTCAATAGGGGAAAAATATCTCCTGTTATTATTTTAAAAACATACTTTAAATAGACATGCAATAGACATGGCACTTGCTCGATATACTATAGAGGCTGGTGAGGTAATATCTTTTATTGGACCAACTTCTGTTGGTGAAAGAGAAGCTTTTGAGCTATACAGAGCTTTTCTTCATAGCTGATTAGCAGTGTCTGAGATACAGATTTTTCTCACTCTACTATTATCAAATTTGTAAAAGTACCAAAATTTAACAATTCCCATCTTTGCTAAAGGATATATCCTACACCCGACATGTGTGCATAACCTGGTGACAAAGAAATGAATCCACTCTTCTCCCCTCTACACAATGAAGGAAGAGAAAGTAAAAGTGGCTGGGAGCAACATTCACAAGAACTCTTCTGCTCAAGTTCAAGCACTGTTTATTACGTTTATGTAAAAAGTTGAAGAGAACCTTTGCATTTCAAATCTGTGAAGCAGCCAACTATTTCTGCAATAACTGCCCTTCTTGCAGAACCACAGAATGAAGTAATTATAATTTCTCATTCACTAAATATAAAATTTGCTGACAGATATGTACTTTTTACTTAAATAATGCTCCTCATTCAAAATATTGACGCTCGCATTAAATGAGAGCACATGTTAGTAATTACTTGAAACCAGTTGTAGATAATAGACAACAGAAAAGTTGTTATCTTCACTGATATTCTGTGTCTTTGATATGATAATCGTTGCACTGAAGGACCAAAAATGATTGATGGACTTTCATTTAGATCATACACATGACACCAATTAGCTGACATTTACCCATTTTCTTTATAAGATGAAGAAACAGGGGCATCAGGTACTTCCATCCACACTGTTCCTTGATCTAGTATGGAAAATACTAACCTCCATAAGGTGACTACCTTCCTGGTAAATCCTCAGAAATATAGTGAAGACAAATGCATACTTTAAAATACATCTCATCTTAGAAACATTAAGATGTAAAGAATCCATATACTCTACATTATATTGAAGCGCTTGTCTTCTAAAATACATGTCTCTTCAAGGTAGATATGGCCTTGTAATTTGATGCTTGCTGAGCCCACTTTTTATTGCATCTCAAAGTCAGTTTCCTAGTTCTATCTCCCTTCCAGCTGCCTCTGATTTTACAGCTGAAATCAAGTCTAGGCCAACAAGTCTGGGTTCTGCAACTCCCACAAGAGAGGGGGTGGGGGGATGGTGGCTTCAAAGCAACATATCTGTGCTTGTCAGTTTGCAAACTGTGTGGATTAGATCTGTTAAGAAGGAGTGCAGAGAAAGGACAATGATAGTTTGTTGTGAAGGGAGAAGTAGGATCTTGCAGTACATACAGTTTTAGACTCTTAAATCCAACATATGAAGGAGTCTATGCAAGGTTTGTTAGTCCTGCAAGAGCATTCTGGGAGATTGCAGGTGTAACAGGTATCCGTGAGGAGTTGTTAGCCTAGCGTAAATCTATAAAGTCTAGGATATTCATAAACCATTAAAATTCAGTGGAAGTTGGGTTCTTTTGAAAATCCCAGCTGAAGTCTTTTCAGTACTTCAGACATTAACTTTTATACACTCGATTCTTTTCAGTGCATAAACACCTACTCACTTAAAAGTTCATGTGCTGAATTTATTTATACTGCATGAACTTTTATGCACACAAAACATTATGGCTTAAGTCTGTGCTTTCAGGATAACATAGTATTTCTTTTAAAATTAATAAGAAATTTCCAGACAAATAACTGTCAACATAATGTTAATAGAGATAGGTAACACAGTAGTTTCAGAAACTACATGCCAAGAATCTTACAACTAAAAGCTAAGCCTTATAAAACATGGAAATAATCAGAGAAGGCAAAGTTGATAAATGGTAAAATTTTCTAAAATACCTAAGTCCCATTTTCAAAAATAATTTAGCTACTTACGAGACTAAATCCCACCAATTTTCAATGGCACTTGGGAGCCTAAGTGGCTAAATCACTTTGGAAAGTGGGACTTAGGTGGTTTTGAATATTTTACCATAAAACTGTAATACCTTTACATTCATTTGACACACACCCCCCCAAAAAAATCGTATCTCTGACCCACGAGACATGCTTATCAAACATATCACATCCTTTTGAATTATACAAACACTTCTAAAATACTTATCTTCAAACTATGTAAGAGTGGGAGAAAATGTTTAAATCCAAATATATATCCCAAACTTTTGTCCAAGTGTTAACAATTGGATAAAGCTAAGGACCTTGAATCTGGATTAGGATATAAAATCCTACCTCCCAATGCATCAAAAGATCAGGATCTTTCAAATGAAGAGTTTGGTTTCAAGCACCTCTCTTCCTTCAAGCCATACATCACAGTAAATCTAATAAATCATAACTGCCTTGCTGAAATTAATAAACAATGCATTTTAAGGTGTATTCCATATACCCATTCTAAACTGAAAAACCATATTTTAATTAAATTATTTAGACATTACATACTGTTTTGTATCTAATTACACATAAAAATGTTAAAAGTACCTTATTAAGGTTGCAAAGTCGAGCATTCAAAAGTTAGGAAGTGCCTCCTTGTACAAATATATTATGATAGTCTTTAATTGCATGACCACATACTATTTTATCACAGGAACCCTGCCTCATTCAGTGCACAGAATGGACAGTGCTCACATAATGGGCAGCTATTGAATATATTGGTTTCTCCTTGTTGTTCATTATGTGACCCCGTGCCTTATTTACTATTCAAATCCTGCTTTGAAGAAAGGACTATTCAAATCCTGCTTTGAAGAAAGGACTATTCATTTCCTCAGAGGCTTTTTTATGGCACTCATCCCTCTGGTATCTGAGTGCTTCACAAACATTAATTAATTAATTTTCACAACACCCCGGTGAGGAGTTGAGGCACAGAAGGGAAATGGTTACTCACCCTGTGCAGTAACTGTGGTTCTTTGAGATGTGTGTCCCTATGGGTGTTCCATTCTAGGTGAGCTGTTCACCCCTATGGCTTTGATTAGAGATTTCTCATAGTGCTGAGAGAAGTGCCTGCTGCATGTGTCTGTGGTCATATTTTGAACTCCTAGAAGATAAGCTGCTGTGATGAGGATCTGACTGCATATATACCAATTCCAAACCTTTACAGCCTCATCGCAGAGGGAGGGGGATCCTCCCCCTCCTTTCCAATTGATAAAGAACATGCATGACACATTGTTAATTGTGACTTCTGTGTTTGTTCTTGATTAGTGGTAGAAACTGGAAATGGGCATCTGGGACTGCCCTGAATTCCAGAAGGTTTAGTACAGAATTGTTTCCTGAGATGTTCACCTGCCCTGAGCCGTGTAGGTGTCTAGATGAGCTCCCACCCCAAGAGGTATGCATCTGTCACTATGATAACTGCTGGGAGCAGGTGGGTGAAAGGGACTCCCACACAAACGTTATGAGTGTATTTCCACCAGTTACAAGATTTCTTGATGAAGGGGAGTATGGAAAGTAGTGTAGTTAGACTGTGTGAATTACCAGTCCAGAGCCCGTCATGAAAATAACACACTCACAGTCTTGTGTGTTCTATAATGAAAGTACCAGATGCCACATGCCCCAACAGCTGAAGACAGTTCTTGACCATGGTTTGAGGGTGCATCTGGATTGTATTAATTATGTTTGATAGGGCCATAAATCTGTGCATCGGAAGGTAGACTCTTGCCTCTATAGAATCCAGATGAGCTCCTATGAATTCTAACTTTTACGCAGTGGTTGAAGTGGATTTTTGAATGTTCAATTGCAGGTCCAATTGGAGAAAGACGTCTACAGCTTCACAAGTTGTCCCTGATGTTATCTCTAGGAAATGACCTTTCAGAAGCCAATAATCTAGCTAGGGAACACCAAAACTCCTTTTCGATGGAGCTGTGCTGCTACCATTGACATGACTTTTTAAAAGGCCCTTGAGACAGATGACAGGCCATAAGGGAATACTCTGTACTGAAAATGGTCCTGACAGATAGTAAAATGTAGGAATCTTTTGTGGGGGGGTGGATTGCTATATGGAAATATGCCTCCTGAATGTCGAAGGCTATTAACTAATCCCCTTGGTCCAGTATTGGAATTATTGCTGCAGGTGTCACCCTTTTGAATTTTTGTGCCTTCACAAAGGTGTTGAGTAGTATCAAATCTAGGATGGGTGTCCAACTGCTGTTTTTTGTTTTTTTTTTTGAACCAGGAAATACCTGGTATAAATCCCTTTCCCTCTGTGCTTCCTGGGAACTAATTCTATAGCACTGAAGAGTAGAAGAGAGTTTATTTCCTGTCGTAGCAGGTTCTTGTGAGAATGGTCCCTGAAGAGGGCAGGAATGAGGCATTGGCAGGTGAAAGAAAAGTGAAGTGGATGGAGATGATCACCAAAGCCTATTTTTCCATATGGGCAGACTTGTCAGATTTGTCCATAGGGACAGACTGCCAAGCCTGCTGGAAGTGATCAAGGTGGTTGCTGAAGGGAGGAAGGCAGGTGAAATACTGCAGTTGGTATGAAAGGGGATGGAAGCTCAGGACCATGACCATCCCATCAAAACTGTTTCCTTCAAGGTGGAAGTTGTGAAGTCAAAGGTTGTGAAGTGGGTGGTTTTAGCCTTTAGAACCTCTGTTTCTTGCGTTGATGTTCATATGACCTCTGGAAATCTGAGAATGTGGCAGGGTAGGATCTCTATGCTGCCTGGGACCTTTTAAATTTCTCTTTTGGGTAGGTGTATAGATTCCTAGAGAATTTAAAGTGGCCCTGGAGTCCTTCAACCTGTGCAGAGATTGGTTATGTGGCATCAGCAAACAGTTTTCTGCCATAAAAAAAAAGGTCTTTGACCATATTTTGGACCTCCTTTGGAAATCCCCAGAGTTGAAATTAGGGATGGTGGATGTGGCATTACCAATTCATCCGAGGATGAAGGAGAGATGTTGGCTAGTGCAGAGATCTCTAGTGCAGAGATCCCTAGCTTCCTGTTCCTCAAAGATTTTTTTCTGAGGTTCTGGTCTCTTGGACAGGAAAGATGCTTAAGGTTGTCTCTCTCTGTAACAACCTCGGTGCTCGAGATCCTAGAGAATTTCTGGTGATAGGCCATCCAAGTATTGCCAAAGATGTGGTGCCATATGACCTGGGTGGAGGCATCCATAGGTGCTCGTATCAGCAAGACGGTGGCTGTGGACATCTCTCTCAAGTGAGACTAACGTCCTCAGAGACCTCTGAAAAAAAGCCTCTATGGGGATGGAGTGGAGAACCTTGGTAAAATATTTGAGAGACCAAAGCAAGATCTTCAACAGAATCCTCCCCTCTTCCAAGTCACTCTGAAGTGGTGGAGCACCAGAAAAAACACAAGGAGAAACTGCTGGTACAGGGTGAATGTTTGGAGATCTGGAAGTCCTGGGTACTGAGAGTGTTGTCAGTACTGTATCCATGACCTGTGCCATGGATGTCAACCTTTCAACGGGAATCCAGATGGAGTCCAAGCAGGTTTCTTTGGTACTAAGTGAGAAGAAGTAGCGCTCTTCTTGCCACCTCACTCCATTGATGGTACTGATGACCACTTGGATTTCGGACTTTATAGTCTTTAGGTTTAACAATACCCTCAGTACCTGAGAAACTAGCAGCCTCACGCGTACCAAGTCAGAGAGCAATGAGTGCTGACACTGCTATGAGACACCTCTGATCAAAGGTGCAAGGGCCACAGTACATGTATAGTGGAACACCCATATGAACACTACTTGAAGAAAAAATTAAATTAGCTATCCATTAATTTTGGGTGCCCAAATTGAGATGGGATGTAGGCATAAAGAAACTTTGTTCCTGTAAAAAACTGTGTAAGGCAGGTCTGCTGTAAGACCACCAATTTCCATTGCTCTTCTAGCAGAGGTAATAGCCATCTGAAAGGCGAGTTTGAAGGACAAGTGCAGGAGGGAACAGGTTCAAAACATGGTCCCTTAAAGGTAGAAAGAACAGGGTTCATATCCTAGACAGGGACTGGTTTAGAAACTGGAGGAAATGTCCTTATGATGCCCTTCAGGAACTTTGTAGTAGTGGGATGAGTAAAAATGGAACAGCTTTCCACTGGAGGTGGAGAGTGGTAATAGCTGCTATATGCACCTGTAGGGAGCAGATTAACGAACTAGCTGTCTTTAATGAGAGAATATACTTCAGAATGAGAGGGATACCTGACACCTCAGCTACTAAGTGATGCTGAGGGCACCTAAGGAAGAATCATTTCCATTTAGTGGAACAGAGAGCAGGCTCGCTCTATGCTTGTTGTCCGTCCAAAAGCCATGCCATCAAATGTCAGGAGACTGAACTGGTGGGGGCCCCAGTGCCTTTACTCTGGGACAGTAATTCCTAGAAAGGCTGCTGGTGGATGCACAGGTGAGAGGCTAGCTGTACTATGATGATGAACCAGAATTGCCTTTGCTACCAGGGTGATATGATGATCACTCTCATTCTGTTGAGTTTAATCTTCCTATGTACCTGAGGAGACAGAGGGGTGGGAGAGGAGGCATACATCAGTGGTTCTGTCCACTGTACCAGGAAGATGTCCTCTTTGGAGTTGAGTCACTGGGCAACCTGGGAACAGTATGCCATGCAGATTTTGTTGTTCTGTGTTGCAAGAAGTTCCAAGGCAGGACATTCCATTGCTAGAAGATATGCTGTGCTATTGATGGGTGAAGTTCCCACTTGTGGTCTATGTGGAAATGGCAGCTGAGGCTGTTTCCCAGTGAGTTTATTACTCCTGGGATATATATGGGTGAGAGGGTTATCCGATGCCTGACACACCTGTTAAAAAGGTGGACTGCTTCTCTGCAGAGTAGGAGCATCTTGTCCTCCCTGCTTGTTTATATAGTAGACAATGGTCATATTATCTGACCTGGACGTATGCAGATCAAATCATAGGCAGAAACATCTTGCATGCTTTGAGAACTGCTCAAAGTTCAAGTAAATTGATGTGCAGTCTGGATTCTTATTGCTACTAGGAGCCTTGAGCTGTCTGGTAGTCAAGATGTGCTCTCCAGCCCAATAGGGCAGCGTCCATAATGAGGCTTTCTAGGTGGCATGAGAATAAAAGGAACCCCCGCACATACTGTGTCTTTGCATTCCCACCATTCAATATTTTAAATAAAAAACAATAACTTTTGACTGAAAATGAAAACATTTAGCAAAAATAGTTAGTCGAAAGGTATTTTTAATTGAAAAATGCTACAAGGAATTTTTTTTTTTTTTTACTAATTTTACTAGTTTGCTATTGTTTTTGCAAAAAATCAATGTCATTTTAATCTGTAAATGTATCAGTAACTATCCATATCTACTTGCACCTGAATAAATTAAATAACATGATTGAAAAACCTAAAAATTCCTACTTTTTCTTATTCTGGATCGTCTTTCTGAGATTTCCAATCAATCCTACAATTTTGAAACATTTTAAATTTTTACTTAAATTACATGTTAATTATGCATCTAAAATAGTTCTCTAAATACTACAAACAAAAAATACCATCATCCTGTAATCTACAGCCCTAGCTACAATCCATCTTATTCTGCATGATTTTATTGTTCATGAGGACTTTAAAAAGGAATTAGGGAAGTAACACAAGAAATTAGTTAAAAAGAGACAAAACATCTTGAGATAAACTCATCAACTTCTGTAGTGAAGATTCAGAATGTCTTTCCTGAAGTCTGTATAAAAAATTGATTTTTGTAAGAAAATTAGGTGCTGTTCACTATGATACTGTGGGATTCTTGACTGGTTATTTTAAAAAAGGGGCAGGGGAGACAGGAAGGTGGGAAAGGGAATGAATAAAGAAGAACAAATAGTTCTATATAAATCCACAATAAGCTTTCCATTACCATCAACTAATATACCACACTGTCGTTAAGTAAAATAACTACTCCCTGTTGGACTGGAAGGAGCCCACCATGATTGATCCATTGGAGCTAGCCAGCAGACATTGGGGATTTCAGAGAGACAATGAAAAACACAAGAATATACAAGGGGATCAGACAGTCTGTGCTACTGTGACTTAGTAACTAGACATTTATCAGAGACTTGTGGATCCTTACTTAAGAAAAGCTTTGGTCCTAGGTTTTCAGTTAACTTCTAAAATCTGATTTTTTATTTATTTTTTTTGTATTTTAAAAGTGATTAATGGGCAAAATGTTTAGTATTACTGATAAAGTGTTTTGGAAACTGCACGTATATATACAAGGAAATGTTTCCAAAAGATACACTTTAGTTCCACCACAAGTTACTGGGCTCGATGCAGGAATTACTGTGTAATATTACCTGGCCTGTGTTATGCAAGATATCAGACTAGATTATCATAGTGGTCTTTTCTGTATTGTATACAACAGTCCTTGGACAACATGAAGATAATTGGCAATACATATTGGGAAAAACAATGATGTATATAAGTTACAATTATATTAAAATTTTAAGCCCAAATCTCTGAAAATAGTTCATGTGAATAAGTCCAACTATATGTTTTTATTTTAACTCACACTTCTACAACTAAAGTGTAAGTTATTTATGGTCAGACTCTAAGGCCTGTTTTTCTGGTCAATTAAGTAGTACACAGTAGTGCCAAACAACTACATTTCTATAAACACTGACTTACTCTGAAGCAATTTAACAATACTGTGGGCTCGGTTTTTCAAATCAACCCATAGATATGGTCATGTAGGCACCCATATAGCATTCCAGCAGTCTAAATGGATGGATATGGGAGTTGGGAATCAAACTGGTTTTTTTACTTTTTTATTCTTCAAATGCCTACAGACAATTCAAGATGTGTGACTCCCAAAGTTAATCTCTTATCTGTTTCCTGAATTTTTTTTCTATTTTCATCCAAGTTTTTCATGTCATCTGTATTTTTACACTCTATTTGTTTCAGTAGTCTCAGTAAACTCTATTCTGTATTTTTTAAAATCAAATTCTATATTGAAATGAAAATTAATCATCATACATCCAGATAAGCAAGGAACCAAATGGTGTGTGACAAAATAGGTAAGGTTTTCCACAAAAAGTGGGTACCATATCACTTGCCACCTATACTGTAAATACTCAGTCCTACCAAACATTAGTTTTTGGACAAAGAGTAAAGAAAAAATACTGCAAGGGACTACTGTATTCACCATAGCAAATTAGTATACAGTTTACATTTTACCAAAAAGGGTAGAAGAATACGTGAACAGGAATATGTATTTGCTCTTCAGAACAGATGAGTAATGCTCTCCATATTTTGGTCCAGCATACCTTAAATTCAGGGATATTACATGCATGACTTGGGGTAGGAACTACAAATAAATGTAAAAAATTTGCATGTGTAATTTCTTCATAAAGTCTGTGTTCATAGATGCTTTTAAAGTCTGTATTTTCCAACTAGATAGTAAAATGTTTTCTTATGGATGAAATTCAGTGAAATGTAGAATGAATCTCCCCTTTCAATCTTTGACTGTGCAACAGCAAATTTAGAAAGTGGGTATCAGGAATTTGCACTATTGAACTAAAAAGATTTACTTATAAAACTAAGTATTGAATACCAGGCATACTCTAAAGATTTATAAAGTAAAATATGATATGAAGAATTTTTCTCATGTGAATCAGTATGTAATATCAGTATGTAATATCCTTAAAATGCATTTATACAGACCAAAAAAACAACCTTCCTCTTTATTAACACATTATTTGGAGTTTTATAACTGTGATGTCCTATTTACAACTAGTTTAATTATTGTATTGCGACAAATAGTTTCTGATAAAAATGCTTTAAAGATCTGGAGGTTGTCAAGCTTCTTTGTTTTTCTAATTATGTATGAAAAAGGCAAAGATTATATGCAAGGTGCCCTCTTGTGGCTCTTACCAGGTAAACTCAACTAAGCTTAGGTCATATAATATATAATAATGTATTGTTCTGAGACTTCTGCAGTAACAAAACAATGTCAATCACTTCATAGACTAACACTCTCTCTTCTTTGTCAGACTCCTTATTTTACTTTCATATCATATTTCTATGTCCAATTTTTAAAGTGTGAGTAACAATTTCAGAAAATATGACAGTTCTGAAGATATCTGAAAGTGTTTAGCGGCACTGTCACTTTAACTGTACTGGGCCTTTTATGATAAATAAAAGTGGAATGCATTTATTATCAATTTTCTTGTAAGATCCCTTGAACAGCTCAAAAGGCTGCAGACCTTATGCTTGCAATGACATTAAGTCTTCCAATAGTCAACATAAACTTAAATTTGGATATCTAGCTAAGGATGAAAAAGAAAATATCTATTAAGCTATTTTGCTTTAAAATACAATTACTTATAATTTGCATGTCTATGCACACTCTAATCAATAGCAAAAGAGACTGTATAGAGCCTGGCTCCTTGTGTGAGAGTTAAGTCTACATTCTTATGGCTCTACACACAACTGTTACAAATTGTGGCTCACAGACAACTGGTTATCTATAGAGATGTTGCTGGTGCCATAGGAAGATAACAGATCACTTATTTCTGGCTCCAACTTGCGAAGAAAAGGCTGAGCAACCATAGAAATGAGCAAAAATGAGGCAGAGCCATCCTAGATGCCCTCACTAATGACAACTGCTGTGTAACAGTAGGAGAGGCAACAGGAACCACACACAAAGACTGCAGTAACCTGAAGGGCTGGAACCACCACCAACAGAAAGAACTACCAACAGGAGAGGAGCCAGGGGCTTCCAAAGTGACCAGTGTGAGAGGAACGTTTGGGGAACCAGCCAAGAAGAGAACCCGACAGTATGTGCAAGTATGTGAAGGATACTAAGGGTAATAATAAGGCCAGCCATAGGCATCTTGCCTGCCACGTGGAAAACGTTTTCGGTGTGGTGGAGCAAAAAATAAAAAAGCCAGAAACACACAAACAAACAAAACAAACAAACAAAACAAACAAACTCCTCAGAGGCAGCCAATCAGTGGAGAAGGAAAAAACAAAACAAAAAATGGCCAAGTCTCACAGTGGCACCACCTCTTTGCCAGCAACCAAAATGGTAGAGAAGCATGCACCAAGGAAAGAGAAAAGAATGGAAGAGGGAGATGAAACAAAGAGCAAAATTAAGTAGCGTTATTAAGTTTTCCCAAAAAGGAAATCAAATTATTCCCGGCAACTAAATAAAGGAAAAGATTTCAAATATTTTGCTTTAAATTGTAAATATATTTGAAGTGTACTTACACTTACATAGCACTCATGCCCATTCATTTTCAGTATTTATTTTGTTTAAAATTTCCTGAGAACTCGTCAGTGTTTATTACAAAACATTTAAAATAGGGGAAAATGAGTGGAAAAATTAATGTTACAGTTTTCTGGGTAATATTGTAGTTAATATTGAGATATGGAAAGGCAGAAAAAAGCAACAAATAGAGAAAAGTAAGAGAACTGAAAGTAAAAGCAGTTTAATGCTGTGGTTTATTTAATAAACTGTACATTAACAGTATGTACCATAGCATATGTAGGTATGTAGGTGCGTGTGTCTTCCACTGCACTGCCTTACTTTAATAGACAGTAAGGAGTTTAATAGACCTGTATCCTTGGACTAAATTATGATTAATATAAACACATCTATTTAATGTAATGTGTTCGATTATTTTTAACAATCAATATTTCTATTTACTTGATAATTTGGGTGAAAATAAATAAAAACCAAATAGCAGCTTTTCTTAAGACCTTGGAATTTTTCAGTATAAATCCATAACTGAAAGAACTTTAACACCACTACTGGCATGGACTCCAAAACTTGTGTAATGTGAAGCACACTCATTCTTTTATGCCTCACATTTTCACCAAAATTGTATCTTTTTTCGATACTTTGTATTTGAACTTTTATTTTAAATATTTACAAAGATGTTAAGATCATAGAATGCAGGTGCTCCTCTGTAAAAACAGCAATGTGTAGATTGTGCACAAATGGTTCAATAATTCATTTATAAGCAAAACATAAAATCCATCTATTATACACTAACATAATAATTCTTATTTTAATATATTCAAGTTTTGTTGGCAGTTTCTAGCAAAGAGAATGTAAATCTTTTTTTTAAAAGGTGGAAACATGAATGTATGCAACAAAGAGAATGTAATTTTGAAAAATAATGAATACCTTTTTTGACTTTGTTTTCTTTTCATAAGACTCTGATAAGCGTTTTCTCTTTTCCTGAACTGCGTCTTTGGAGAATAAATATTCAAATTCACTAGTATCAACTATATCAGGTTCTTCTAATGAGTCCCATAAAGTTGGCATAGATGTTTTGCTAAAAACAAAATTAAAATTTCATAAATTCATAAATAATATACTTTCCTGAACAGATTTTAAAACCAGAACAGCAGCCGAGTTCAGCCAGCAGATAAATAACTTTTCCTCTCTCATTTACTAAACCTAGTAAAGTGTCAAAAAAAATTGCAGAAGGCAGCATTAAAAAGTACATCATCATTTAGGTACTTACCTAAACTATTCAAGCCCATGGGTTATCAAAAATTATTATTTATTATTTTGTACTGCCATAGAAAGATCAGGGTAATAACTTGTGAAAACAAGCTTTCATGGGGCTGAGAGCCACAGTCACAGCATGCATGGGGGCTGACAGCTCATGTCCCCCCCCATAATAACCTTTTGACCCCCTTGAGGGGTCCCGATCCCCAGTTTGAGAACCACTGGAATACTGCAACAGAAGCCTTGTGTTATTCTCCCACATGTGCTTAGAACAAGGGAATGCACTATGCAAATGAAAACTAATACAAACAGCTGACAAATTTTCCTGAACCTCAAGGAAAATGATGAGTATTTGAGGGGCTGTCGGCATTCTGAACGCCTTAAGACCATTAAATTTTAAAAAGGGAAGGCAGTTTCTCTCTCCCACAACCTCCAAGTATTATTTGGTGCACATCCTGACTATCATTTAAACATCAGAATCTGAGAGTAATCTCCAGCTTTAGTTGAAATTTGGGAAATCAAATACATAGTGCAACAAATTGAGTGCTTCAGTATTGAATTGCTTTTGTTCTGAAACTACAATACCTCAGAAAGAAAGTAAGTGGGATAAAATTATCCTCAAGACTATTCTTTTTATTTCAAGCTTAGCAATAGAAGCGGAGTCCTTTTCTTCCAGCAGGTGTCACTAACAGGCAATGGTATTATTAACCATCATGAAATTATGTGGAATTGAAGAATAAAACGTCAATATGCAAATGGCTGCTGTCACCAAATGATTACTCTGACTTGGTGCAATAGGCAACAGAATTTAATATATATCCATGTATGGAGGGGAGGAGGGAATAAACTAAAAAAATGCAAATGATTATTTTCCATGCATTTGTGGTTATTTCCATCTACCTTGTAATTGAGTTTCTGATGGGATTTCCAATACTTTTGTAATTGGAAGGTAATTATTCAAGATTGGATATCTTTTAAAAAGATATATTGTAGCTCAAACAGAAGTTATGGTCTTGATGCAGAAATCACTGGATGAGGTTCTATGGCCTGTACATGTAGAAGGTCAGCCTAATCGATCACAATGGCACTAAAATCTATTAATCTACTTTTCAATACCATTCACATACTATATCCAATACCTAATATTTACTTCTAAGTTTAGGAATATAGCCCAAAAAAACATGAAACTACCTATTCCAAAGTATTTTGTTCCCTTTATGTTAGAAATCCTTTTCACTGTAAAGTGAACTCACATTTTAGTAATCACGTAATTTTTCTCCCTGATATTTCACACTGAGGATTCTGAATTATATTGTTTGTGTTATACTGGAATTAACATTGTAGAATTAGTAGTTCCCTCATAGACTCATAGACTCATAGGTCAGAAGGGACCAATATGATCATCTAGTCTGACCTCCCGCACAAGGCAGGCCACAAAAACAGAAGCCTCACAAAAAAATGGTGCTCTCATCAGAATAAACGCAAAAAGATTTAAATAAATAAAACACTTTCAGATTTGAGCACATTTTAACAACCTAACTGCATGTTGATTTTACTGTAACAGATCATTCATGTGATTTTAAAATTAATAAACCCAAAATATTTTTTAAAAGTGGATAAAAATACATATAAAATATACTTCAAAAATAAATCTTTCCTTTTCATATATAAATCAGATTAAAGTGTCCCACATCTGTGCTACTGTACTGAGACTCCTACACGCCTGCTCCAAAATCATAGATACATAGATTTTTAAGGCCAGAAGGGACCACAACGATAATTTAATATCACCTCCTGCATCAAACAGCCATATAATTTCACTTAAATTCTTGCAACTTCCGGCTGAGCTAGTAATACCCTGCTCTGCAACAGAACCCTCCTTTTAGCTGTCACTTCGCGCTCTTTGCTATTGTGATTAATCAAAAGAACTGCCAGCGAACGTAGCAGAACTTGAGAGAAATCTGCAGAAAATGAACTCTGAAATGCAAAAGTGTCCATGTCTCTCTGTCTTTTCACCAAGTGGTGCTGTAAGCAAAGCTGGCAAGGAAAATGCCAGTTCATCACACCCCACATTTTTCATGGAAACATGTCAGGTTTGATGAACTTTTGACAAACAACCACCTGGCAAGCTGCTGGGAATTCCAGGCTTTCAGGGTCTGAGGGAACTACACAGACTGCCTTGGAGATGCAAACCCCAAGGCTTCTAGGGTCCTCAGCACTGCAGCAGCCCGATGTGGACTGCTTCCAGAATTCCATGCCAGCTGCCAGCCCAGGGATCCTTCAAAGAAACAGTTATTCATCTATTTAACCTTACTCCCACTGACTCGCACGGAACTCTTCACAGAAGTTAAACACAGACATAACCAGTTGGAGAATTGGGGCCACAGAGCACAACACTCTCCCTGCCCCAAAGATCATGCAGTCTAAAATGATGAGACCAGCAAGCAATAATAGACTAACTCTTTGCAGTGATATTAGATGCATGTCTATTGCTTTTTATTTTACCCTTGCCTATTTGCTGTATTTGTAAATCTTGCCTGTTATCTACTACTTTTGTTTTAACTCATGCCTTTTACAATTTTTAGTTATATTTTTCCATTTAAAAAACTGTTGCTTATTATCTATTGTGCTTTTTAAACCTTGGCCTATCGTCTGATTTTTAAAAAACTTCCCCTTCCCCCCATTGCCCGCCCCATTTTTTGCTCTATCTTTAACTTTTCTTTATCGCTTGCTGTTTTTTCAAAATAATCCTTAAATACTGTACATGGTCATCCAACGTAAGTTATACTTATGAATCCAAATGAAATAACTTTTTACCTGGTGTCTTTGATTTGTATCCTAGTCCAGTACAAAGGCTTCATGGGACAGTTAGGTTCAATGGCAGGCTTTCGCGGACCTTGGTTTGAAGATAAAGTGCTACTGAAAAAGAACCCAGGAGGTGGGGGTGGGGGTGGAGGCCCATTTTCCAGTAGAGGTGGCCCACAACCAGGCAGAGGAGGTGGACCAGGAGGTGGTGGTGGCGGAGGTGGAGGCGGCATTGGTGGTGGAAGATTCCCACAACTTGGAGCAAGTGGAGGTGGCAGTGGTCCAGATCCAAACTGGGATGTCACTGGAGTTGATCCGAAACGTGGTGGCAAGGGTGGTGGTGGAGGGACTAAAGCTGATAGTAAAGGCTCAGAAAGAGGAGGTGGTGAAGGTGGTAGAGGTACTAATATTGGTTTCAATTCACAAGATAAACTTTCTGAAGACTGTGTCTGGTGACAAAATTCCATATTGCCATTCGGGGCAGAAATATTATGATTTAAAGAAGAAATATTAAGCTTTTTAGGTACTATTTGGTTATTCTTCACAGTTCTGTTCCCCTCTTCGCTAGGCTTTATGAAGGTTTCTCTGTCAGTTTGTATATACACATTTCTGTAGGTCTTTGGTGGGTTATCTTCAGTGGATACACAGACGTCCTTTGCTTTCTCATTTCTTCTATTTAATTTGTTTTCTAGTTCATTCTTGAGATCTGCAATGGTTTTCTCAAGCTTTGTGGTCAATACTGCATACTCTCCCCGAATTTGAAAGATCTGGAGTTCAAACTGAGACTGTGGAAAAACAAAAACAAAAAAAACTACCATGTAAAAACTCATGCGTAATTCGGTATCATATAAGGATGTGGCACACTTTATGCAGACATACTGCTGACTAAAAGTGGAGAATTTTACAGGTCTCCGAGTTCCAAATTTCTTTAGTTCTTTTATGAAAATTCCCAGATTTAATTAAATTCATGAAAAGTAAAAATATTTTCTTCAGTGAAGCACCTTTCATGAATAATTACTCAGAATACATCGAAAATACAGTTTACTAACTGAGGCCTCGATTGTAATTTGCCTTAATGCAAACATGTCAGGCTCCCCCCAACGCTAAGCAGCCACGTCAGTGCTTTCAGACTCTTTTATCAAGAACCAGGTTCAGTGTGAAGCACAGCATCTGAACACCAGATGCTGCTTCCAGAACAAATGGGTGGGGAAAGGAAAGCATGAACGCTCCACCTTCTCTTTGTGCCATCGCACAGAATTGGCAGGGTGTATAGAGGGAAAAAACCTGCAATCTTTCAAGGGCTCAAGTAAATTACCTCCATTCGTCTCCACTCCACCAAAGCACAGGAGGCTATGTGGCACTAAGTAATTCAGTCTAGTTGTAAATGAGTGTTACTTGGCTGCATTTAAAAAAAATAAATCCTTTGTCTATATACGAAACTTTAGATTCTTTTTTCCATTTCATTCTTTTAAGTCTGGTGCTTTAAAAAGGGCCTTGTTTTCATTTTTCACTTTCATCCATTTGCATTGACTGTACATTGTCATTAACATCTATTTCACCAGCTTTTCATGTTCACTAATTTTAATTTTTTGTTCATTTTCTTTTTTACTTGTTTGTTGGTTTTATTCTTTGGGGGTTTATCTTATTAATTATCAGGATTGTACTTTTGAACATGATTCAAACTCTTAATATTTGTATTAAATAAATTTAAATTGATCAATTTATACCATTTACAAAGTTCGATTAGAAATATCTGGTTAAAATGGTTTTAGATTTAACGTTGCTTGCATTGTATTTTGTGCTAACTTTCATAGATACACACTATATGCTTAACATACTGAGAAATTAGAGAACAATTTGAACTTCTCAAAAAACTGACCTTTCCTAAACTATCTACAGGAAAATTAAAATTGCTTCTCAACAAGCAATACTAATGTATTAAAAGCACTCCCCACTAACAACTGCTGTCACACACATGCAAAACACCCTCCTTCACGTGTACAGTTTTTATTGAAAGATTAAAAATGTCATATTTTTTCAAAAAGCAATTTAAACTACAAATCAGTAAAATAAACCTTTGATCCGAAAGGGAATTAAAGAGATTTTGTTGTGATAAGTACAAATGACAGACACTTAAAAAAATATCTAACCAATGAAAAACACCTAAAAATTCATATCGCAAAACTTTGGTTTTTATGCTATAAAATTAAATGGATGTATTAATTGTGTTACAAACACTCCAGGGTAGTCACACGTGTTATATTAATAATTGTGTTATTATTTTATTAATAAATACAAAATTTGTGACCATTCAATAACATCTTTGTGAAGTAATCAGATAGTGATGATCTTAACAAAACAAAATCAATACTTCCCCTCCCCGTCACTACTGACAGACCTACACAAGTGAAAAAGGAACATAACTGATTTACAGGGGAATCATTTAAATTGACTGTATAATCAAGTGTGTCAAAAGTAAACAAATGGACAGTTTTGACTAAATGCTCCTTTTCTCTATAAAAATGTATAAAGCCAGGGAACATGAACTAAGTACCTACAACGCAAAAGCTTGCAAACTTTGCTTTCTACTGTAAGTAATCCCATTTTGTCAAGTTCCAGAACTACGCTCAATAGTGTAGTATTTGCAAGATCAGACCTTTGGATACAAATGTCTTTAAAGTGACTTTTTCATGTCTTATTATACTGTACCCTTTTTGGTCCTCTCAAATATAGTAGTCAGCACACTGACAGACATTTAAAAACAATAGGCCACTTCAAGCTCTCTTTTTCTTCCATATTGTACTATTATTTCTCTACCAAAGTTTATTCTGACTTACTTTAGTTACTAGTTCAAACTTTTTACCCCACTCAAACACAAGGATACTAACCTGTAAATGATGTAATATCTTTGAAAAATGCAGTGGATTTATCTAAAAAATTCAGCAATTTAAATTTTTTTCACAGTATTTTTCCCTTCTATTTTACATAAAAAACTTCCCAACAGAACAAAATGGGAGAATAAAACTATTTGCTTTTCAAAGTGAAAGCTTTTCCTAGCTGTAAATCTGGAGCAGCGTCCTTAAAAACATATTCTAGGACAACCACAGTATATTGTCAAAGCTACTTGATGGATTTAATTTGGTACCAAAGCAATTGCGATGACGATATATATATATATATAACAAATCTTTGTATTTAAATATACATAGTGTGGTTTAAAACTATTGCTTTGACTCAACGAGAACTGTCTCTTAGATGGTAGTTTGTCTTTTTCTTTTTATTAGTTTATATCATTATTTTAAAATAACTTTCCACTGTAAGAAACAACAGAATTGCTATTTTCAGCTAAGTATGAGTTGTCATATTTTCTCTGGATTTTTAAGGTCAAACTGTAAGGAAAAGAATTCCCAAAACTTCAGTTTTTCTAAATATTTTGCTACAGAGATATCTTATGCTGAGATTAAACATTTATCATCAGGCAAAATCACACACAGCACAAAAGAAAATGAGTTCCAGCAATAACACATATTGGAAATCTGACCTGCAGAGGATCTAGTCCATTGGCTCTCAACCTTTCCAGACTACTGTATCCCTTTCACGAGTCTAATTTGTCTTAAGTACCCCCAAGTTTCATCTCTCTTAAAAACTACGTGCTTACAAAATCAGACAAAAATACAGAAGTGTCCCAGCACACTATTACTGAAAAATTGCTTACTTTCTCATTTTACCATGCAATTGTAAAACAAATCAAAAGGAACATAAATATTGTACTTATGTTTCAGTGTATAGTATATATAGCAGTATAAACAAATCATTGTCAGTATGAAATTTTAGCTTACCGAAAATATTCTTGTGGAGAATAAAGGAAACAGCTATTTTTTTAAATAAATACTAGATGAAACAACTTCAGCTTGCCCGTATGGTGTTATCCTGACTAGCTACACAGAGTTAAATAAAAAAAAAGCTGAAAGGAAGAAATTAACAGAAAACTAATTAATGTCAAAAATAAGGACACCAAAGGCCCTTATGGGAACAACATTGGGAATGCACCTGCCTGGCTGCAACTGAGCTAATGTTTCTTTTCCCAGGCCAAACCTTGGATCACGTGCTAAAAACTTAAAGATGCTGGGTGGCTAAGCAGGAAGGAGAGTGAGTGGGTTGTCGGCAGCTGACAGACACATACCCTGAGAGAGAATGTCCCAGAGAGCGCACTGCAGAAGGCAGTCTGTCTCTCCCAGCCAGAAAGGGTATTTACTGGGCTGAGGGGTGCTTACAAAAGAGGAAAGCTAAAGGTGCAGGTAAGACTCATGCATTTAATCCTTCTACTGTTTTACCCCTTTTGCTCTGTATGCTATGTTCCTTTGGGTGAAGGAATAAATAATACTTAGTTTTGAAGAAGTGTTTTTTGCGTCACTAGTCAGCCTCTGTTACAGGCTCCCAGAGTAAAAGGAATTACAGGGGCCAAGCTCTGTTGGTCCTATTGTGGTAATATAGTTGGGAAGCGATGGGGGCTAGTGTGCAAAGATCCAGTCCCAAAGGAGTTGGATCACGGAATTTCACCTGAGTGACAGGAGCAGGAAACCAGGCATGTCACCAGAGGGATGCACTCAAGAGATACAAAGAGGTGCAAAGCCCAACTTGTCCTGCAAGCATAAGTGTACATTAACATATACGTGAAGTCTGATTAGCCACATATTTGGTCTAATGTGGCTGGATTTTGTTCATATTAAGTTAACAGTGAAAAGCCTACAGTATTTAAGGCATCAACACAGGAAAAGCATTTGTTACTGAGAGCAGACCAAAACCAGTACGATTTCATGAGAAGTAAAAAGCTTCTAGAACTATCTGCTCATTTTGATTTGTCTGGTACCTCCAGTGATGCCATGAAAAGAGCTGTCTTACCTAGTGGGCTATCGGCACGACTGCCACTATGTATAAAAGCTTCCTGACAAAATCTGTATGACTGCCTGGAAACGGGACACTTCACACTGGAACCTGAGCAGAGTGAAGCGGTTTTTCTTACTTTGGCCACAGTAAACATGTGCTTTTTGAAAAAAAAAAAAGCGGAAAAACTGATGTTGATACAAACCTTGTTTGTGCCAAACACCGTGGAAAAACTGTTTATTAGTACTTTGGTTGTATGAAAATTCTCTTGCAAAGCCAAGGACAGTGAGATTATCTGGATTATCTGCCTCACAGTTTGGATCAGACTGGAGACTAATCAGACGTCTGTGCCTGACTTCCCCTACCCCTTCATTTTTCTAAATCTTACATTCCTATGTCAATTTTTGAAGTCCTACGTTACATTATTTAATCTGCTTGTCCTTGTGTGTTTCTTCTCCTCCATCTTTGGATCTCTATGCAATGAATAATCCACGCTGATGAACGCAGGGGCTGGTGCTTGCTCTAAATGGGTCAGATGAGCAATCTTTCAGATGGAACTACAAGGGCCATTTGTAGATGCCACATACCATACTGAAAGGCATTCTACTGAATACACCTAATTACAACGTCTCTAAATTCAAATTGCAAATGTATTTCTTGTTACCAAAATCCTAATGGGTTCATTAATATACTATAAAAAACACTAAGATATTTAAATGTACAATTATGGAAAACTAATAAAGGGATAAAGCTAATAATATATTTAAATATGAACAAAAATCAAAATAAATTCTGAAGATATTTATTGTGACAAGACGATAAAGAACAGAGAAGCTAGACAAGATTTGATGTCTTTGGGAAGTTTTGTTTGGCATTGTTCAGAGTCAACAACAAATAGTGATGGCTGTAGCAGGTAAACATGGTCTCACAAACATGGGGCCCAGTGATGCCTCCTTGATCTGCGCGTAGAGGAGCACCCTATCTCTGCTGATCTCCTCAGGTAATTTATACTTGTAGCGCTTTCTGTGAATCGGGACATTGATGTTGTAGGGTGTTGTCAGCCTCCCTATATAAGTACAGCATACTGGCATCCCAACATACAATTCAGTGACTGTGAATGAAGATTTGTTCTCCCCTAAATGCTGGAACAAGAAGTTATTTTTTTCCAGGCCTCTCAGATTTGAGAAGGTGAAATGAACCAAGTGGCTGGATGTAGAACCTTAAACAACTGATCCTCTGATTGTTTTCTTTTGTCTTAAACTGAAAACAAAAACAACAGTTGATGCCTTCTCTCCTAATAATGGAATAATGGAACACACTTTCCATTTTAAAGCCTGGCATCAGGCAGAAACCTAGCTCTTTTTGGACAGCTACAGTTCTCTTATCCTGCTGGAAAATCTTTCAATGACATTTAGTGGAACTGAGTCTGCAGGGCAAGAAGAATTTTACAGAGCCAAGACTGTACTAGAAACATGTCCCTATAACTAACTCACTTCAGAAGCACAGCTTATATAAACCAAGCAGCATTTCTGCTTAAGAGCATTGAGCTTGGGGAGCATGAACTACAGCTTTAGGAAGGAGCTTCAAAAAGTTAGAGTCCAATGAACCTCCTCCCCCCCTTATTTTTAAATGACATATTTTGTCTTGCTCACAGATGTAGAAAGGGATTTGAAACAATTTATTGAATGCTGCATTGAAAGGACTGGATAAATGCCACCAACACAGATGATCAGTTCACAAGATAAAAAAATTCAGAATTCAAGATAGCACTGCAAGTAGTTCAGTTAGGACCAATAAATGATAGCTATAAGCCTTAAATGATAGATATAAACCATTTCATTTAACTTCCAGATACACACATACATTTGAAGAGTAGTTTTTTGGCCCGGACAGGGACCTGGATGAAAACTGAAGAGTCCAGCTACTCACATTTGTAAGTAAGGGAATATAAACATGCATTATATGGGCACTTTGAGTTAATCTATAATTAAAATTACACTGAGATTTACTGAAGGATTTAAATCCCTCTTTTAAAAACATTAATTACTCAGTTTCTTCACCAAACTTGACCCATTAATTCTGCAAAGGATAATTCATTTTTCTCTCTCTCTTTTCCAAGAGATGACTTTTCAAAGATTTAAAGAGGAATGATTTTTAAATGTTCATGTTTTTAAAATTTGGGCCTCGGAGTACAGGGTTTTGGAATTTTTTTAAATTTTCCCTCAAAATATGACAAACTATAGTTTGCACTAACATCAAACTTCACATACAAATGCTCATGACATCTCAAGCACAGGCCACTTTAAAATTTCAAAATTAAATAAAAGTCAAATCATCCCCTTTATTCATCTCCATAAAAGAAGACGCGACAAATGTGTCAATTTCCATTGGCTCCTTCCATTCTCTAGTGCTGTCACCCTGCCTCCATGCATCTTTGGCACAGAGTGCCCAAATGTCAATATCCTTTGAAAAGATACATGTAGTGACTTTGCAGGTATATAAAGGATCGTACATAGGCAGAGGCAGGCTAGTTCGGATAAGGTAACAACTTATCTGAACTTTCACCCAAAAGTCAGAATGAATCTTTGAGGTTAAATTTTTTTCCATAAACTTGGCTTATATATGTAGAAGTTTGGCTTTATCATGCCTGGCTTCAACGGGACTGGAAACACTGAGTGAAAGGATATTATCGCAATATTTCTGACCCTGCCAAAAATAAGATATATACTGGATTTCTTACAAGAAAATCTGTTCTCACAAGATTTCAAATTGTAAAGGGGTTAGTTCTTCAGAAAAGTATGCATATGTAAATTCAGAAAAGCATCTGAAACAAACAAGACCTCCTCAGTTTGGATGTTTTCCCATATTTAATGATTGCTATTAAGGGCTATTAATGAATCCTTTCTGCAACTTCCAAAGTAATTTAAGAGCCAAATCCTTTGAAATCACTTGGGTTACTGCACGAATAAGGATTTGGCCCCAAATGTTACTCACTAATCTCACAACAAAAAATGCAAGGAAATAAAGGAACCATCAAGATACCACAAATTCATCTAAATGCCCATTTCACTTGACTGCTCTAGCTACATGATAAACCAGCATTGACATAGCAGTAGTGAATATATTTGTCTTTGTAGGCATGAAACCATTTTGGCCAGCTCATTTTTGGTACTGAATTTGAGACTGAATTTGAATAGAAAAAGAAAATAAATCAGTTGGTTTACATGTTTCTCATTTGAAACAGAATTCTGGCATGTTGTATCTTCTCATTCTCTCAAGCTTAGCAATAGACAAACTGTAGGGTGAAAATTGTTAGTTTTCCACAGACAGACTTCATATAACACAGTGGTTTCGAGTTACACACTTATTCATTCAAAACTGTCACATACTGTATGGCGAGAAGGTTGCACAAAAGTGAGTTTCTTTGTACAGTAAAGAGCCGAACTACATTGAGCACATGATGTACTTGTTACTCCAGGCAAAATGGACGTGGGAAGTTTAAGGAAAATAGATCCGTGCTGAGAGCAAACTGTAAATAAGCACAGAAAACACTTATAAATGCAATAAAAAAAAACTGTTCACAGGTGCTTAGAAGTTATTGGGTCTTTTGGTACAGCACAAAAGAACAGATTTTTGTTTTTGTTTTTTAAGACCTGTAAGACACTTTGCAGATGAAAAAGTACCATGTAGATATTAAATAGTATGATTACTAATAGGAGCTAAAAAGTAAGACTAGAAAACTGATGTACTGTGTAGACATTCGATTTTTGCATATGAAAGGCACAAAATTATAATAGTTATGTCATATTTTAAAAGAGTAGTAACTTCATAGTAGTGAAATGGACTTTAAAACGTTTTTGGAAACTAATCATAAACATACATAATTTGTATTTTACAGGAAAAAATGCAATTCTACTTCACAGGAATAGATAACAGCACTGCGTATCTTACAGAGATACTACCTTCAGATTTTTACATGTTTTTTCCTTTTTCTCTCACCAGTTTTGACCCTATTTCTCTGCAAAGTATTTATTACATGCGCACATATTTGACAGATTTTTGACAGCAGACATGTTAAATTCTAATTTCAATTTGTGAATTAAAACTTTATTCTATATTAAAAGGGAAGTGATGAGAATATTAAGGTCCTTTTAATGGCTAATAGGCAACAATAAAAAAGTGTCATGATTTCATAGAGATTAAGCCTAAGACCCAAACAGATGATTATATCAGCTAGCCTGACTTTAAGAATAACATCAGCCATTACATTTCACATATATACTCTTATATGGAGCCCAGTAAACTAAAGCATTTCAGCCCTCAGGGAACTAAAATGGTGTGTGAAACAGGCAGAGAACAGAAGATTTCCGGATACCAACAATGCTCAAGACTCCTGGAATGGCAGGGTCTTGAGTAGATGAGATATATGCAGATGATCCTAGCAAGCAGTTTACCCTCAGGCTGAAGAGGAAGGCCAAAAAAACCCCAAAAAACCCACAAAATCTTTGCCAATCTGACCTGGGGAAAAATTCTTGCCTATCCAAAGGTCTGGCTATCAGTGTGACCCTGAGCATGTGAGGATGGCAGACAAGCTGGGCATCTAAGAAAGAGGATTTTCTGTACTACCTCGGAGCACTCCTCCACCATGCACATTGTCCTATCTCTACCAATGGCCAATCTCTGATGCTTCAGAAGAAGACAGAAAAAAAGTCAGAATACATCTGGCCAATTATGTGTTGAGGAAAAAAAATTCCCTTCTAGTCCCTGCTGGCTGAAACCCTGAAGAATGACATTTCATTGTAGTCATCTAGTGCAGAGCCATGTTGAGGGCAATTCAGACAATCCTGTCCTCCCCATAGCCCATAATGAAAACAGATGAACAAGGGATTCATAGAGTCTCAAATTCCAGGGCCAGAAAAGACCACTGTAACATCCAACCCATAGCTGGATTAAAGCATATCTTTTACAGAGATACCTAAACTTGTCCTAAAAACTGCAGGAGAGGGTGAGTCCACACCTCTTGCAATAAGCTGTCTCAAGGTTTAATAACCCTCAACTGAACCTTATTTTGAGGGTGAATTCATCCAACTTCAACTTCCAGCCACTCGACCTTGTTTTTCTTTTGTCAGCAAGGTTGAAACCCACCTCCCACTATCAGATATCTTTTCCATGTTTAAGCACCTATACACAGTGATCAAATCACCTCTCAACCTTCTGTTGAAAAAGCTAAATATGTTGATTTCCTTAATTCTCATATCATAAGGCTTGTTTTCCAGCCCAACTCATTTTTGTGGCCCTCTTTTGAAATCTCTTCAGTATTACCACTTCCTTCTTAAAATCATACAACTGCCTAGAAGTCTGGAAGAATATATTCAGTTCCTTTGTGTTTGCACGGCACGCAGCACAATGTGCAATTGATACCTTCAAGTGCTGCTGCAGTATAAATCAGTAATAAAAGTATAACTTTTTAATTTTCTTGGGTTCTGGCTATACTACAGAGTTAGGACAGCTTAGTTAGGACGCAAGACAGCTTACGTAAACCTAACTCTGTAAGTGTCTATGCTACAATGTTGCTTCTGCCAATGTAAGTCACCACTACACCAAGCTAATATCTCCACCTTCTCAAGAGGTGTAATGCTTTGGTTGATGTAGTTAGGGTGTCACAGTGTCTGTGTAGACACTGCATTACTTACATTGCCTGTTGGCTGTCAGCTTGGGCTGTCGGCCCCAGGGCAGGAGTATGTGTGTGGGGAGCTTCAGCTGTCAGTACCCCACATAGGTAAGATGGTGGAAGTTCTTCTGGTGAAGACATGTACCACTAACAGAGTGGGAATAGTGTGGATATGAACCACCACAGTAATTACTGTCCTGGCTGTATGTCAACCTAACTTAGGTTGACTTAATTTTGTAGTGTAGACCAACGGTTCCCAACCTGGAGTGAAGGACCCCCTTGGTGGGCGTCAAAGATTACAGAGGTCTGTGAGGCTTCAGTAATATTGAGGTCATTTAGCCCACTGAGCCCCTCACTGGTAAGGCACATCAGCCTCAAGCCCCATGCCAGCTAGAGTGGAGGAGCAGCCTCCCAGCCCAGCTCCAAGTCGACCAGGTACCTGGCCAGAGTGGAGGATCAGTCTCTTCCTCCACAAGTCCTACACTGGCTGGAACAGTTGGCCAGGCATCTGGCTGGAGTGGAGCAGCCATGCACTGGTGGGGGCCTGGAGTAGCTCTGGCCAGCCCACCAGCACCTGCAACCTCCATGACCCTCAGTCCATGAGGGACAGAAAGAGGTGGAGCCACATGCTGTGTGTGGGGGTGGCTGTGCCAGGAAAAGCTTAGTTTCTTACTCAGGTAAAAGTAATTTATTAATTACTAATTATTATTATTAATGTAATTTGGTGGTGGTATTATTACCATTATATGTGTTTATAGGGGTTATATGTGTTTATGGCCAGGTGGGGGATGTGTATTTTACCTAGTGTTAACTAGTGCGGCTTTCACTCAAAAAGGTTGGGAATCATTTGTGTAGATGAGGCCTTGAACACAGTTACTTTAAGTGGAGTGAGAAAGGCAAATCTTGCTGGTAGTAAAAAAGGGACAAGGAAAACAAAGCATGAGAAAAAGGCTAGAAGCTAGGGACTAGACAGATGCTCTGTACATTGAAGTGCTAATGCTTGCTGAATAAAATGAGTCATGAGTTATTTATGAAGTTTATTTAAGGATTTTGGAAACATATCAGAGGATATCAGTATAACACTATAAATGAGAAGAGAATTTTCTGAGGAACTGGAATGGAGACCTGAACTAAATCTTCATTCAGATTTCCCATAAGGAACAGAAGAGGTGGGAGCATGGTTTAAGGCACAAAGTATCATCATTTTTACTGGCAAAATCCTTTCTGCTTTTGCAAACTTTTTATGGATCTTTGAATCATTTGCCTTCCAAAACGTAGTTTATCAAGACAAAACTGGGAATGACACACACTTCTAAAGAGCCAACACCTAAAATAATGTAAGGAACATATTCTCGTATTGTCTGTATGGTTTTGTGTGTTGGAACATCAACTCACTGTTTCAGAGAATATATAAAAGTCAGTATGCAAGACTTAAAAGTGGAGAAGGAAATAACTTTATATTTGTTTTATTTAAACATATATATTCATTTGGAATTGTTCAGTAAACACATGAAGAGCCAGAAGCTGTTTGGGCCTTTCCGCATTCATGGATAAAACTGGATTCCAGACATTTCAGATCACTAGGAAGTCTCACTGTGTACACACTGTCTCTTGTCAGCCAGTCAGTGACTTTGTCTGGTGGTATAATATATCCTCCTTCTTCCCCAGTACATACCCCCAAACTGTTAACTGCAGTTGGCTGTGCCTCCCAAGAAATAAGAGTTCAGTGTCTCTGCAAAATGTCACCAGAAGCTATCCAAACTACCAGCTTTGAGACTCAATTAGATACCCTCAAACAAAAGTGCATATTGCATTAGCTATTTTAAAAGAAAAAATGATAATTCAAAATAAACTATGGGTATAAAATCAAACAGCTCTAATCAAATACAGAATGCAATACTTAGTTGGCACAGAACTACAGTTACAAAGCTGAATAAGGCATTTACCTATCTTCAGTTTGGCCTACACTACCAATTTTACCAGTAAAACTTTCTTTTTGTCAGCATAGTCTTACATGCATCCATACTCAGTTTTGAGTCATGCTGACAAAATGCTCAACTTTTGCTGGGCAAAGTGTAACCAGTTCCCCAAGCAATATGAGCCTTCTACTAATATATTTCTAAAGACACAATGCCTGTGTAGATGATGAAATATCTGTACCAGTACAAGCAATCCTCCAACAACAAGTCCCACAATGCAACTTTCCCTGTAGCAGTGACTACTCATTTTGAAATTTTCAATCCTGTTGCCCACGTGTCACAGTGACTGGAACCCCCACCCCAAATTTTAAATCCTAAGTGTTTTCAAAATGCCTCTTTTCCTCTTAGCCCACCTCCATAAGTAAACATGCACTGGTATGTCTTCAGCACCAGCTTGCACTCGGGCTGCTGTATGGTCTAGGAAAGAAGTCCTAGATTTCCTCACCCTGTAGAGGAAGAACATACGCAGACATAGCTGTGGAATTCCTGCAGGAATAAAGATATGCACCAGAAATTGCAAATGGCATGGAGGTCTGGGTTTATAGAAGAGATGAGAGTCAATGCCGAGCAAAGGGGAAGGAGCAGCAACATGCTTACCAGAAGACAAAGGAGCACAACTTAAAGTCTAGCCCCAAGACATGCTCCTATTATGAACAGTTTGATACTATGCTGAGCTGGAATCCTGCCACCTTCCTGCCAAAACAAGCGGACACCTTGCAACCTGCGTTTATCAAGAACGGGCAATTGAGGAAAACATTGAGGACAAGGATGAAGATGTTAATCTGACCAAGAGTCAGGTGCTCTTTGGGCCCTAGAAGCACATAGAGCCAGGAAAACATGAGGAAGGACACTAAGGTAGATATAATTTAATAGGCCTGCCCCAAAAATGCAGGCCATTTTTGACCCTGAAACATAGGTTTCTCCCTTCACCATCCTCACCTCTCACCCCTCTCAAAATGACAGCCACATGCAGGGACAAAGGCATTCTGTTTGGAACTAGCCACTTTATTTTACGAGCACGAAATGGCAATCGAAGGCAACAATTCAAAAAAATAGGAAATGAGAAATGTGGCTTGCAGGGACTCAACAAAAATGCAATATAATGATAACACACAAAGCATTTGAAATGATTTTCAACTATAGTTTCTTGCATCATGTTGAAGAAAGAGGGAGAAAGCATGTGTGACACTCATGACACACACCTAACAGGTAGGCAAAGGAATACTCCACCGCTTGCAGAGAAGGCCATTGATCCTAGTGCACGCAAGTTGGTAGTCTCCTGGCACAATCTCACAGACATTTTTCAGCAAGTAATTTTTAATCTTTGCTTGTACATTTCTAAGCACAGCTGCTCTGTTTCTCCCACCACAGTGGGACACCTTCCCATGCCAGTCTGCAGTGGACTCTTGTGAGGCAAGCCCAGGTGGGCCTAGATCCGGCACAATCACTTACAATTGACTCTGTGCTTTATAATTAATCATAATATGCCACTACGACTACTAACACTTTATAATTATAATAAAACACTACTACTAACAAGTATAAAATGGCTGCCAGAATTCCCCTAAAGCTTGGAAACCCCCTCGCCAACTTCCCCATATTAACACTAATTCAGCAACTTTATACAAACTGCCAATAAACTAATGAAAAACAAGTTTAAGGCCCACTCCTTAAAGGGATTGAGAATAATGTCATGCGTTGCTAGGTAAACCCCATCACTAAAGCTACCTGTGATAATGAGCCAATCATGTTGTGCATTACCGTGTATGGAAAGTCATGTAACTTTGGAAGTATATTTAAAGCAATGCCCCAGTATAATGGGGGCTCAGCCTTTGGAAATTATTCCACTGGGCCGGTTGCCGGCAACAATAAACTGCTGCTTCCTCATTTCGGTGTCCGTCTCGTAATGCGTACCAGAGATCTTGCTACACTTGTGTGGGGGGATGTCAGCTGCAGGGGTTAAAAAGGACCTTCCATATACTCACTATGCTGATTGCTGTTAAGGGATTGTGACACAATTATGATTGTGAGACTCTTCATATTTTTATACACTCTTAGCTGGAAGAATACAATGCCATAACAGTTCTCTTCTGGTATCCATCCCTCTACACCTAACAATGGCTCTCTGTCTAGCAGTGACCTCAATCAGGATATCCTTCAGGCACATCCCTTCTACACCTGTTAAATGCCTTAGCACAATAAGGAAGAAAAAGTAAAAGACAAGAGAAAACATGTTTTCTGAATTGATCCAGACTGCCCAGTCTAAGGCCAGTGATACCCAGAAATGGTGGGAGAATAAGCCTGAGAAGAGAGAAGAAGAGAGAGAGGCACACCAAGACACTACTGCTCTTAAAACAACAGACCCATGTGATCAAATGCTTATTTGACCCTTACTGGACCCTTGCATCCATTACACAGCCTCCAGGTTTTCTAAATGCACTTGAATTTTGTACATGGGAGTGACAACCACAAAATCCATTAATGCTAATGGGAATTAAACACAAATCTCTTATGCTGTGTGTTGATGTCAGACAAAATTATTAGGACTGAATTTAGCACTTGAATAAGGGCTGGTCTACACTTGCAGCGGTGTACAGAGAACAGGTACTACGTGGCCAGCCAGCACAGGTATAAATAGCAGTATAGATAGTGAGGCATGGTGAGCAGAGTAGAACGGCCTATAAGCCTGAACTCTATTATACATAGCTAGACAGCTTTCTACATGCCCAACCAATACTCCCTCTTCCCCCCCATGTCTACACTGCTATTTTTATCAGTATAGTGTCTCGCTGCCTTTCTGCTAATGGAGCCTTTCCTCACTGTCTCATCCCACTGGAGCCTTTCACTATAGGAAGCATGGATGGTAGCTTACTTTTCACTCTGATGTAGAGCTACAACTATCCTACACACTGCCACATGGCGCCATACGTCTAAGATGGCACAACTCACACACACTTAAAATGGTTGCGGTTGAATGTAATCCTCAGATTGAATGCAGTTTACTCAAGGATGACAAAGCTGCTTTAAGTGATTTCGTGAAAGTAGATGGGGACCTTTTGAAATATGTAGTGGAACTGCCCAGTGTTTGAGTTTTAGACCAATAGTACACATCAAAATCAGGAAAGCAGAAGCCTAGACATCCTGCTACATTAGAAGAATTAATTGCTGGGTAATAATAGCAAAAGACCATATTTCTGCACTACCACTGAGTAGCCTCAAAAATGTGATTGCTATAGACTGGAAAAGTAGCTCTCCAAACTGGTTTAGATAAAACAAGATGCATAATTCTTTCATGAAGAAGCAGATTCACACGTTTATTCTATGAAGCATTATGTTGTTTCAAAACAACTGTTTATTTCTATTTAAAAAGCTGTTCTATTCTGGAAAGTGGTTGTGTAAAGATTTGTAGACTCCAAAGCCAGAATAAGACCAATGTGATCATCTAGTCTGACCTCCTGTATAACACAGACCACAGAACTTCCCCTAAATAATTCCTAAAACATAACCATGACTCTTGGTTAATTGTTCCAGTGGTTAATTACCCTCATTGTAATTTTAGCTCTTGACCGTAGGATATTTCATCTGTATATCATCTTTGGAAAAACTCAATTTTTTTTTATTTCCATTGTGGTTTTTTTTAAATAGTCATCCTAAAAGAAAAATATACATTTGTTTTAAATTTTAGCAACAGCAATCAGTGGTTTAGAAATAAAAGGATAATTGAATGAAAAAAATTAACCCCATGCCAATTTGTGTAAAAATCAAAATTCCATTCTTACAAATACCTCAGCCAACACAGTCAGTTGCATAAGCAGTATTAATATTATGTTCAAGGGCATGCAGTTAGAATTATTCCCATTACTCTGCATGACAGTAAAATAACTCAAGTGATGGCCCACTGTTAAAAATGTTTATTTGGTTTAAGTAATCTATACACAATCCAAACTGTGTGTGTGTGTGTGTGTAGATTTCTTAAAAATATTATATATGTCATTTTTATACAGGCAAAGTAATATCATAAAAATGGTTCAGAGGAACTTTGCTTATGCATGGCATACATATGGAGCCCAGTGATATGCTTTTGAAATATCCTATTATTGCACCACAATTAGCATTTGAGTAGTTGGTAAAGAAATAAAGTTTATAATTTTGTATATAAAAGCTGAATATGGAATAGCAATAAGATATCTTTTATTGCAGTGTGAGTGAACATAATCTATTGAGAGAAAGAAATATTATATGTTCCTATACAACACTATAGACATTCTAAAATTCACTACATTTAAACATTTACTCTATTCATGCTTGGTAATTTAAACATTAATTCTGAAGGTATTTCACAAAATATATACCCTCTTTGATCTGTTATGAAATATGAACCCTTATTTAAATGAACTTCTTGCAATTACTGGTAAGAACTGATTTGCAATTCTTAGAACAATTACCATCTCAATAAGAATACATTAAGGAAAAAGATATCAATTACAGGTTACTGTATATATAAAACCAAAATAAATAAATAAAATAAAATAAAAACTACACCAAGAATGTAGTTATTCTATCAAAAAAATCAAGCTGAAATGAGCTATTATCCTTTCCAAAATTAGGTTGTATGCTTATACTATACTCTAATTAAAACTCTGTTTTGATATTCCAACTATCATTATACATACAGAAACCAAAACAACATTCAGCCAACTTTCATTTATTATCTTAACTGTTTGAGATACAGCAATGAGCGCTCCAGACTTAAAATATATTATTAAAATCCCTCCATATGAAAAATAAATCTAGATGACCAAATTGCATTTTTCTTCCATAACGTTTACTGAAAAATAATTAGGGTTCTGGCTTCTACATATGATTTATACAGGACTCTCCCTAATCTATTTAGCTTAACAAAGGAGTGACTTCATTACAACCTGAAGTATCTACATGGGGAACAAATACTTAATAATGGGCTCTTCAATCTATCAGAGAAAGGTACAGCAAAATCCAATGGCTGGAAGCAGAAGCTAGACAAATTCAGATGGGAAATAAGGCATGAATTGTTAATATTGAGAGTAATTAACTACTGGAACAACTTATCAAGAGTTGTGGTGGATTCTCCATCACTGACCATTTTTATATCAAGATTTGATGTCTTCCTATAAGATATACTCTAGGAATTATTTCCCATGGGCTGTGTTACACAGGTCAGACGAGATGATCTGGTCCCTTCTGGCCTTGGAATCCCATGCATCTATGAAACAAAGTGGAGGGAGGCACTTTTGCACAGTAATCTCCTTAAGTTGGTGGTCAACAAACAGTTTAGAAGGAAACAGAGTTCAAACAGCTCCACTATATACTTAAAATATACATTGCTTAAGTACAGCACACCACCCTTTTATCATGCCTTGATTTAACATATTAATTAATGAGGTAACAGGGCAAAGAGTGCAATTAATTAAAATATGTGCATTTTAAAACAACCATGTGAAGTCAAGGAAAGATATGTTCACGATATCTCAAAGGATTGGCTTCTCTTTATAATAAATGACTTGCAGTGGATTGTTAAATATACCTAACGAATAGAACACAGTCAACACAACAATCTGGAATTTACTCACGAAATCCTCCCTCTTTTGCACTAGATGCACATGAAGACACAAATACACTAGAATCCTGGGTTTCTAAATTGCTAATTGTCAGAGGGAAAAAAAGCTTTATTTTCTTTTTCCTCCTCTGCTCTTTTGCGTATTCCTATGCTAGTTGATCTGATATTCTATATCTTTATTTCATCTTCTTCTTTATTGTTGTTTTTTGTTGGTTTGGTTTTGTTTATTTGAAAGAAACTTCATTGTTTGACTATGTTTTCTTTACAGGGTTAAATGTTTATGTTGAAAAATAATTGCTGGAGAAAAACAATAATAAAAACGAAGAGACAGGTGGAGGGGAATGAATGATTAAATTAATGAATGAGAAATTTTTAAAAGAGCTCAGGAGGAAGCAAAAAAACCAAAAAACCCTAGTACCTGTACCTTTTAGTAGTTAGGATTAATTTAGAAAAGTCCTGACTCACATTCCTCACCCTCACACCACCTTTTTTTTTAATCACAATTTTTAACTTCAAGAAAGGGCATTGGGAAGTATTGTGCATTTAGGGAGAAAGTATTTATTTATTTATTTTTACTCTTCATGGTTAATGTTAAAAGCTTCGCTTTCACTGAATGGGCACAGTCTTCTATTTATAATGTGAAATTGTTGAAAAAAGTATAATGAAAAGAAAAACAGCAAGAGTTCTGTGGCACCTTAAAGACTAACACATTTATTTGGGCATAAGCTTTCATGGGCAGAAACCCACTTTGTTGGATGCATGATGTGGATGTTCATGCATCCGATGAAGTGGGTTTTTGCCCAAGTATGCCCAAATAAATTTATTAGTCTTTATGGTGCCACAGGACTCTTGCTGTTTTGCTAAAAAGACTAACACAGCTACCCCTCTGGAACTCAACAAAAAGAAAGCCGCGCTTAAAAAGAAGTTTCTTGAATTAAATAAGGGGGTTATCCTGGTAACAAACATAAAAGCATATTACACAAGGTTACTTGTGTAAAATCAGCCTAAATGATCATTGTTACAAAAGGAAATTCAAAGTTCAAGAACAATTGTAAGTACAAAAGGAAAAGTTAATCCCTAAAGTCCAGTCTTCCCTGTTTCTGTGAGAGACTGGTTCCCTGGACTGGAGAGACTGGTGTCCCCTCAGGAGCCTAGTCCCTTGAGATCACTTGGGTGGGTCCTCGCCTGTGAATTGGTTGAACCCTAGTTGAATGGCATGGGACCTGTCAAAAGACCTGCAGGTAATTGCCTCTGATGACTCACCACACTCTGGCTCAGGGATGACCCATCAGGCTTAAACAGCCTAAATTACTCAGAGGTAATTCAGGCATGGTTCATCACAACCATGCACTGTACGGGTCTGATCTTTTAAGATGTGAAGCATCTCTTGTGTTAAGCTACTCCCAGCACCATTGTATCCTCCTATAGCCCATTTTGGACATAACACTGCCTGATTCTTTGGCCTGGTCTACACTTACCTTTCCAATTCGGCGGCAGTCGACAGGAGATACGCAAGTGACGTAAATCACTTCCGTATCTCCTGTCAACTTTGCAGTGTCTCCTCTGCACGGCGTCCATACTGCGCTGCGTCGAAGGGAACAGCACTCCCTTCAGTGCAGCGCTACACCACTTACCGGGGTGGTTTTCCTGTGTTGCTTCCTGGATCGACTGAGCACGTCTATACAGACTGCTCAGTCGATCTAGAGCAATCGATGTGACGGCGGCGAATTTGCCTCCATCAGTGTAGACCCAGCCTCTGTCATTTTTTCTCACTCTTCACTCAGCACCTTTTTTTTTTTCAGGCTTATAATTTTCAGGCCTGCTTCTGCTCCAGCCCGTGCCTATTTACACACAAGCCAGTCCTTGCTCCAGCCTGCATTTGCTCCTGCCTCAGCTGGCTACCCAATGATTTTGACAATAGTCATGGTCAGAAAACAGTTGTACAAAAATGTCATCTTCTTGCTCCACAGATATGCTATCCCATATACAGGCTTGTTTTAGTGACAAAAATAAGGTTTTACTACCCAGTGCTCGTCTTCCTCATCCTGCTTGCCAAGTGTCCTTGCTCCAGCAAATATTTCTGTAAAACTCCCATTTGCCTACTTTTTATTCCTGAGTGAATACAGCTCTGTCTCCTTCCCTCTCATCCTTTCATTGTTAGTACTAACATCTGTGCAATTTAGACTTTAAGCTTTGCAGTCAAAGACCTTTGTGAACTGTTTTGAAAAGCACCATGCACATGAATTGTATTAAACATATTGCTAACAACATTAAAACCACTTTAAAAATGATAAAATAATTTATTTGCCCCAAGTTTCACAGGATTTCTATCTGAAGCTATACAGTGTTTATGTGGAAAGAAAAAGATCACAGAACTGAATCTGGTCTGATGTTAAAGTTTGTAATAAACTAGACAATTTTCACCCACTTTGTGAATTTTGTTACAAATGTTTTGCACAGTTCTATGCAAGTTAACATTGGATCTTGTGTTCCTTTAAATGCCCCAGTAGCTAACAATAATTAATATTAAACATTTATGTGCAACTTCACGTAAATAAACCTGTTTACTAAAAGCAAATCTCTCCCTTTTCCTGTTTTCCACCCAAACCCATAGACAGTACTCCTGGAATGACTTCTTGCTGAAGTGAAATATTAGAAATTACAGCATAGGAAATAATATTTCTAAACATGCTCATTGTGCACCTGGACAATGATTTATTCCCTTGTGTAATCTGTATACCCCCAGGGAAATCTTAGCAGAATCCAAGTCCCTCTTGAATCTGCTCTATTTGGTGGCCTTTGTGAAATGACAGCCTGTCTAGTTTCTAGTGAATAGATGCCCACATGAGAAAAACTACAGTAACAGTTAGCACTAATTTGCATGTAGTTATCTAAGCAGAGAAGGCAAAAGTTGAATGAGCAGGAAACTGAACTCTCCTCTCAGTCCCAAGAATAATTATTTCAGGTCACAGTTAAGGTATATTAGCAGGATGAGAGGGGAACACTACTTATGTATTAGCTGTTCTAGGGATAACTGGTGACCTTTGGTGTTCACAATTGCCACCATTGTACCTTTCAGAAGCAAAAATTGACCTTAAAAATTAAGAGGTTGGACACAATTTAAACAAACATAAAGGATTCATGATCAGTGAATTTAAGAGTGCCTTGGATTCTTTAACTGGATTTCTGTGCACAGGTTACATGATATGCTAATCAATTTGGTTCTTTGAGCTGAACTGTAGCTCTTCCTGAGACCTAGAAAAAACATTCCTTAAAAGCCTATTGGTCAATAAAATGCACTTATCCACAAATGTAATGGGACTAATAAATTCATTGTAAGAGTAGATACTCTATAGCATCACTGGGGTTTGATGTGTCTGGACAGGTAACATGAAAAAAATGTCAGTTTTAAAATGAACATTTTTGTAACTTTGACTGATGGAACCCATATATATAAGAATCATATGGAGAAACCTGACAACCATTCAAAGGGGGTGGGAAAGACACAAACCTCCACATCTTCTGGATCACGCCAAGTGGTACACCACATAGGCATGGGTTTTATGGATAGCCAGTATTCTGCAGTTACCTGGAGTCCCAAGACATTAAATGCAGTGCAAGTATCATGGTGGTTAAATGATCTGATAGATGTATCTGTCTGCAAATATGCCAGGTCATCCAGAACTATACAGAGATTCTTTTTGAAATTGACAAATGTCTTCCTGTATGTCACCTATTTTACTTCAGAGAAAAACAGAAGTAAGCTTACTTTGAAAGAGAGGGTACTTAAGCAGTCTTTTTCTATCCTGCTAAACTGAGTTATCAGTAAATTTAAAGGAAAAAATATACATATTTTGGAGACAAATTGATTGACAGACCGTCTCTCCAAGCTCTCTGACTGTAAAGCTATCAGGTTCTAACTCTGCAGAAAGATGGGGGAATCAATACATGAAAGTGACAAGAATAACTATGATATATGGTTTACTTGCTTGGTTTTAAATTTTAGTTTATAATTCCTCCTTTAGGCCCCACTCAGCAAAGTATGCAAGCACACACTTAATGTTAAATGTGAGCTTTCAATGTTTTGCTGCACCAGGGCCATAAACAGTTAAAAAACAGAATTAAAGGGCTGCCAATTGTGACAACAGCCTTTTCTATTAGAGAAATTCCTATTATTCTTTCAATATATTAAGGTAGCACTAAATAGTTCCCACTTTATTCCCACAACCACCGTTTTCATCTCCTGTCCTTCAACAAGCCAAACACAACCATTTTCTTATGTTTTTGACATTGCTCTAATGATTATGTCCAAGGAGAAAAAGGTAACGCAATATTCAATTTTTTTTAAACTGTCTAGTATTTTCACTTCTGTTTTAACTAAACATGAGTGCTGTTTCTATCAAGGTTACTTGACAAAGTCATACTAGCTAAAAATTTTCAGGGAGATATCCATGCATCATTAATGTTACTAATTTCTGATATACTTTGAGCATATAATTTGAAAAGATAAAAAAGAAATAACTGAAACAATTTGAGGGAGAAGGTTCATTGATATAGTCAAACTAGAGATGTTGTATGGATCCAATAAATAAACAGATTATACTAGAGAAGCAAGTTGTCTCTGATCTTGGAGAATGTTTTTGGACACCTAACAGCTCTTTTATTGATGTGGCTGATTAAAATGAAATGCCTTACTACTAAAATGTTCTTTTTGATGAGTTTTTTGCTGTGAACTATAGACCTTGTAGTCCAGTGGGATACAAATCCTTTGATCCTATGCAGTCACATAAATTCAGGCTCATAAAACAACATTGGATTTGATTTTATTAGTGTGGCTGATGTTGCCAAAATTGTGTTTCAAGCTTGTTTTTCCTCTCTATTCTTCCTTTGGTGTGCTATCTCCATTGTTTCACAGTACAAAAAAGTAATTTTTGAACGCTGATGGTAATCAGACTCCAAGATTAGGCCATTATAACAAAACATTGGCATTACACAGGAAAGTAATGCAAGTGTACTATGTTCTATTCAGTTTAAACCAATGTTCTCTTGAGTAAATAGAACATACAAAAACAGTTTGAACAAAGAAAATTATATATTTTATCATTTACCACCTTTCATAAGACAACACATAATAATGAATAATGATCTGCAATGGGAAATATCTGAACAAATCAGTCTGTTAAAACTGCAGCAGTTCCACACATCAAGTTAAACTGAGGGTCAAAATGCTCCAGCTTAGCGAGAAGCATTTCCCATATCCCACGGCCTTCAAATTTCATTCAGTTGATTCAGTTGTAGGCCAGCACTGCGTAATCATTAGTATGTATTCAAGATAAACAGCAGTTTTAGAATAAAATACCTCTACACTTATTTTTTTGTACAAAAAGCTTTTGTAAAATAGATCTGGTATATATTTCTCTTATTTGGCATTTTGTACCCTTTTCTTATATCATGGCTTTCTTTTGCCACAACTATCTCTGAATATCCTACATACCATATATATCATCAGCATACATAGGTTCATGTAACTGGCCTAGCTAAAAAACAATGTTAACTACATATGCAGCTTGGGGTGCAGCAAGTCATTTGATTGTTTTTTTGCAGTGAGTTGAAAGTGAGTGACCACACTTCACCTAAAGCAGGGGTGAAAGGACATTGTCCAGGCTTGCCAGAGGAAGGCAACAGTGCTTGTGTGTGTGTGTGTGTGTGTGTGTTTGTGCGCGCGCGTGTGCGTGAAGGAGCTCAGAAAATGCTGCAAAAAGGTATGTTGGGGGGGGTGACAGCATGGTGACATTGACTCATCCCCTGGGAATGTAAGGGCAGAAGGCTTTAAAAGGTTCAAGCCTGGGCGTTAGAAGCCCTTTCTCCACAAAGCAGGCAAGGCAGCATCCCCTCCCTCCCCTCAAGGTCTGAATATCAGATTAGGTTAGGACCTGCTGTGGGCATTGCGCTAGCCGCTCCTTTGTAGGCGGGCTGGGAAGGAAATTTTCCCTCGCCACCAGATTGGCCTAGGTGGAGTGGGCTTTTTTCACCTTCACCACAGCGGATGCCAAGAAGGATTTGTTATGGTAAGGCAGAATAGGGGTTAGGCCACACGTCGCAACTAATTTTGTAAGTGTGAGGCAGATGTCCAGTGCAAGTACTCCATGGGGAAGGCATCCAGATAAATGGCCTGGTAGAGGACTTAAGCAGGAGGTGCTGGTTAAAGGAACGGAACGGAGAGGAGTTCGGGGCTCCTACAATTGCTATGGCAGGGAGCCAACCCCCCTTTCTTACAGCCCACCTTAACTCTCCTACAGGGGACAGGGGAGTGGATGGTAAGGTCCAAGCTGTGGGTTGGCTGCGGGACCTGTATGGAAAATGAATGGGGGGCTGGTGGGTGCCCCAGGTAGTTATTTTGAATAAACATGGAGTTTCCTGCACTTTGTACACTTCATCTGCCGGGTAGTCCCAGGCATCTAATAATAAAGTTGCAGCCTGATTAAATCCATGTGAAGTGTCTCCTGTCCTTCTTTTAGTATGCCAGACAAATGAAATGGAAGCGAAGATTGATAAAGGATGTGGACTTGTTAAATGAGCCAAAGAATGGCAATTCAGAAACTCCCCCAACATCAACTTCACAGATAGCACAGGACTATGACAGCTCTACAGGAAAGATCTTTGAGTTCACATGCTAGCTATTTTCTAGGGGCAGTATTTTCAGACTTTGGTAGTTAAAGTACAAGTACTGTATCTCCCACAAGTGTTATGGGGAGGAACATGAACATGAAAAAGAGAATAGATCTCTTGGATGGGAAGATGCTTCCCTTCAACATAAGCTGTACATATTTTCTTGTTTCACTTCATTTTTTTTGTAAACATTTTTCAAACTTTATGACACCTGCAGTTCCAGGGAAAAGAACAAGCACTACCACAATCATCATGTTACACACAATCCATAGAATAAAAACAAAACCTTGATTCTTCTCCTCTCACCTCCATTTATTGTAAAGCTGTTACCATTGCAAAGAAAAAAATCACCCTCCAAAGAGCAACTTCCTCTATCAACATATCAAAGTATGTTAGAACAGTGGTTTCTCAATGCCCATCTGTGGCAGCCTCCACAGTTTAGGAAGGCAGCAAGCTGGTCCCTGTTATCTAAAAGGTTGAGAAACACTGTTTACAGGATCCTGTAAACCCTCTGCTGGTCAGCCTTCAGGAATCTTGTGCCTTAGCTTATCAGTGAGTACAGTCTTTCAAGACCAACCACTCAGCTTAATATTCTTTGCTCACAGAAGAAAAACCAGCACCATGTTTAATAACTATTCTGCTTTCCAATGGAATGAAGATGTTTACTGCACAAGTTCAGTGGTAAGGAGAGATACTCGAACACTAATCATGAAAGAAGCTCATGTGCTTTGCGCTGTCCATTTCAATAAGCAGAAAGTAAGTTTATACTGAAACGCCATTGCAATGGTGAAATTACTACTGTTAAACCCATCTATTTTAAACCAATGTTCACTATACCGTAGCTGTGCTGTATCTGCTTTTAATGATTTACATGTTCTTTGTAATTAAACTGACTTACAAAAACTACATTAAAAATATTAAGGTTTCAACATCAGGCACTCAAAAATCAGGAAATTCTAGAATTCAGGTTGCCCATCCTTTGTATTATAATACAGTTTTAATTAAATAATATGTGATTATTAATTCAAGACTTATCATAATGCCAGCCAGTCCCCACCCCACAGCTCTCAGCCTTCCTCCTCAATTCCCAGTCCATTTCCTCAGAGCCAGTTTCCTGTCCCTCCTCGCAGTCTCTAGTCCCATCCCCCATCCTTATCTACTCCCCCGACCTCACTGTTGATACTGGACACTTAGTGATCAGTGTGAATACCAGGGAGACACGGTATGCCCGATTTGCAGATCAATAAAGTTTAATGTGCAAGGTTTTCTATAGATATACTAGTTGAATACAAAGCCTAAAATTAACTACAATATATCATACTCACTAACCTGGAAAGCTAAGCAGTTACTCAGAAGTCTGTATATAGGAATGGCTTTCTTCAGGGGCCCCGCCAGGGAGTCAGTGGATCCTCTGACCTGACTGGCAGCAGGGTCAAGTGTTGATGGAGCGTGCCCCTTTGTCTAAATGGTAACTTCTTAGCTTTCACCTAATTATCTCTCTACTCATTATCATATATGCTAATTACCTACATTGGGTTTTCACCCTTGACTACATTCCATTCTCACCATAACTGGAGTCGTCAAAACAACATCTGGTGGTAGGAGGGGCGTCAAAATGTGTCCTTGGCAATGAAAAAGTGTACCCCCAGACATTCAAGGATAACTTGTTCCCATCACCGTTATGTATGCGCAGCTGCAAGCATACATGTTGTGTATTTCGTCTTATGTGCTGTGATAAGCAAAAACTGAGACATCTGCAAGGTTACTCAGTAATCCTATTCATCTATGCCAGGCAGAAGATGTCATGCTACAGGGATCAGAATAGTCAAGGAAGCAACTAAAACTATGTTAGGCCTGTAGGACAGTGGTCAGGAAACTCAAATTGCACTGGGCCTCCAACACACACCTTCAAATCTCAGGTCTGACTCTTGTCCCCAATTCATTTGAATCAGGTGGCTCCTCCTCCATGCTTCCTGGGCACCAGAAGGGGAGTAACTGAGAGCACAGGAGAAACAGGGTCCATACTCTCAGTTCTGTTGCCCAGCCCTCATCCCCAACCCAGAGTAGTCAACAGAAGGCCATTAAAAGAAAAGTCCAGCTTTGCGACTATAAACCAAGACTGAAGGGAGCATGTCCAGTTGCTCAGTGGGGATGGTGCATGCAGTCTGGTCATGTGTAGGTAGGGTGACCAGATAGCAAGTGTGAAAAAACAGGACACTTTATTTTCAGGGGAGGAAAGGGGAAATAGTTGCCTATATAAGACAAAGCACCTAATATTGGGACAGTCCTGATAATATCAAGACATTGGGTAGGACCAGGGAAGAGAGGGCACATGCTCAATTGCTTACATTTGCAGTCTGGTCAGCAGTAGAAGTTGCAAGAAGTTCAGGCATGCTCATTGAGGACTGAATCTTTGGAGATGTGAGATGCTAAAATCTAAGTTTCTAAAGAGCATGTGCAAATGACGACATTTCAAAGGTGTATAACTTGGCCAGATGTGGGTGGATTTTCATAGAGATGGCATAAGGCACATCTCTGAGACAAAGGCAACCCCTACCCAAATTTCAAGTCCCTGCTCCAAAGCAAAGGAGAAACTAGAGGTTTTCAAAGAAGATTGCCAGAACATTTTTTTCATTGAACACCAACATATTTTTCTCTATCATGTTCTCTGAAATGGCTGAACCACTTTGGCTGAAATTTTGAAGGGAAAAAAAAAAAACAAAAACCAGCCTGACGGCAGACAATTTGGATGGCAAATTTCACCCAATAGCTAAAATTCGTAAGCTACTAAACACAGGGTCATGTGAGGAGGAAATGCCAGGCAACATTAAAATAGGTGATTCTATCAGCCACCTCATTTTATTTTTAACTGGTTTAATAATGGCATAATCAGAATTTTTCACTCATTTTTTCTTCTAGATAGTAAAAATGCCTTTGTATATTATATCAGTCTTGCAAAATTGTTACAGAAATTTACCAGAGTGCTCAGGAAACCTATACTCCTTTTTTATTCTCCCATAGCATAATATTTATTTGCTCAAGGCAAAGGGGTCAATAGGCTTTTGCTAGATTGTATTAAATACACTATAACAACATTTTCCGAGTGAATTTATTTTTCACAGGCTAGCTTCACTTTTGCCCCAATTCAGCAAAATGCTTTCAGATGCACCTAACTTTGAGCATGTATGCAATCCCACTGAAGCCAAGTGTTAAGTACATTAACCAACTTGCTGAATTAGGCCTTTATGCACAGATTCATTGTAACGATAGTATGTATGCTGTAATGCCCCAAAACAAAGTATGAGATTTTCGCGCCACCTCACTATGAGAACAGACTGCATTGCAAAATAGTTTAGTAAAGATGGCTAATTTGCATTAATTTACAGAATTACCAGCAATCATGAATTAAAAGAAATATGTGAAGGGATTGCTACAGCAAATCAGTATAGACAAAAATTTTAAGGAAATATTGTAGGAAATAGGAAATAGCTGTTTATATTAGACACTAACAGTGAAACAAGAAACAAGATTATTTTAATAGAGGAAAAATTCAGCTTGGATATTAGGAAAATCTTTCTGATAGTAAGAACAATCTTGTGAAAACTTTGCAGAAGAATCCACGCGAAGAGTCCTATTTAATGTATGTGTTAGATCAGATAGGTCAAGAGGTCAGTTCAAACTATCTTCTAAGATTTGATTACAGAGCACAATTTGAATATATTCAATGTGACTTTGCCTTTTAAAATGCACCCATGTCTTCTTTTCAAGCTTTCTCCCTGCTACCATCAACCATACTAACCAAGATGCTTTGGGCTATCAAGTTCAATCTATTCTGCTTCTTTTTTCCCTAGAGATCTGTTGCCAATACAGTATATTAAACAAAGGGTTCCCTCAAAATTTCCTCCAACTAGTCTGTTAATACTTCTGTGTATGTGAGGTGAATCGGAAGCAGAGAAGAAGAGGGGGCCTGGGGAATTTATTTGTTTTTTTGTTTAAATGAAAATATTTTTTCACAACCATAACCAAACAATCTGCTTTTAAGGGCACTTGATTGAAAAGCTGATGCTGAAAAATAGACAGAGTTTCTTGGTAGGAGGACAATGTTCAATTTATGTAACCTGAGATGATGGGGCAAAAGGATTAAACACAAATTGTGTCTTTCCCCAGGATATTTTCTGAAAATACCTGAGATTTAAATGGATCAGACTGCACCAAGAGCAAAAATATGCTCGTTAGATAAAAAATTCTAATAACCACAGAAAGAAGTCATCTCTGGAAGGGAAAGTTTAGCAGCATCCCAAGGAGTTCAGCAGGGTAAAAAAAGGGTGAGAGGGAGAAAGAGATTAACTCCATTCAAGAGTAAGAAAATCATTCCAAACTTCCCTTCAAGTTGAAGGAAGAACTTTAATAAAGGATTTCTGGGAGCCCCTCTAGCAAAGAGTGTGGTTCCTAGTGATCCCTCACAAGAAAGTTATTGTGCTGCTGTTCTTATTCTCTGCCAGTACACCTCCAATCCTTCTATCCCGTTTCCCAGAGCTGTCTGTGCAAATATTTCCCTGATGAATAGCAGCTCCTATAGTGGCTGGGTTTATTTATTTATTTTAAAGATAAAAATCTTAATTCCAGAAAGGCTTTTGCTCCTCGAATAAGCTTTTCAAATATACATGGAGCTTCAAAAGTAGTTAACTGAAATATAAGCATCTTAGCATAGTTTCATGACCTTAACACAGCTGCAGAGCTTTGACATTTTCAAACTCCGTTTCAAACCTTTGCATACTTTTTGTCTTTTAAACATCTGTTGTGCTGCCACCAGCTGGCATGATGCAAATAGGTTCTATGGAAGTGAGGTATAAGCAGCAGGTGGCAAATACTCCTTTACAAGGAAGGTGTAGGTGGTAAGAAGATTCATAAGCATATGTAAAGTGTGTACAGTGATGAAACCATGAACTTGAGAACTGTGTACAGATGATTGAAACATTTCAAGTCAGGCGAGAGTAGCATTTCAGATTAACCACAAGGTGGGGGACCTTCATCAGTAAACACCACATGGTGATCTGAAAAGGCTGAACAGCTCATTAGGAAAGATTGACTAATAAACCCTTGGTGACCTTGGCTGCTGCTTTTGGTTGTGGTTCTGCTTCAGCAAAGAGAAGCATACATGATATAGGTTTTCTGAAATTTGTGCATGCTGTGTCCCATGAAAACTCAGCGAGGAACACACAAAGCAACTAGTGACATTACTTTTGAATTTCCCCTTGTAAAGATTAAAAACCAAAGCTCTCAGCACGGGGAAGCACTGTAAACTCATGCTACCAACAGACAACATATCGTCCATTTCTAAAAGGGCATTTTGTTGAGTATTCTGGCAGGCAGCAACTTTCAATTGTACTGATCGTCCCCCCACAATCCTGATTATAGTTTTAAACAAAGTAGAAGACATAAATAGCAGTTTCTACATGGATATGAACAGCAACAAAAATACCCAACTAGTAGGCAAATGGATTTTCTTCAGGCTTTTAAAAAAATGTATATAAATATCAGCATGACAATTATGTAAGCGATTTGTATAAAGAATCAACTGATGAACTGAGAAAGATCATCACAGATCACAGCATAATTATTTAACAGCATAATAAACTGTAATACTACATATGCAAACATTTCTCAGCATGTTTTGCTTTATTATTCCAGTCACAAATTAACACTTTTTTTTAAAAAAACAACACCACTGAGCTATCAGATAAATACCTATTTAGCATAAAGACAACCACCACCATACTGTGGAGTCGGTTATGGTCTCAGAGGTTTGAGGACTGAATGGATGTGAAAGTTGAACCCCAGAATATGGCTGAGTCACGTTCACAGGGCTGCATAGATGAGAAGAGGGGACTTTACATTGCTATTGCCCATGCTAAACCAGTTTTGGCGATAAAGAAAGATTTTGGTGTAGAAGGCTATGAATCTGGAACTTTTCATGAACAATTAAGTACCAAATTTGCTATTTTTAAAATGACAAACAGCCTGATATTTGCTATTATTTTAGTGTTGAGTGTAAATATATATTTTTGAGCAACACGGTCCTGCCATCATTTATTTTAGGGATCATAAACATATTACTGAATAGTTGGATAAAGGGAAACATTTTCAAACACGTCTAAGTGACTTACGATTCTAAGGTGGGAGACCCAAATTCAAGTCCCTGCTTCAATAGGTTTTTGATTATTAACACAAAGTAGAACCACTTCAACAGGAAAGACTAAGGGAGCACTATGCTGGAATAGCCTATAACCTGGTGGCTTGTGCACATCCGAGAGGAAGAGGGGCCCTGGGTTCAAATCCCTACTTCAGAGCAGGAATTCAAACCTTGGTCTCTCACATCCCAGATAAGTTCACTAAACGTTATAAGGTGGGAGGTCCCACCACCTCCTACTCCTGTTCAGTGAATCTGGCCAGAAAAATGTTTTCATACTGAAACTGGTCAGTGAATTTGCGTGAATTCTGAATTGATTGAAACTGTGTCTTTGGCAAATAAACACTTTGCCATCAAATATTTCACCCAGCTCTACTTCGCAGCCCATCGACTTTCATTGAAACTTAGGTTCCTAAGTCATTTTTGAAAATGAGCCTTGGTTGCTTTTGAAATTTCTGCCCCAAAACTCCTACATTATTAGGAGCTGAAGGTCTCAGTGGAGAGCATTTCCCCTAGAAATTTGCAATAAAGTCTCAGATTTGACCTATGACTTTAATGTCTTCTTAAACAGGCCTCTTAATATAGCTATTCTTTGAATGGGATACCACCTCCACTAGCAATTTATAAATGTTAAAATCAGACATGTGTCCAATTAAATTTAATTCCATCTTAACACAAGTCTAAACAGATTTTTATAAATCTCAGTTCATTTTCCAATTTTACACAAATGTTTACATCTTGCTCCAAAGCCAGACACATTAGTGAATATTATAAAGAAATGTTATCTGCTTAAGCACGAGCCTGAGCAGAAGCATTGGCTATCCTTGTAGAGAATAATAAAAGTGAAACTAGTTATCAAATTATTGAACAAAGGATAAATTACCTAGATCAGATGGTTTTCCAGCCATGCTCTAAAACACTTTATTATATCCCGGCACCTTATTTAATAAAACAATCTATGTACAAGAGTATGGATAAGTCCTAGACATTAGGAGGACACCCACATTTTCTGTCATCCAATACAGAACTAAAATTTATAAAGTTCTGCCTCATTTCCATGGCCCCTTTCAAGTGGCATTCTAAAATAGTGGAAAGTGAGTGAAAGCCCCACTAGTTAACATAGCTAAAACACGCACCCCCCCCACCTCTCACCACGCCTCCTCACTGACCATAAATACATATAACCCCTATGAACACATATAATGATAATACAAATGACACTAAATTACATAAATAATAATAAAAATAAATTACTCTTACTTGACTGAGAATCTAGTCCTTCCCTGGTACAGCCGCCACCCCACTCCCCGTGTGGCCCCAGCACTTCCCATACCTCATGGACGGAGGGTAATGGAGGTGGCAGGCGCTGGTGGGCTGGCCAGGGCTGCTCTAGGCCCCCACAATGCAAGTTTGCTCCACTCCAGCCAGGCGCCCAGCTGGCTTGGGGAGGCTGCTCCTCTGCTCTAGCTGGAGCAGAGCTCAGCTCAGGGCTGCTGCTACCTTATGGGGGCTGCTTTGCTCTGGCCACCCACTCGGCCAGTGTGGAGCTTGTCGGGGCGGGGGAGGGGGAATATGGGGCAGTGTTCCTCCACTGTAGCTGGCGCAGAGCTCATGGGGACTTTTCCTTTGCTCCAGCCAGTGTGGAGCATGAGGCTGCTCCTCCGCTCCAGCCAGCACAGAGCTAAGGGCTGCTGCACCCAGCTAGTGCGGGGCTCAGGGAAGCTAAATTATCTTAATATTACTGAAGCCTCACAGACCCCCTGTAATCTTTGACACCCCCCTAAGGGAGTCGCACACCCCAGATTGGGAACCGTTGTTCTAAAAGACTGCCTTGGCCTTTGCACTGAGGTTTGAACAAACCCTCCTAATTTTGTCAATAAAGACCAAGTTAGTTTAATCCATAACAAGAGGATGCCAATAACCTTTGGAGAGAGCTCCACATACCCCATTCTGCCTGGTATATAAGAATTCTATTCCTTCCCCATTCTCTGGAGAGGAAGAAGGGTTTTAACTGGGTGTAATGGCCTTTCCTAGTCACAAGTCTAATAAATAAAATAGGCCTGAAGAGCCAGTTTGTCAAGTGTATATATAAAGTGTATATCCACAGGCTTCATTTATGACTTGGAATAAAATGGATTTGAAAAATATAGGGCTACAGGGAGTTGATTTCTTAGCAGACACAGTGCTCCTTATTCAACAAACTGTAGATAGTCCTAATACTGGATATTACCTGGACAATTTAAACACAATTACATGAAATCTGGGTGATGTTGACCTTTGTCAGCAGGCCAATAGTTTCTTTGCCCAACATGTTTAAAGACAACAACATAGTAGGGCTCCAGATGAACTAAAATAGTTGAAGGGGTGGAACTGAATTTATGTAGCTGTGAACTTTGGATGCTAAAGGATCATTTCCCTTTCAAAGATCAAGACTCAGCTACCTAATAGTAGTTAGAAATTCTAAATTGGTCAAACAAATACAGGATAATATCTAGCCATGGAAATAGATTAATGTTCAGTGGGATAGATCAGATCAACACCTTGAAAATACATATGCTTTCTAGATTACCATTTTTTCAAGTTTTTCTAGTCAATGTACCAATATCAGAATTTTATCTCCTAAAAAAGCATATTCTGTATTTTATTTGGCTCAAACAAAGACTAAAACTGAATAACACCACAACCACCAGGCTCTTAAATACTACTTGTCATCAGTAGATCTCAAATCACTTACAAAGGAAGGTAATTGTCATTATTCCTATTTTACAAATGGTGAAACTGAGATGGAATGGCTTGTCCATTACCACACAGAGGATAAACAACGAAGGTACAAAAAGAAACCAGTACCTTATCCACTTGTCCATGCTGCCTTCTAATTCTGGCAAAAAACTGAAAGGAACTAGTATTACCTAACCTACCCTTATACTACCTAGCTGCTAGAGTTTCAAGTATACTGGACTGGTATGTGCAGAAACTATCAAAAACACTAATACAAAAACGCTAATACTAGAATAGGTGAAAAACCCTTCATCAAAACTAACACTGGTTTGCAAACATTTTTGAGATTTCAACTTTTCATCCCAATTTGGGATCAATCTGCTCTTGATACCAGGAGCACAAAAGGAACACAATGGGAACTCAATATATTTGAAGCATCTTTAAGTGGTTCCAGAAAACCTGTGACATATTAGCAATGGAGAAGTTAATTCCTCAAGCAAACTACTCACTGCAATATTATAAGAGCTGTTCACTCCAGAGGTATGAAACACTACAGCAGGCCAATTTTTTTCAGTCCAATAGTAAATTTGCTGAAAAATATAGTTTGGGAACCATCAAAACTATTCATATATTTTTTTAAAAATTTGTAAATCAAAGTCAAAATAGTTAATTTCCAAAAATGTATGGAAACATTTGGACTTTTCATTTAAAAATTTAGCTGGATTTGTTTTTAAAAAGATATAAAAAAGGATAAAAGAAATCCCAAATGTAATGAAACAACCTGCTCCAAAACCAAAAAATCATTCAGGGTTTAACAAAGTATTTTGCTCAACCTGAAACAAATTGGGAGGAGAGGGGGAAATGTCAGGGTTCATTTCAGTATGAAAAAACAAAAAAGTTTCAGTTTCAGTTTGAAACTAACCAATTCTTCCCTGATATTTCATTTCAGGGGCCAAAATAAAAACCCTGTTATTTGTTCAACCATGTGAAGTGTGCGAGGAAGTCCAGTATCCTCGCCCAAAGCAGCAATTCAACTAATAAATGGAAATTCAGTTCTATGTAAATAGAAGATTATAAGCAACCTAAACCAGAGCTAAAGCTGAAAGGGACAGAAGAGAAACAAAGAAGATACAAGTTAGTATCAAGGATACCAGGTATGATAATTTAATCATAATAGTAATATCACCTTGTTTTTATATTACACTTTTCATCCATAGATCTCAAGGACTTTACAGAGATCCTCAGAATTCTTATCCCCATTTTACCGGTGTGTAAACTGAGATACACAGAGCCAACCATGACAGATCCAAGAATTGAACCCAGGTCTCCTGAGTCTAAGTCCAGTGCCCTGTTCTCATTTAAAGTGATTTTTTATTGTTGAACTGAAAGGTACTTAATTTAAACTAATCAGATTTAAATCGTCCAAAACCCGATTTACCTCTCTGTGCAACTGATTTATGAGAGGAATTTCTTTATATATTTGAGCAAATAGCTGGGGTGAGAAGAAAGAGAGAGAGAGATGAAGTTCAGATCCAGATTTTGTTGCCCATCTTCACAAATGCACTGTACTTACAAAATTGTACTAACCCGAAACTCATGTTATTTCACTGGAGAAGAATGTTCACAAAGCACTATACAGAAATGCAATTATTATATTATATTTGCATAAGTTCTTGCTTTTTAATTCATATGATTTATAGCTAGTTGGATTTTTTTCCTATGTTGGGTGGAGGGAGTTATTTATTGTACTATATAGCCTTTATAATACAATTTATTTATTATGCTATATAACCTTTATTTATTGTATTATATAGTCCTTAGAATAAATTTTTTAAAAAAATTTATGGTTAATTTGGAGAGTCAGGAAGGTATTGTTTTTGTGTTAGTTTTGTTTTTATGCTAAGTCTTAGTCACCCTAGAAATGAAAATTAGTACTACTATAAAAATATTAGCATCAAATTTCAATAACTATCATATTTTTAAAGTATGGTAGCACTGAATGTTTTCTAGATTATTTCCATACATTCCCTGCCCCAAAGAACATTTTGCACATACTATAATAAGCCTTCACATTTTAGAATGAAATGTCTATACTATATATTCAAAGGGATGCTATTATATGCTATGCTATAACTTTTTCTGAAAGAAGATTGCTGACCTCTAGTGGTCGCAATATGAAATATATTTCAATAATACAAGGTAGGAATAGTATACTATTGCTGTGATGAAGAAAAATAATTCTATATAATTTTAAAATAAAAAATGAAGCATTATTGAAAGCATGCTAATCATTACAGCTGGGACATTTGACAATTATTTGACATTTACATGATAAGGACAGTGAAGTCATTAAATAAACAGTAAATCTCCATGTGTATGTTTCAATTAAATGTAATAACCTTCGAACACCAATTTAGAGGCATAGGTTCAATAATAATCCATTCAACTATGGTCAGTGTCTATGCTTACTTAATCTGAGAATTAATTTAAAAAAATTATCATTTTTAAATTTGAGAATTTAATTTTAAAAAATTAAAAGTACAGTGTTTTCAAGTTTGGACTTGCCAAAGTAAATTAGGTATAAGAAACTTCACCCATCACTGTGTCATTAGGTTCTACCATTTTCTATGATTCAAACTCCTACAGTTTGACACTTTCACTGTAATGATGATCATCTTTGAAACAACACCCACCCTGTTGAATGGATGATGTGACGAATGCTCTCATTAAAACCTGCTTCTTCCATCCCATGTAGAGATTACAGAAAATGAAGCAGACAATAATAATTCTTAAACAGTAGGAATACAATAGGAGATTCCTTTACACAGGCCAGGAACTTCCAAAGAACCTAAGAACATGAACATTAATTGTCATATAGACATTAAATGTCTGATAAGAAAAATCATCTTCTTTTCTCTTCCCTTCTTCTCCTGTGAATGCACTGGCCTCTCCTAGCATAAACTCCCATATAATCACTATCTATGAATTCCTAGAGTAAGGTACGGTGCTGTGGACTCTATGGGTATCTTTACAGCAGAGTTAGCTCAGGGGATCAGCACATAGCTGAGTGCCCCAGGTCAGCCTAACCTGGGTGTGAGTTTACCTACTGCAAATCCATACCCACATTACTGTGCCCTCACTGTTCCTACACTTGCCCATATGTGTCTGGGCTGGGGGGGCATATCCCACACTTCTTTGTGCTGAGATGCCCTAAGATTCTTTCCAAATCAACAGAGTTAATTCCCAGAGACCTTGTCTGTCCTCCACGGGGATTGTGGGAACAGAATTGGAGGACTGTAAGTACTTAAATGATTTAGCCTGTGTTCTCAATCCAAAGTGGGTAGATTACAACCCAAGTAAAAGCAGGGCCTGACCTTTAACCCCTAACCCAACCATGTTAGCTGGCCCAGCCTTAAAGCACCTCCAAACCTGGGTAAAAGATTTTTGCATGGAGAGTAGAGGGGTTTGGGCTAAAACCTGGGTAAGACCTCAGGCTGCAGTGAAGACATACATTATTAGAGATGTAGCACAGAAATCACAGACCAAGAGGAGGGAGGGCTAAGGTGATTTAAGTCATCTTTGTGACTCTCCTGATTCTTGGCCACTCCATGGGCTGGACAAGCCCCCAGCATGATTCAGACAACCCTAGAGGTCTAAATTATGACAGCCTCCGCGAGGAGCCCCATGGGCTGCAGTGCTGCCTACCTACAATCTGTACAACACAGTATGCTGTGACCCCACCCCTTCCCTTCCCTTCCCTCAGCATGACCTCTATGCGGTGGCTTTGTTGGAGTCCTGGAAGGGCAACCTTACAATTGTCTTCCTTGGCTCCTGCATTGGGGGGATCCTCCCCTGGCCACAACTGTTTTTTTGGGGGGAGTCCCTTTATAAATGGTTCAAGCCTTTTAACCTGGCATAAAGGGGCAGGAGCGGGAGTGGGAATCTCTGCTAGGGGTGGCATGATGAGCAAATTTCTCCACAGCTACTATAGAATTGTGATTGATGGAGCAGCTTACAAAGAGCAGCTGCTGAGCGATTAATACGACACCTCTGTTTGTGGGGTGCCTCAATGCTTCAATTGTCAAAAACACATCTAATTCTTGAGTTTACCTCGGTGGACAGAAATGCTACCAACACGCTGTGCCATGTCATCTTTTCAAAATAAAATGCAACAAATTGTTATATTAAAACTTAGCCATAGACTAAATGTCTTCAATATCATACTTGATAGTTAGTTTTATAATCCTGTAGCAGTATGTAATAATTCACAGCCTTCTTTAATCTTATAGAAATTACATCCTATAAATTATAAAAAGCCAAATGAAACTAAAGCTACTTCCACTCTACGAGCTAGGGGTCTGATCCCCTTGCTTGCGCACACATACTTGTGCAAGCTCTCAGCAATTAGTGGGAGTATAAAGAGTGGTATAGCCGTGGTAGCACAAGTAGCTCAGTGTAGGCACATGCCAGGTACATACATACCAGGCTCAGGTGGGTTTGTACTTGCGATGGCTAAGCTGTGCCTGCACTACCATTGCCCATGCTGCGGTGGCTACACTACTATTTATACAAGTGCTAGGTCAACGAGAGCTTGTGCCTGTATGCATACAAGAGCTGGGGAAATCACACCCCTAGCTCAATGCATAAACATAGTCTAAATCCATGGTACACCCACATCTTGAATACTGCATGTAGATCTGGTCACCCTATCCCAAAAAAGATATATCAATTGGAAAAGGTACAGAAAAGGACAACTAAAATGATTAGGGGTATGGAAAAGCTTCCATATGAGGAGAGATTAATAAAACTGGGACTTTTCAGTTTGGAAAAGAGAAGACCAAGGGATGATATGCTAGAGGTCTATTAAATTATGAATGTGGTGGAGAAAGGAAATAAGAAAGTGTTATTTACTCCTTGTAACACAGGAACTAGGGGTCACCAAATGAAATTAATAGGCAGTAGGCTTAAAACAAACAAAAGGAAGTATTTCTTCACACAAAGCACAGTCAACCTGTAGCATTTTAAGCATTGACAAGTCCTTAGAGGACTGAATGAGTTCCTTTAATATGAAAGAGAAAAATGAAGGCACCTAACAAAGGTGTAGGAACAGAATACGTATTTCACTGTAGAAATGTAGTATGGAAGTCATCTCCCCATGATCAAATGGCAAAAGAAATAAGTTTTTGCCATCTTCTCAAATGAGAAATAGTTAGAAATGGAAAGCAGGAGTGATAATATGTGATTTTCCAAAGAAGTTAATATAGTATTATTCTTGATATCTCACAAATTTTAGCCCACTGTAAAATAAGATATGTGGCAATCATATTTAATATATGCTACCTCTGTTCACAGCATATATTCCCTAAAATTGGCCTGTGAATGTGGTACATTGCTAAACACAATTGCAGGAGCTGCAAATATTCCAACCAACAGGTGAAAGATGTTTTTAGCCGAAATGTTCCTGTATCATTTTAGAATTCTTTATATGGGATTCCACATGAGTTATATGCTGTATCATTTCCCAGAAATGTGTACAGCTCTGAAAAAAGTAGATAAAGTATTGATGGCATTTGTAAGGTAGGACATATTAATGCAACAAGGAAATCACTATTGAAATGTTCCTGATACTCTTAATTGTTAATCAAGGCATTATCATAAAATGGAGAATTTACAGTATTTCTCAGTAATTTCCAATCTTATGACTAGTCAAACCAGCACTTTGCACAACATCCTCAAAACTATATTATAAAGCTGATTTCCAAAAGTCTGTTTTAAATAATTTTTTCACATTTTAAACAAGCATATTATTTTTTGAGAGTTTGAAGTATCATGTTAAAGACATTACATTTCATTTTCATTACCTCACAGCCACTGAAACATTCCTACAGACTTTTGTAACTAAATTATTATGAACTAAATCTGGGTCTAGCATCAAAATAAAGGCATCACCAAACATATGGATATCATATGAGAAAATGTAATACTTTATGAGTATAATACACCTTGTGGGAACCACCATAATGCCAGTTTCAGTTCCTACCAATTTCTACAGATCACGTGCAGCAAACTTTTACATTTAAACTAAAACTTTAAACTGTATTTAAGCATTTAAAATGGATAGTGGTGAATTTTTTAAGGTATCATTATAACTAATGGTTGAATCACAACTGGTCTACATACATTCTTCCCCACTAAACTGCAGATCATGTGTGACTCTATACATTATCTGTTATATTTTGACAAAACATTCAAAGTCCAATCTCAGCAGTTAACGAATTAACATTAGTTGATCAGACATGGGAAAAATACATACTACCTTAATTGCTTCATTTAACAAGAGACTAGGTTTTTATCACACAAAGTCTGAGAGTAGCAAATTAATGAGAAAATGTTTGTACGCTTTACAATTTGGGAATCCACCTGTAACGTTTTTAATGGAAACATTGAATTTTGAGGCTCATATTATGAAAACCAATTAACATGTTGTATGTAGTGTAGTTGTAGCCCTGCTGGTCCCAGAATATTAGAGAGCCAAGTGCATGAGGTAATATGTTTTATTGCAGTGTTTCCCAACCAGCGTGCCACACTGGTGTGCCATCAGGCCTGAGCAGGTATGCCATGGAATTTTTTGAAAAACTACTTAAAGAGTTCCGGATTGGCTCATGAATATTCATGAGTTCATTTGGCGACTATATGGTGGTGTGCCTCAAAATAATTTAAGGTATCAAGGTGTGCCATGGCAGAGAAAAGGTTCGGAACCACTGTTTTATTGGCCCAACTTCTGCTGGGGAAAGAGACAAGTTTCAAGCCACACAGAGGTCTTCAAGCTTGGGAAAAGTACTCTGAGCATCTCCTATTACAAAAGCATGCCCTTCTCTTCCTCTCCCCAACCCAAGCTTCCTGTTTGTGAGTCTCCTTTCCAACATCTCAGCCTTTCTTTGTTCTGTCCCTGAAGAAATTCCACTGTTCTAGAACCACCCGCAGAAAAGCTGGAGAAAATTGGTTTTCCCTAGGCTTCAACTATCCCACATCCTAAGGTGCTCCCATTTGAAAGGAAGCTATTTAGATTAACGGCTCAGCATTGTCAGCCCTATGTCACCACCTCTTCGAATTTCAACCCAATATGGTGGCAAAAAGACTATAGAGAAGACAACAACCCCCACATTCAAATGAAGCAATGGACCCCAGACTGTGGTACATGGCCCCCTGGGGGAGGCACAGAGGAACATTCATGGGGGCACAGTGGGGCCCAGGCCAGCCCCCCCAGGGGGCAGAGAGGATGCACTGCCCAGTACTGCTCTGCCCCCAAATCTATTCCGGCCCTGAACCCAGCTCCCCACCTCACTACTGACTGTGGCTCCGGCCCTGGTCTTGATCCCCCAGCTCCCACTTCTGGCTGTGGCTCCCAGTCCCAATTGAGATCCTGCTCCCGGCCCTGTTCCCCTCTCATCTCCTACCATTTCAGGGACTTGGTGCAACTTCCACCCACCCTGTCTCTCAAGCCAGGGTCTCTATTTGCCCCTCATTTCTCATTCCCCATACCAAGGTCCCTCCCATGCCACAAGGTCTGTTTGCCCCCCTCATTCACCTCTGGCTGAGTAGCCTCCCAACATGCATTTGGGGGTGATTACAAGACAATGACCAAGCCTTTAGAAATGAAAATGCTATTTTCAGGCTCCAGCTCAAACCTACACAGGTGTTTTACCAAGGCTGGCAGCCTAGGAATCAACAGGACACTAAACATCTAAAGAGACACTTTGAAGACAGAGGAACCAGTGAGTCATGAGAGATCTGTTACTGGGGAAACAGATTGACATAGAATACAGGTACAGGTCCCTGAAAAGCATCTGAAACAGTAAGGAACTTCCCAGCTTCCTGGGGAAGACAAGCTTTAGGGAGGAAAGCCACACATAAATGTTTTAAAGTTAATTTTCTCTGAAATGCATTGGTTCTAAATTAACAGCAAGTGGCTTTAAGAAGTCTGTCTGGTCAGTGGATATCACTATCCAAAGCTCAGAGAGGGAACAGAACTGCAGGTGCAGAATATAAATTAGGCCTGCTGAGGTAATGATGGTTAGTGCAGGTGGACTGAAGCCTAAGGACTGGTCTGAGAGCGGAAGAATCATGTGGTTCCACCCCAAGAAAGATGATGGCTCCAAGCCTAAGACCTGGAGGGGGTGCACTCAGAGACCAGGAGATGTCAGTGGTGCTGTTAGCCTGGTAACTGTGACAGTGTTCTCTTTTTTCCAACTGTCATGGTTAATAATTGTGAGGCTTTTGCTTATTTTTAAGAATAGTGTCATCTAAGGGATGGCAAGAACCCAATGAGACTAAAATATTGGAAATCACATCCCTGAGTTGGCATTAAGACAAACAATTATTAAGATTTGGTCCTATCATTTTTTGTTTCTCAACACTATATACATTTTTAGTAATTTGGGGGATAAAATTAGTTGGAGCTCAACACTTTAATCACCACTTTCTATACCACATCTCCATATCTATGTCAAGTAGGTCTGCATAGATTTGTCTTCAGGGCCTGTTAATTCCACTCCTTAATCATCTGGAAGAACTAGTGTTGAGTGATGTGCAGAAATCTTCACATCTCATCCCAGCACCAGATACCACCTACTGGGGAGGTAAAATAAGCTGTATAACCAAGCTTGAGGCATTTTGCCAGTGGTATCTGGGCATCATAAACACCAAGAAAAAACTTTTAAAAAACTTGTTTGATGTTCGTTAGACAAGCAGATGGTGCCATGTAGATTCTGTTAAACACGGGTACTCCATCAAGCTATTTAATCTGTCAAACATCAGTTCCATTTTGTTCCAAAAAAAGCCCAAATGTATTGATCTTCTCAGCATGCTTTAAAACCCATCTGTTTTCCTCAGCAAAATGCCTTTATTTTCCCCAACATTTTAGTATAATGGGAAGTATGGTGGAAGAATGGAACTTTAGCTGGATGGCTAGATTCTATTATGACGTTGAGCTGATTGGAGTCGTTTTTATATTACTGCCTTGTAAATTTTTATATGACATGATGATTTGATTATAAATCTGCAGCTTCTGGCGCTATACTTTTTAAAAACAGAAATTAATAAATGCTGAGTCTTCAGCATTAAAAACCAGCACTCATATAGATTTCAAGATATTTTAAAGAAAATTAAAAAACTGAACAATATGAGTGAATTCCTTGTCCCAGTGGAGTCAATAGCATATCTCTCATTGACTTTTTGGTGGGGCAAGATTTCACCCTATAAGTGCAAGAAAAGTGATGAAAACTGAAAAAAGTTATACCCACACAAGGAGAGTCAATGTGTGGGGTAAGGAAGGGAAAAATACATGTTTTAGGACTTGAGACCCAACAACTGGGATCTATTTGTAAAGCTTCTGCGAACATGTTGCCTTTCATGTCGCCAGGCTCAGACTTTTTCTACCTGTCGTTTTCAATTCCATTTGCCTTAATGTTGACAATGGAAATGCTGCATGTATTTGTAACTCAGAGACTTACAGACTGAGACCACAGCACAAATGTACTGTGGTACCATGGCACAAGTATTACAGCTAATTCACTGTACAGCGCTAAAAAAGTGCTACAGTTTGACCAGAAGATAATTCAAAGTGTTTAAAACTGGCACCACCTTCTTGCTTAACAAATCTGCTCTGGTGCTATATACTGAACCACATCTGCTTGCTTTTGTGACAAAAATATACTTTTTCTACTTTTTACTTCAGTTAGCACTGTATAGCCAACTGTTATGGAAGGGAGCTCAATTCTGTCAAGTTCATACATCATCCACATGATATTTAATTAAATTCAGATGGTAGAACCTTTTCTATTTATGCTGAACTGTGATCTTTCTAGCTCTCACACTCAGAAATCAGACTGGGTTTGCAGAGGTGGCATTTAGCAAAACAAACATTCTTTTACTCATAAAGGTAGTAAAATATGAAATCAGACACAGACACGTAGCCCCACAAATGCAATTCCTATGGCCACTTTTTGGAGAATAACTGCACTTTATAAGAAAACTATGTTGCTACTTAAATGGAAAAGCAAGGAGTTAAATCACAGAGCTTGAATACGCCAAGTGAGTTTACAAATTACAGTGCTGATGAGTCAGAGGGAGGAATTTGCCCTGTGTCCTACAGGAGTGATACAATCAACAAGATTACAAAAGGAAATTTTAAAAAAATGCTATAGCCCTTTAAAAATTATTTATGACCGTTCATATGGATTTTAACTAAACTAACTTTAATTGAGCTGCTCATCAGCTGAAAAATAACTTTGAGAGAAAAAAATTAAATATTCTTAATATCAGAACATAAACTACATACTGGATTACTTAAACCTGCAACTTGCACAAGATTTAAAGAATGAAAAATCACTTCTATAACAAATCAGCATCATTAAAAAGATATACCTTTAAGTTTTCAACTTCTTCCTTATGTTCCCTCTTTAATTGCAAAATGGCAGCATGGTACTCTGTAAAAATAAAGACATGAATCAGATTAATGACATAAAAGTCAGAAAAGCCCCTCTCTATGAAAACAGCATAACATTCTTGACACAGGGCCATTTCATACTATGCTTCCATGCCAAAAACATAGGTTGAGGCCGCTGAAGAATAGGCCTGTTACAAAGGTGACAAAGAAAATTTAAGTCACATTAATTATCATGCATATTCCAGAATCACGTGGTACATGTGGTCACACGGACAATGATATCAATGGTGACAGAGAATAATATTAATAGTTCCCACATGGGGAGAGGAGCAAAAAGTGTGTGGGCGGGACGAGGAAGGGAAATGTATTTCAAACTGAGGTAATGGGAAGAAATTGGGGATTTGGTTTTTGAGGTAGAAAGTGTTGTTAATATCATGCTTCTGCTACACACAAAAGTTCTGAAGGAATATTTAAATTTAGTATTCAAATCATGCCCTGAATTTTATTCCATTTTAAAGCCTATAACATCTACACATAGACTAATTGGAGAGGGTTCAGGAAAAAGCCAATGATTTGAGGCCTGGAAAAATGCCTTACAGCAAGCAGTGTAAAAGCCTTAAATCTTATAAAAAAGAAGATTGAGAGGTGACTTGTTTATGATGTAGAAGAAATACTAGGCACGAAAGTGCTTTTTCATATAGCAGAGAAAGGCGGCATAACAAGAACCAATGACTGGAAATTAAAGCCAGACAATTTCAAATTAGAAATAGGCAAAAATTTTCAACAGTGTGGGTAATTAACATTAGAACAATCTGCCAAGGGAAGAGAGAGATTTTCCATGTCTTGATATCTTCAGTGCCTTTTTTGAAGACAAAATGCCTGTGTAAAAGATATGCTTTAGTCAACCATGTTACTGGGCTCAATACAGGGGTACTTTGGTGACATTTATGGCCAATGTTATACAGGAGGTCAGACTAGAACATCTGATGTATTAATTTTTCATAAGCATGCATGAATCTATGAAAAATTATGATTCAAATATGAATGAATAGATCATAGTTTATTTTTAAAATAATTGTTCTCTTACAAAGAAATAAAGAACTGTTCTTAGCTTTGGTTGTGATCTGAATCCCTAGCCCTGTTTTTAATCTTTTGTAAGACTGAGATTTTATTATATATTTAAAAAATTATAACTGTCACTCAGAAACCACATGTGAAAAGATTTCATACAATAATGTGCATTTGATCGCTATTTGAGTATGGAGCAGTAGGTAAAACTAAATTTGTATATCCTTAAACTCACCATGATTCCAAGTATTTTTTGTCTTACGCGGCAAAATAAATAGGACCCTAATTAATGCAATCCACAGATCAGAGTAATGAAACTGAAAGAAAACCCTATGGGTCTTCATGAAACTAAGTTTGAATTTCTGGGAAGGATGGGGGTGTCAAGACATAACCGCTTAGTCATGAAAATATACTTGCATTTCAACTTTGAAAACATAATTAAAGAACTAAAACAGTCTTTTCTCTACAGACATTAACGCATTCTAGGATAATATTAGCTACACTGATTAGATGCTTAGTAGAGCTCTTTCTCTTAATAAGCAAAGCAGACTACAAAAGCTGACTGTTGTGTTTACTAAGTGGAGTAATGGTTAGTGCTTGCATTTGTCCGTCAGAGTTGGGCTTGCTCACATTCTTTAGAGAAAGCCTGCTGCATGTGAGACTGAGAACCCAGAGGTAGTCAGTCCCTCGTATCGTACTAAGGAAGCAGCCACACATTTGGTGTGTGGCTGGAGACCCTTCCTTGAAAGCTAAAGCCTACTCTCCTCCACTGTGTCTTCAGTTAAATGTATTCAGCTAATAGAACATGGCTCTGCTCCTGCTCCCTATTGACTCAATGGGGCAGAATCAGACACCCTAACTGCAATGAATGATGAGCAACGAGCAGACGGAACATGTTTAAGAGAAGCATTTCCCTTGGAAGCACTTCATTTGCCCTGGAAAGAGAGACAAACTAGCAGATGACTATATGTGTACTGTATCTTTCTCTTGGGAATAGTTGTGGTCAAACTGCAGAAGTCATCCAACAAAATGTTGTTGGCCAACAAAAAAGCTAAGACCAAAATTTAACTGACAAGTTTCTCTATCTCTTAGGATTTTATATGGTGCCTGGCTCAGAGGACCAAAGCAACAAAACAAAACAATTCTCTCTCTTTCTTTGGGGCAGAGGAATCTGGCTGGAGCGCCTTTTTAATAATTGTTTCTTTAGGGAGAGGGAAAAAATACTTGGTCCTCCACCCTCTGGAGATAGAGACAGTCTAAGTCTGTGAGCCAGGAAGCTTCTTTGTGCAGGAGATCTTCTTTAAATTATTTTAACTATATTTGCCAATTAGAAGGAGCTATATCATAGTATCTGGACTGATATAAAAGATCAAAGGGAAAAATGACTGGTATTTTTACATTTATCTAGTTGACAAAACAAGAGAGAAATAGGAGACTAAATAAAAAGGACAGGCAAAAACAACCTATAATGTCATCTCTTTAATACTCTTTTCCCTTAAACGTATCACAAACATGAAATTCACTAGATTTACTGTCTAAGTAAGCACTAATGAACAATGCAGACCAACCATGAAACAAGAAATAAAGAATAAGAAACTAAATAGGAAACCAAATACAAACCAGTTTGTACATAATATACAATTCCTCAGCTCCTTAGTTGCTGCCTGTTTACAGATTGGCTAACTCCTCCACAATTACCAACCAGGAATTCTCCAAACACTTTCTGAAGCAGAAGTAAATTAACATTTCTGGTGGGCTAGTGTATAGATTAATATTCTAAGGTTCCAGTATCTCAGATATCTTGAATGTGCCAAGGTAAAGTCAAGAAAAGCAGACCAGTCTAAAAAAATGGTTTGGTTTGGTTTTTAAGCCATGTATTTTAATTAGGAGGCAGAATATTATTTACCATTTGGGAGTAGCAGTCTTGCCAATTTCTGACCTTTTACCATCAACTCTTTGGATTGGCAAACTTCGGAATAATTTCAATGGCTTGGAATGCTACAGCTCTTAATTGTAAGATTTTTTATTTTATTTTTGAAGTTATCTTATTCCAAAATATTTTGAAGCTTAGGGCAATAACAGATTAACTGTTGGTCCCCTCTAGGCTTAAGCACCAAGACTCTATAAGAAATAGTGAACACAATCTTCTGCTTAAAAATATCACTTATGGGTGAAAGCAAGTATTCCATTCTTTGAATTGCTTATATATAGTGAGTTGTACATCAATATAGTGTAATGCAGATCTAATATACTTTCTAGCATGCTATAAACAGATATACTATAGCATACCAACTATATGCTATAGTTTTTTCCACCCTAACTAGAAAAGAAGTACCTAAAATACAAATATTCCTGGTGGGTAGTAATGAAGAGCACTCTTTAAAGTAGATGCTTAGATTCTGTAATAAGAATAGATGCAAAATAAAATATTATTCATCGGTTAATTTAAATATTGTAAAAATAATCTATTTAATAGGAGCTGACGCCCAGCACAGTATGTTTTATCTCCTCCTTAAGCAAACATTAACCTGTAGGTCTAAGATGACACAGTGAAAAAGAAACCAAACAGATAAGACACAAGACTGAGTATAATAATTTGTACTGCGCTGTGTGACACAGGCAGCAAACAAGTGACTCATTGTTCTCCTTAGATATTTATCATGAGGCCAATCTAATTCGGGACTATTCATTGTGAGCCATTTTAGCCCTCTGAGGAAAGTCTGCACACAGAACCAGTGGTCTGAGTTGTCAAAACTGTCACGAAGGAAGGAGAGAAAGGAGAAGACTTGTAGGGTTGCAGTGGGAAGATTAAATGCACCCATACAGCTGCAAAGCTTCAATTTTCTGTCCAGACTGGCATAGAGAGATACAGTGCAAAATGCAATAGTACTTAGATGTTGCTCAGAAAAAAGTGAAGCCACAATAGTGGTGTAAACACCACTGCATTATTAATACAAGTTGTATGTGGATACAAGGAGTTTAACACATGTGCTAGGAGGCTGCAATACCAAAGTAGCGTCATGTAGACAAAGCTTCTAGAGGTGATATGAAGAAAAAAGGTCAGGTGACAGGCACTCTCAGCATCAGTGGATGCAAAGAGTACAGGAAATGGCAATTTAGGTTTTATACATTATTGAAACAGTGAAAAAGGAATTAGTCCTTTACACAAGGGAAGACAACAGGAAAGAGCACCACTGTATGATCTCACACACAGCACATATTCAACGCCAACAACAGATTCTGATCACTGGTTCTATTGGTTTGACTGTCTCTAGCACAGTTTTCCTTTGCTCTGAAAAGCCACAATATTTTAATCCAGGAGAATCACAGAGATTCAATCCATCTATTGCTCATTTAAAAGACCATACTATTTTTAATCTTCCCTTTATTGTGCAACTTGCTGTTTAATTAAGTTTTAAATGGTTGTAGATATAGCAAGTTGTCATAACATTAGGGATTTCTTTTAGGATAGCAAGTAAAAAGCTACATTTCATTTTGCTTAGGTAAATACATATTGATAAATGCAAAGCAATGCACATTGGAAAACATAATCCCAACTATACATATACAATGACAGAGTCTAAAATAGCTGTTACCACTCAAGAAAGAGATCTTGGAGTTATTGTGTATAGTTCTCTGAAAACATCCACTCAGTATGCAGCAGCTGTCAAAAAAGCTAACAGAATGTGGGGAATCATTAGGAAAGGGATAGATATAATTACAGAAAATATCATATTGCCGCTTTATAAATTCATGGTATGCCCACCTCTTGAATATTGCATGCAGATTTGATCACCCCATCACAAAAGAGATATACTGGAATTGGAAAACATACAGAAAAGGGCAAAAAATGATTAGGTGTAAGGTCTGAGGCCTTGTGTTTTTGGCTAATCAGTACCAGCCATATTAAGAGAAACAGCAGCAATAAGCTCAGAAGCATGTAGCCACATCTTCACATTCTTGAAATGACATCAAGACAATGTAGTATCAGGCTGTTAAGAAAGTACTACTGTCCTAACAGTACCTACCACCACCAGATAAAGAAACAGATTTTAAAATGTTTAAAGAAAACTTTGTCTGATAGCAGTCTGTCTGGCAAGTGTAACAGGGTGTTGAGGGATGCGCCCCTGGCCAGGCCCCCATCACTCTAGCCTGTATAGCTGAGTGGCAGCAGAGCTGCTTAGGGCTGGGCCTGATTATCTGAGGGGAGGCAGCTGTCAGCCTATTCGGGGTGAGCAGCTGCCCAGGCTTGATCAGGCAATGGGCAGCAGCTGGCCCAGCAGGGAAGGGGAGGCAGAGGGTGCACAGATAGGGAGGGGGAGGGGGAGGGAGAAAGAGAAAGGAAGGAAGGAACGAACGAACGAACGAATGAACGAACGAACGAACGAACGCGTGCAGAGGCTGTGGCTGTCTCCCTGAATAGTCCCAGAAACTGCTGGCTGAAGCAAGGCGCATTGTAAGGTGGTGGAAATTCACGTACACCATGTAAATAAAAGCACTGGTGACTGCCAACCAACGGGTCTTTGAGTCCTACTCAATTCCCCTACTCAGCCCTCCAACACCCTGATCCTTCCTCTCCTCCTCTTCCCAGCCTGTGGAACAAGGAGTACTATCCTGCATTTTAGTTACTACTTAAACAAAACAAAAAAAGGCATCCATAATATTAAGAAAAAGAAACTATGAAATCACTTGTGTTGGGTAATAAGAGAATGAATAAAATACATTAAATTAAGAAATATAAAAATGAATTCAACTTCTCTTCACCCTAATATCTGAAGTGTAAAGGCCTAAGTCATCAAAGCACTGCAGTCACACATAGGTGTCATGAGCATAAAAGACAACCATGGTTTTAATAAGAAATTAGATTAGTATGAGGGAGAAAATGCAAGGTTATTAAGAACATAAATCTGACGACTACTACTCAAGTTGTGGGATTCTGAGGGGATTTAAACCCCAAGTTTGTATGAAGATGGAGAAAGAAACAGTGGCAGAAGCAAGTTTTAAGCCAGGGTTGTTATGGGTCATTGGTGGTGGGCTGGAGAGTGAGCCTGCCCACACTCACCCATCACACGGGGCTGAGCCTAGTTCCCCACTCCAAGCATTCCAACCTGGTACACAGGGTCACAGCACCACTCAATTTTGGCCCAGCTGCCCCACCACTGTGACAGAGGGGGGTAGGCCAAATTTGACGGCGTGGCATTGTGATATGGCTCAGAGAGTCAAAAGACCATGTAACCCCATGCTCCAGTGCCCAGAACAGGGTGTCGGAGTCAGCCTCACTGGACAAGAGCTGCTGGTGCTGCCAGGTGAGTGAGAGTCAGCCTCACTCTTCAGTCCCATGTAAAAATTTGTGTTGTACATCTCTCTTTGTCACTTGCATAATATGCTTAAAAAGGTGCCACATGTGCACCTAAAGGGGTTTCCCCCCCCCATTACCTCTTCCACTACAAAAAAAATCTTTTTCACTGTTATTGTTTTCTTTAACAGCTATTTTTATTTCTATTTGAGTCAGCAGAAAATAAAGGAGAAATTAAGTACTACGGTATTTGCCAACTTGCTGGCCCTGAGATTGGAAGCAATACATTTAAAAAAGAAAAAAAAAAGGTAAGATTGGGTGTTTGAACAGTGTGTTTTGGGGTATGTCTTGGAATTCAGTTACAACTTGTATACTAATTTTTATATTTTTAGATGTTTCAATGGATTTTTAAATTTAGAAGTTTTATACAATGTACCACAATTTTGTTGTTCAAAATTTTTGTTCAGGTCACGGTCTGAAGATCTTATAATCAGTTTCCTCAAGGTGACATCACTGTCTGGAGAAACTGATATTTTGAGACACCCAAAGTTTGCTGAATTGTTCCATATTTCTTCATGGCACCTGCTAAATCGAGGGAAAAAACCCTGATATTCTTTAAGACACAACTGAATTCAATTCAGTTTCATGGAAGGCCTGGCAGAGTGCCCTATTGTGATTTATCAAAGTATTCAAAGTGCTCCAGAGGAGGGGTTTCAAAGATGAAGTACAGCCTCTTGGAATCAAAGTGACTCAAGTGGCTCTGGTACATGGAATTTCAGATTATGTCAATGTCTCTTGAGCTAAGTGTTTGGAAACAGAACCTAAGAACTTCTGGAGTGATTAACTGATCACTCCTTAATGCAGCCTCCTTAATGGAAACCCCTATCTGTTATTCTTACATGTGTAACATGCACCATTCACAACTGTCATGACTTTATTGTGAGTTTCATGATATACAGTATTTTTCTTAAAGCCCCATGAGCTGGAGTCTCATAGACTCATAG
>ML675613.1:56564735-56620501 GCA_007922155.1 Mesoclemmys tuberculata | reverse complement strand
CAATGTCATGTGATAACAAGGGAATCTCAGCTTTCACTTTAAAAAAAAAGTATTTTTAATCCATGAGAAAACAAGGAAAAGGTTTAAATATTAACCCAAAGGTCTGAAAATCCAAAAGGCAAATAAAAAGACCCCATATGTAGTATTTATATGTAGATCATACTGTCTTCCAGCCTGGGTCCAATCTCCCAAATCCAAAGTCTTTGTCTTCCAGACAATCTTCCAGGTGTTGAGATGGGGGCGGGGAGAGATACCAAGTGATGATGCCACTGCCACTCTTTTATACTTTCCTTCAGCTTGTTGGAAAGATCCTTGCTGTGATGTGGGTTAGTCTGCCCCCATGACGTACATGCCTTCTCTGAGATAGTGGGTTCTTCATGATGAGCAATTAACGCCTGTCTGGCCAGTGATGAGTTTTTCTTTATCCCTATTGAAAGGTCAGCTGTAGCCATCTTCCAATCTCACAACATATTTCAGTAACACATATAGCAATACTTTATAACTTCACATACAATCCAACAAGATATTAAGGTTCAACAGATCTAGACTTTTAAAATGATACTTCACAAGGCATATTTTGTACAAAACATATCATAATCATATGACAGTGGGGAATATGGCAGTTCCAGGGTGCTTCTTGGGGGTACAGAGTGTCACAGTATGGAATATGACAGAACGTGGGGTTTATTTCTTCAAACAGGAAGCACATTTAAGTTATCTAAAAGATGAGCATAGTTGATTTAGTGATTATTTTGTTCTTTAACTATATTATGCATGCAATGATTACTTGAGATGTTAGGGTTTTTTCAATATCTAACTTTCACCAAAAAAATGTAACATTCCCAAATTAACTATAAAAGAAAACATGGAAGAATGTAGATATGAACATCATTTGCAAAACATGTTCTTTGGTTGGCCCCAAAATTGTACTATAAACAATTCACATTCAGAAAGCCTGAATGTAAGGGATCACTATCCACCTCATTACATAGCATTAATTTGAAGCATTTATGAGTGGAAAACGGCTTAAGGAACAGACTTAAACTAGCAGTAATTTAATACTTAACACATACTAGAGTTCTTATCTTATATAAGAAGGCAAGCGAGAGGTCCCTTTGCTCTTAGAACAAGCTGTTGGGACCACTATAGAACTAGCCTCCTCAGTCCTTTGAAAAGGAGAGGTTAGGACATCCCTTGTGCTTTCTCTAACAAACCCTTTGGCCACTATTTTTATTTTTATTAAAACACACAAAAAGGCAAAAGGATACCTATCTAAAGTCTCTGAGCACCCTGACAGATAAATAAAATCAGTCCACAAAAGAAACACATTCAACAGCAGTATAACGTAGGCCAGTCCTTTCAGATCTCACCACTCCTGTAATCAAAACAGCCAGCTAAAAAAACAACAACACTGTCTCAGATCTCACAGAGGCACTTAGCCCCATGATTCAGACACAAATCATACATATTTCACTCATCCCCAAACATATGCACCATTAGAGAGGCTCTGCAGTTTACTTTTGACAGCAGCAAATCTGGGCTATTTTAGTTTAAGTGGGCAGTGAATTCCAAAAACTGAGGGCTCTACAAAGAGAACAGCCTATCAGAAATTCTCCTTCTTTTAAACTAATGGAGTTCTCACTCAAGCGACTCAATAATCACAACTACAGTAGTATTGCCCAGGGAGAGAGGATGCCCAAAGCCATAACAGTCTTTGGAAGTCAAAATCATTCCTTAAACTCCACCTGAAACCCAACAGGTAGTAAGAACCTTGGTATCATGTGCTCATAGTGGAATATCCTGCTTAGTAAGCAAGCATCCTCATTCTGCAACAGATTTAGTTTCAAAATGGATTTAGATGTAGCCCCATCTACTAGAAACTTGAGCTGACAGAGATATGAATGATGGTAGCAAGATCTGAATCCAAGAATAAAGGTCACAACCTCCTGACCTGATCAGATGGGAGAAAGCCAATCAAGTTATTACTACTATTCAGTCTTCTAAAAGAACGTGGGAGCAACAAGACCCTCAAATTATGAGCTCAGATGACCAATGCTGAACACACCCCTTCGGAGGGGCTGCTATAATCTTGTCTACACCCTTTGGTTGCTATGCCCAGCCTGCCATCACCTCCATCTTTTCCAGACTGAGATTTTACCAAGGCTTGCTCTCAGCCACATTCTTGTCTCATCCTGACAGAATGACATTCAAATACCCCCAGTGGGCTGGAAGAAATGGAGATATAGAATCATGTTATCACTACACAAGGAGGACCATTAACAGGCTGTGAAAGGAGGCACATCCAATCCTCTTAATGAATTCAAATAGCTCCCATAAGAATGAGTACTTTGAGGACGAACACTGCAGAGGAAATCAAAATAACTAAGTAATAATCAGCAAGGCTCCAAAGAATCCTGGAAAGATCCCATCCCCTTACTCACCCTCCTTCCCCCCAATAAAAGGAAAAGTAAAAACATGCTGGGCTGAAAATGTGATTTATCTGCCTTCACTGTCAGAAAACCAACTTAAGCAGTTACATTTGTTTTACTAAATTAAAATGAATGAGAAACATTTTGTGTAAAAATACAAATATTAAAAGTAATGACAAATTATACTTAGAGTGTCATATCACATTGACAGCAAAAAGCTGTACTCAACAAATTCTAATGCTTAAATTGCCAGAACATTTTGTAGGGCTTTAGCAGCTAAATTGGCATAAGGCTAATGCTTGCAATCAGAGCATCACTTTACACAACCAATTATAAGAATCTACCAAACCACCAAGAGACAAGATGTTCAGAAATCATGGATCTTCATCAATCTGCTCATCTTGAGCTGTGGTTCTGCAACATCTGTGTATCATTAGGAATTATTTGTACAGTATATTAGGCATCCATGGGACTCCAAACACAAATAAAGAGAGAGGCTCATTCTCCAGGGGCTTACCAACAAAGAGATTTTGATGCTGGCAGACCAGGTTCCAGCCCAGGCCAAGAACCTTGGGCCTCACTAAACACTGACAAATGCATAGGTGTAAACCAGTTTGGTTTGTCTCTCTGTTATTATTGTTAAAATAGATATTAGAGTTATAAGAATTTGTTTGAACTTTATGGAATGCATGTATTACTCTTCCTTATAATATCTGTATGTCTTGTTAAAGTAATGTTTAAGCATTTGTTCTGTAACTGTAAAAGTTCTTGTTAAAACTACAAAACCCCAGAGTCAGAGAAGAAGCATTACCAAGTGTGAAATACTATTTTACAACAAAAGGTGTTATCTCCTCCCCAATAAAAGAAGGCCTATAGACATCAAACAAGCCATTGTGGAACATCAGTGGACAAAATACTTTCTTGATTGTTCTCCCCATACCCGTGAAGTGAAGACATTCACAAACCCTCATCCCATCAGTCTGAGTTCTGGGGAAATGGGATAAAAATCCCTGTCAAGAAAATTTATCATCACAATGGTCCTTGGAATTTGGAGAGGGCACTATTTCTGAGCATAAGCAAGGGATCTCCTAACTGCAGTTAAGGTTAGCCCTAGCAAATATATAGATCTTGCATATTACTGTGTTTATTACCTTCTGAAACATAAGACTGTAACTCATTTGTGTGTTTATGTTTACTTGCTTTAGCCTTCTAAATAACTCTCATTTCTTTTTCCTAGCTAATAAATCTTGAGTTAGTTATTACAAGGTTGGCTACAAGCATTGTCTTTGGCGGGAAATCTAAGGTACAACTAATCTGGGGTAAGTGACTGGTCCTTTTGGACTGGAAGTAAACTAAATATCATTATGATTTTTGAAGTAAGGGACCATCTATCACAAAGGCAGGCTTGACTGAGTGGCAAGAGAGACCGCAGTGCCCAAGGACCTGGCTGTCTGTGACTCCATGTTAAAGCTGTTATAGTGCTTAATGAGTTTACACTTCTCACTGAGTTGGTGAAATATAAGTATAGGACACACAGCCAGTTTGGGGTTTATGCCCTGTTTCTTGACAACCTCCCCTGAGGCTGGCACTCATGGTTGTGAGCAATTCCAGACAGCTTGATAGGGATGGCGAAGGGAGATAAGGGAAAGATGCAGATTCTTAATAAATTTTGAATTACACATATTTTTAGACATTACAGTTTTTCCTCTTTTATTATAATATTTTTAAAGTTAGAGGATTGCTAGAAGGGGATTTTTCCACTTGTTTCCTGCTAGGGCCAAACTCCAGCCTGGGATGGAATGCAGCTTGTTAAGCCTCAAATCAAATCAAATAAATAAATAATTAGGTGGTGCTATCTTCCAGAGTCAAAAATTGGAGACAATAACAGTTTTCTAAGAAACTCACTACCAATGTCGCAAACTGGTTTGAACCAGCCCTGGAGAAGGTGATAAGATAAATTATAGCTACCAGCTGCAGAGCTCATGAGAAAACTTTACTGGCCAAGGTCAGTGAGTTTCCATGCCAATGGGTGATATGCTAATTTTCTGGGGTCTCAGCCATAAAGCCGGGGTTCTGGTTTGGATACGTTGGAGAGACGATAGATTAGTAGCCTGTCGTGTCGCCTGGGGATCTGGCCAACCCCAGGCACCTCCCCACTCTTCAGAAGGAAAAGCGTTAAACCCCCTTGCCTGATCACCAAAGGAGCCTGCAGTTTTTTCTTTTTTCTCTTTTTGCAGATCTTTTTTCTGCTTTGGATTTTTCTTTTACTGATTCTCTTTGTTCACCTGGTTGCCCCGGATTGCAGGTCCACGCACCATGGCATATCCAAAAGAGATGGCAGGGGGTGTTCAACCGTTGCAACTAGTTGTGGTGGGCTCTGATTTTTATGGCTGCTTATAGTCATGATAAACTGTCAGTATAGTCGAGCCGATTGAACACGGAACTAGTCAAGTGCAAAGTTTGTTGAAAAGCACACAATTGGTTGACACCAGACCGGTGGGCTCTGATTTATGGCTGCTTATAGTCACGATGAACTGTAAGTATAATTGAGCTGAGTAAACACCAGGCTGTTCTCTCACACTTTATCTTCTATCTGAAGAAAACAGGTCTGCTGTTTGTCACTCCGGAGATAACATCCACATGTGGTAAATATAATCTGGTCAAATTTGGGATTTAAACTGGGGGATGTTTTTTGGGGGTTGTGTGTGTGTATGTTTATCACTGCTCTAAATTTACTAACCCATAGATTAAAAACAAGCTGAAGGTTGACATCTCTAACACCTCTCCCACAATCCAATCTGAGCAACAGGAGAGTGAAAAAGTGAAATGAATGAATAAATCCACTTGCATTCCCGCCAGGCACCCCAGCTAACCCTTGTAACTCCTAGCCGCAAACAGCCCATGGCTAGCTCATCGGGCCGTGACCCATGGTGTCTGTGGAGCAAGGGGGAGAAGCAAGGTGTTCGTGTTGTCCTGGTCTGTGCTTGTGTATTAGTGTCTGTGTGTGTGTCAGCTGGAATAATTCTTTTCACCCACGGATTGTGCTCTTTCTTTGTCTTGTATGAGCCTACCCTACTAAGACTGGCACTGAGGTTTTGCCTCGGGGTTGGGCACGGGAAGTGGGATTGTGGTTGTAGTGGTGCTAGTGCTTTAATTTTTGTTTATTAGACTGTTGATTTGTACTTGGAGGATTTTTGGGAATGTGGCTTGTATGAGGGGTTGATGTGTGTGGGATTTAATAAGGAATGTCTTAGGGAAGTAGAGTTTTGGGAATGTGGCTTGTATATGGAATTGGTGTACGTGGGATTTAATAAGGACTGCACCTTTTTAATTGTGGTAATAGGAATTTTAGTAATTTGATTAGCTTAGCTTAGTAAAATTTTTCATTTAATTCGCTTTTCCTTTTTTATAACCCTATATATTTCAATAGAACTTACATAAATAGTGGTTAACCAAAGAATAGCGGTCTGGTCTCTTACCTCTCGATTGGAACACACTCTTGCAGTGTGGGGATTGGGCCCCTTGCGCCCCACTCCACCACAACAAGGATCAGTATCAGGATAGATGAAAGGAGCAGCATTTGTAAGCAAACTAAATAAAGCGGGTTTTGAAGAGATTACAGGATATTCAGAATCAAGGAGATCATGCTGATTTGATGATAACTCTGGGGGTTTTAATTAGTATATGCAGTGTTATTGTTCCTATCTTGATCCCAGGATATTAGAGAGACAAGTTGGGTGAGGTAATGCTTTTATTGGACCCACTTTTGGTGGTGAAAAAGACAAGCCTTCGATCTTATACGGAACAGGTCCCTCATTAGTATTTGAACTCATAACAGTGATTTAATTTTTTTTTTAGTGTTTTCTGGTGGTATTTTAAGAGGCCTTCTTTTAGAAATTCCTGAAAATGAGAATAAGACAACACAAAGTAGGTTCCAAGCAGCTCGAGTTCAATCCATATTATTTGGCTCCAAAAAGTATTAGAAATGTATCAACGGTATGTCAAGGTCACTGCACCTCAAAGCATCCCAGGGGCAATGTTGCGTGCACTCAAACGTAACAGACTGCATGACAACCACAATATAGAGATATTAAAAGGATTTTGACACAAAGTTTCACAACCAGAATGACTTCAAAAAGGACAAAGTTTGCGTTTTTAAAAAAAATATGAATAAAATGACCACATAAGCAATGAAAGTACTTTTAAAAATCACTTAAAAGATTTTAGGTTAGTTAGTTTTAAACAGCCTAAGGGCCATATTTATATTCTGGATTAAACATTTTGAAGTTAAATGTTAGAGACAAAAGGGGTTTTGTTTTTAAGAATTCCTGCAGCAACATTAAAAAAAACGTTGACAGGAAAAAGTCAATCTTAATCAACACAAATTAAGAGCAATAGTTTTGTGCAATTATAATCAGAATCCTCCAGCAATTCTTCCAATGCCAAATTTGCTGACAGAATTTATTCTCCACCATAGATAATTTTGCCTTTGTTTAAAATATTATTTTTTGCCATTTCTATAGCACTCAGTACTGTAGAACATTACAAAATATCAGAGGTGCTCATATTTGATGCATGAGTCACTAGACTATCATTGTTACTTGGATTTGTACTGCAATTTACTCAATGAACAAGAGGCTTCTCTAAAATTGACAGAAGAATTGCTCAAATTATAAGTGTAGTAGAAATAATTATGTATTAATAGGTAATGTGGTTCCTTTCATTTCCTTACAGCATAATTAAAACCTGATTTTGCTTCCTGACACTTCTGCACTGATTCATGAATAACTCTGCCAGGAATTTATATACTGGTATCCATCAGGCCTTCACACCACTTTGAAATGGGTTAGGTATTGCCAATAATTCCTTGTCAGAGCTAAATAAATTATTGTTTTGAATTAAGAGCAATGTCTTCCAAAAGAGACAAAAAATGTTATAGTTCTCTGCTGTGGTGATGTTCCTGGGAGCCCCAAAATTTTAGTACTGCAATATCTTTTGTGATGGGTACTCAAATACGAGAGATTAAGCCAAGTGCTACTTATTTTAATAGGACAATTGTAATTGGGACATGCTGGATAAAACTGAACTGGTGTAGTGATCACCATGAACTCCAAGTTAGAATTCTGAAATGTTTGCCCTTCCATGCTGCCGCACTACAAGGGGCCTGGTTAATTGTTAGCTCAAAACTTTGAAAGGCCCTGAATTCGTGTTCTTTATAAATTAGGTGCACACTGCCTCTAAGGAAACGAGAGAAACCAAAGACTAGACACACACAGACAACAAAATACACTCTCTACCCACCTGGTGGTCCCTCCTTGAAAAGTTTTAGGTGAGCTAGAGATAAAAGCATAAGCAAGAGTGCATTTTAGCCTCAAACAATATATTTATATTTTCATATTTGTTACATATATCAGATACAGATCTTAGTGATTCTCATGTAAAACAGCAATAGTTCTAAAGGCTTCATTACTCATCATTGTCATTATTCACTATTACAAAGCCATCTACACTATTAGGAAAAATTGTGAGTTGATTGTGAACGGCTTCATCTCTGTTAACTGCTATTAAAAGCTGCCATCTCTGCAAAAAGTTAAGTCATAATCACATTTTTAGAACACTTGAATTCTTTGGCACCACTAACACCAGAGAAACTCTGTTTTGAAGTCCTCAGCCCCCATGTTGTAACCCTGGTTTCCATTTTGAATAAGCAAGCATCAGTCCACCATTAGATCAAAGCTGCATGTCATATAGCACTGAATATAAAATTGGTGGGAAAACCAAATTGGCAGGGATCCAGCAGATCATAACATTCTGAGGTAAATAGCAGCAGTATGCATGTGAATGAATGGGTAGTAGTAAAAGAAAAAAAAATGAATGAAAAAAATACTATCAAAAGTGTGCAGCAAATTCTAAGAGGCAGTATAATAGGCAGTGTGTCAGTGGGCAGTCAAGAGAGTCAGAGGTGAGGTGCTGACAGTGCCGATGGAGGTGAGAAGAGTAGAGTGAAGAAGAGCAGACGAGAGGAGAGCTGAAGAAGCAAGCGAGAGGGCAGTAGCTGCAACACCCAGAAGGAGTCCTGGTCAGGAGACAGAGTAGGCTCCTCGGTTATAATTATAGTACAGTACAGTACAGTACAGTGTTAGAATGTGTATGTGCAGATTAAGAGAAATGTACTTAAAGCATTGAAGGACTGCTGTCAGCAGCCTGTGACAGACTGGCCATCTATGACAGGGGGCAACCGCTTAGAATCATCTCAGTTGTATGTTATTGTGGTTGGGGTGCTCTTTAACTTGCCGAAGGGATTTGTGTTTTTAGATAACGTCTGTATTAGGAATTATTGTTTATACTATGAGGTGCCTTATTTTGGAAAAGAATAAAGCTTGTGTCAATCAATCATTTATCAGAAGGCTGTATCCGTGTTCTCTGGGTATTTCCTTAGCTACCCTGGACTCTGATACCCATGCTTTAGGAGAACAGACAGGTAACTAGGTGGGCTGTTTTAAGGGAAAACCTTTCAGGGGATACTTAAATTCATCCATTTTTGAGGGAACCTTTGGTAAGCTCAAGAGGGGGCAATAGATGAGCTATTCTGGGGGTACTCTAATTCTGTTTTTGGAGTAACACCACATGATTCAAATAACAACTGCTCATGTATGGAAACACCTACTTGTAAAACAAACCTGCAACCATTCCTATAAAAGTCAAAACACAAGGTATTTTATATGTATATACATGCACACTGTGGAATGATTAAAACATCTGTCTTACCCACCCACCCCTTCGAGGTTTTCATTTGGATGTGACAAATGCCAAGGTTATGAAACTCACCACAGACTGTCCCAGTCAACTTTCTTAGCAAGACAAGGGCCTGGACTACACTTACCTTCCGGATTTGGCGGCAGTTGACATGAGATACGCAAGTGACATAAAACACTTGCGTATCTCCCGTCGACTTTGCTGCGTCGGTTCCACGCGTCATCCACACTGCGCTGTGCCATGAGGGTGGTTTTCCTACATCAATTTCTGGTTGGACTGAGTGGGTCTACACAGACTGCTCAGTCGATCCAGAGACATCAATCTGACAGTGGCAAATTTGCTGCCGTCAGTACAGACCCAGCCAAGGAATCTAACTCATCCCAGAAATTACACTCAGCATCTTTCCTGACAGGTTTCTCTCTCTTATAACTTGATCAGAAGGCACAGATGGAGGTAGAAATCTCTTTTTAATAAATAAATAGATAAAAGTGATGTGTTTGCTGATGAAATGGCTGTGCTCCTACATCTTGTCTACAAGCTAAGGTGAAAATTTAGTGTGTAACTTGCAGGCAAAATAATTTCCCTAAGCAGTGTATTAGATGTGTCAATGACTGGTAAAATTAAAGCATATGCAACATTATAAGTGATAACAGATGTATAAGCATGGGTTTGAGTTTTCCAGACTGTATATGCTACAACATCAATATCTTTCTCTAATGTGGAACATGCCCACTAAACTCAAAGATGACTAATTTGCTTTGGACTCTACACGTGCTTTCTACAAGAGTTTAGCACATGAAAATTATTGTCATGCCAATAGGAAAATATATTTGTATAAGGAACAATGCAAACAACTGTTTTGCTAAATACAATACACACCCTTCTACCTCTGGCATGTGATACATAGCAAGATTCCTTGTACAGTAAAATGTTTACTTTAGTGTGAGTAAGAAGCACAAGCATTACACAGGAATCAATCACCGTAGAATGCACATTCCAGGATGTTGCTTTAAACACAGTATGTGCGTAATATGATGCCACAAATACCAGTCGCAGATAAAGGCAAAGAACATTTAATTTTACCCATAAAAATTAACTTTGGCAAACTCTAAATACTTTAATTTTTGCAAGTGCAACAACATCAAACTAAACCAACACTTTCCTCCCAATACCTCTATATCTCTCCTTTCTTCTCTTTACCGATTGCTGGGTAAATAGATGAGTTTCACACGCTGCCCTGAAAGGCAAGTCTGCAGCTTAACTGAAAATACAGCATTCTACAAAACAGTGAAAAGAGGGATTGTGCATGCTCAAGATGCTGCTGCTATTCTTTTTAGGCTTTACATTGAATTAGATTGGGTTTTTTAAGACTTTTTTGGGGAGTGGGAGGCAGAAAAAGCAGAGATTTAGACCTCAATTCAGGACAGCACTAATGCACAGGCTCTTTTCCTGAATCAGAGTACCCTGAACAATGCTGAGTTCACTTATCTGTAGCATATCCTGAAATAATTTTCTTGTAAGCTAAAAGTAATTTAATGCCAGGCCTTTTTCTTCCCAGTTAACTAATCTTTTATATTAATCCGGTTAAGAACCTTCCAGGATAGATCTTCAGGCCATCTTCCAAACATAAGGGTCTGCTCCTCAAAACATCAAATAAAAAATTAGGAGTTTTCTGCTATTAATTAAGAGTTAGAAATCATAAGTAGCAAAATTCATAATGAAGAATTGTCATCTGCAGCAGCTTCTTGGCCAGTACATTCATTATCGTAAAAAATCTCAACTATTAAACAGTCTGAAAAATAAGGCTAAAATAAGCAACTTAACTACTGGAGAATAAAGGTACTAGTAAAAGTTATATTTAATAAGCAATCTACCATTCCTCTCATGTAGCACACCCTACAGCCCCAATTCACCATTCACTTCTAATGATATTGATTCATTGCAGCTCTGAACAGGGTGCTTTCTCTATTTGCTTGCCCATATTCATCACCTGCCCCACCATTCTCAACCCTCTCTTATCCTTTTTCTGAAGAACTCTCTCTCCATATCCTCCTCCATTACTTTCCCATGCAATTTCATGCTTCAGCTGCTAGGTGCCACTAGCACATCCTCTCACTATTGCTGCATAACTATATATGGGTGTAACTTCACTATTTACAGATCCATGGGCATCATCTTGCATCCTTATTCAGTCAAAACTCCCATTGTTTGAATAAGGAATGTTTTGACATTCTGCCTAGCAAACTCAGGCTAAAGTAACTGTCAGAAAATGTTATTTTCAGAAATTAAAAAAAATATATAGTTTGTACTGGAATTTAAAACACAATCCTTTTCATATAATATAATTTAATAATACCTTGAATTAAGGGGAGCTATTTTAAAATTTAAGTAAATTTAACAAATAAAAATGCCTTATATGCATTTTTAAATGTCCAGTCAATTTAAGCTCAACATTCAAGGCTTGTAGAAACTGTAATCAGTAGAAATGTTTCCATTATCTGAAACATTATTATATTATTATTATATTATTATATTATATTATATTATATTATATTATATATATTATTATGTTATAATATATATTATATTATATATATTATTATTATTATTATATTTTCCATTTTCTGAAGTTCCATTTAAAAGAGTTTTGTATTTAAGCATTTTACTACAATGCTTGCAATGCAAAACTTGCAGTGTTGTGCGAGTGCATTAGACCCAGCAAGTTAAAATTAACAGTAACAAAGGTGAAACTAGTTATTTTGCTTTCCAAGATGAATGAAATAAAAAAATAGATGCATACAATTTTGTAGCCTTTTAACTGCATAATTTAAATTACTAGAAGTTTAAGAAAATTTCTAACTTTATAAAGTAATTCCATGTAATTAGAAAAAATCTTTTTTTGGGGGGGGTGAAATATCCCCAGTTTGAACTCTGATGACAAAATAATGAAAGTGAGAGTTGATTTTTGATAGTACTTTGCCAATTATTTTGCTGAACTCTATTGGTACAAATGCCTTGGGGACTTAGTCAAATCAGATGTAAATTAAGAGTTCACAAAAATAGGGAACGTCTACATTGCAGAGAAACTTGTGCATACATACACCAAATGCAAATAAGCACACATATAATTATCACACCTTGAGAGTCACCCATAAATGGCAAATGGAAATTAACATGAAATGTACTTCACCTTAAAGCTTCACGTATTTGGTTTCCCTTCTCTTTCCTTTCCATTTCTTAGCTCTATTCACTCCGTTTATTTTTTTTTTTTCATCTTCCCCTGCATTTTCCCATTCTCACCACTTGATTTCCCTCTTCATCCTGTGGGTAGTCTTTCACCCATCTTCTGTCTCTTCCCCTGAAGATTCCCCTTCCTCCCACACACACACATACTTGGTTTCCAACTCCTCCATTGTTACTCTTTAGACTTCGTTGCTCTTTAGTCCCCAAATGCTCCAAGGCTCCACAAGTCAGCTACCCAGCAGCAGCTTATAATAATTTCTTGCTCCCCCTTATTTCAAGGCAGAGAATGGGCAGCCTTACCCTCCCTTCTGCACTACCAGATCTTTTTCAGATTAATGGGGGGAAAGGGAGATCTACAAAGTTACTCTAAGCCTAAAGTGTCAAAACAGAATGGTCACCTAGGTCCTCTGAAGATTCTGGGACAATGAAAGTCTGGAGAGCGGAGGGAGGCAGTTTTCACGTCACCAGGGAGATTCCTTCAGAAAACAATAAAGGTAATCTGAAGGACAAGAGGGTCCTGATCAGGGGGCTTGAACAGGCAAATGCTGAGATCTGGACATTCAGGGTGGTCTAAATAAAATCTAATTACTGGGATCACCTTCTAATAAAAAATTGACCATCTCTAAATTGTTCGAGTAGGTATAAATATTATCACTGAGTGACCTCAGTAAACAGAGAATGAATGCCTGAAATAATGGATTGGAGGCCAAACATTTCAATAAAATAAAATGATTCCCACAGAATTCTGTCTTCACAAAGGAAAACATGCAGTCATGATGCCTCTTCTGCATAAACAAAGAGCACAGCTTCCATTCCCTCTCAGTGCAAAACAGCATAAACCACTGTTCGTGGGTAATCACCTGAGTAACCATCTGATTGATCTTTCCTGTCCTGTCACAGATAAAGCTATAGCTGCAGCTCATTTACTTGATGACAGACAATAGTATCACCTGTCACTTTTGTCCTCCCAGGAAGGAGCAATAAAAATATTGCTGCTGGGCACCTGAAGCCTGATCTGTGTGTCAGTAAATATCCTCCCTACTCTATATTTATGGAAAAATCATTATGTGGCATGATACATTGTGCAATTATCCTGTTACAGTGGCAAGGTTCCAATAATACAAATAAATGCCACCCAACCAACAAACAGGAGGAGCAAAGTTAATAAGAAATTTCTTCTAAGCATTACAAATTCTTCCCACCCATTCCACCCAGCAAAAGATTAAATAAAGGAAGATACTTGTTTGTCCACTTTACATGATTTTTTTTAAATATACAATGCACCTAATCCCAGACTACATACATATACAATAAGTATATATTCTAAGATGCCTGAGAGTATAGAACAGCTGGAGGATTGAACATATGAATGAAATACCTTCTTATGTAGAATAAAATGGATCCCATACTGATAAGACCATATGTTTTTCATAGAATATTAGGGCTGGAAGGGACCTCAGGAAGTCATCTAGCCAATCCCCTGCTTCATCCAGGACCAACCCCCAAACTAAATCATCCCGGCCAGGGCTTTGTCAAGCCAGGACTTAAAAACCTTTAAGGATGGAGATTTCACCACCCCTCTCTAGGTAATCCATTCTAGTGCTTCAACACCCTCATATTTAAAATGTTTTTTCCTAATATCCAACCTAGACCTTCCCTACTGCAACTTGAGATCATTGCTTGCTGCTCCGTCATCTGCCACCACTGAGAACAGCCTAGCTCCATCCTCCCTGGAGCCCTCCTTCAGGTATTTGAAGACTGCTATAAATCCCTCCTCATTCTTCTCTTTTGCAGACTAAACAAGCCTAGTTCCTCAGCCTCTCCTCATGAGTCATGTGCTCTTGCCCCCTAATAATTTTAATTGTCTTCCGCTGGACGCTCTCCAATTTGTCCACATAAAAAGCCTGTTGAGGCCCAAAATTCAGATCTAAATCCAGGTCCAAAATTCTACAATGTTTGAGGTTGTTCTGATCCATGTTTTTAGTTTAGGCTCATATTTAAACCACACGTTTACAGGCCAGTTCTGACAAAAGTTCAACACCCATGGTGAGTAAAACTACAGAACGAAATCTGATAGAAAAGAGTAAATTCCTTTAAACACACAATTTTACTTATGCCAAATGGTCCCATCTTGTTTGGCACTAGAATCCTGGAGCCAAAACCTAAGTGATTATTCTATTTGTGCTATGTGGAACTACTTTTAGATTTTGGCTTCCCTTCCATTAGGTGAATTGCAGAGCACACCCAAGTGTTAAAACCTAACTGCGTCATGTGGACATTACTAATGCAAACTAAAAGGCACCTTGTTCATGTTATTGGAATCCTCTTTCAAACAGGACCATATTAATGCAAATGAGGTACCTCTTTGTTTGTACTCGCAGTGTCCATACAGAGCAGTTAAATTGCAACACTTTGGTGTGCTCTGCAATTCACACCTCCTTTGGCACTGCAGTACTGTGTAAATTTAGTCTGAGAGAGCAGTGAGTAGGGAGTGGGAAGAAGAGGAAGTCTTAAAACACATGACAGATGTTTAATCAGTATTGCTTAATGCACTACTGGAAGGTGCTCAGGGCACATCTATAGGGTGACACTCAGAAAAGTTAAGGCAAATCAACTAAAAATAGGAAGTCAATGCACATAAGTTAAAGCACATTAGACCCTAATGTGGGCACTCTCATTCAGGAGCAAAGTGGTCTTAGTTTACATGACAAACCCTGAGATACTATAGTCATGAGCGATGAGTGCGTTATAAGAACCTACATCGAATAGAATATAGAACAGAATTGGCTGCTTACTCACAAGCCCCAGGATTAGCCTCTTGTAGTCAGGAGGAAAAGCTGAAGGGGAAACTTTGCTCACTGCCCTCCACCCTTCTTAATAGTTACATTTCAGTTGGCAAAGATGAGACAGTCATTGCAGATGAGTGACACTTGAAAGGTACAAACTTAAAATGGCTACATTATTCACAAGTGGCAAGCTGGCTTGTAATAAAAACATCAACTTTCCAACAGAAATCTAATGCTGCTTGCCAAAATACATGTACCAATTTAGTATGATTTAATATATATGTCATAAAGTTTGTGACAAATAATATAGCAAAACAATTTAAAACTCCTACTTCCATCAACATATGAACTGGAGTCAAACTGGCCGGTTACCATCAATCACAAAATTTCCAAGTTCAATCCATATGTGCATAATAGTGGAGTTGATTTATCATTTTTTTCTCATCATATTCTTACCTAATCCTTTCTATTAATTAAAACTCTGTTAATTTTATTACAGATTTTAATACTATGTCTAAATAACCGTTAAGAGCAAATGAATTCAAGTAACTCTGAAATGGAAAAACAACCGTTTTACTACAACACAGTAAAATGCTCCCTTTCCTGCATCATATTTCCCAAATGAATAATCCATCATATGGCAACATCTCTTTATGTGATAGTTTCCTGCCTTTTGTAGGCAATAATACTTAAACATGTCCTGAACTTCTATAAACATTACGAAGTCAAGACCCCAAAAAATCTGCCAGTCAGAATCTCCTCGAACTACTCTTACATACCAAGAATAATGTGCATCACAAGTCATAACTGACATCACAGAACAGGATTTCTAAATTTTACCTTTTGCATCTCAGCAGTAAAATATGCTTTCTTCCATGAAAATCCTTTATTTGCTAAGATATGTCCAATGCAACTTTATTATCAAATCAATAATAAAATATACACAATATTTATACCAGGAAATGTCATCACAAAGGTTTAAAAATAAAACAGTTGATCCAAGTCAGATACTCTGCCAGAGATCCTAGTCCAGGACTAGAGGTCCTAGGCACTAGTGCAACACAAATAATAATAAATTTAAATGCTATTAGTATTATTAATAACGCTTATGTAAAACTTGACAAAGGGAGGATTAATACAGAGGGGCACAATTATGTAGAGCTTTGAAAGTCATGACAACAATTTTAAATATGATGCAATAATGGATGGGGAGCCAGCAGCGGGATACCAAAGAGAGTTACTGTATCAAATCAATGGGCAAGGAAGAATGGTTTAGAAACTGTGTTTTGAATGGTCTGAAAGGGAACCTTGTACATATTTGATAGGCCAGAGAGGAGGATGTTGCTGTAATCCCGACAGACTATGTGGGCCAGAACAAGTTTTGGCTGCTGGGATAGAAAGAATAGTATTGATCTTGAACATGTTGAGAAGAAGGAGATGCAGTATTTGGATATGGCCCAAATGGGTGGGGAAAAGGCAGAGGGAGGAGTCAAAAACAGCCCTGAGATTGTGGTTCAGAGTGACAGAGAGGATGGGGTATTGTTGACAGTGCCAGAGATGTGGTGAAGTGAAGTTGGCTTTGGTGGGAGTTCTATTTTAGCCATGTTCGGTTTTAAAGTACCAGACATCCAAAAGAAGTTGTCAAAGTCACAACCTGAAAAAAACAGAATTGGGTGGAAGGAGAGACTTTATGGGAGTACAAAGATAAACTTGGTTTGTAAAGACTTATTCAAAAGATCCTTATAATTACCCCTTATAGAAATGTCATGAAGAGTTTAATTTTAAAGTGATATTTTGATAGGTTTTTTATTTTATTTTTATTCATTTTTTATTTTTGAGGAGGTTGGAATGGGATCATCATATCCTGCTATAAATTTGTATAGGACACTTTTTAAAAAATACACTTTAGAAAGCATATTCTTTCCTATTAAATGTGATAAATTTGTAAGCCATTTTCATAAAACTCCACTGGTTTCATCACTACTAAATTTCTATGAGACTTTTCCATAATGTTTCACTTCAGGAACTCAATTTATCTTTCTCAGAAGGATGAACAGTAGAGTTGATCCCACAAGCATTCAACCCTGTGTTTTTAGGGAGTCTAATGGTAAAATCCTGCCCTACAGAAATCAGTGGGAATTTTGCCATGATTTCACCCACGGTGCTTGTACTTGAGGCTTAGCTCACCAAGCTACAATCACTGCATCCTTTTGCATTGGAGGCTAAGCAGCAAGTAAGAGCTGTGTGAAAACATGCTCACATCTAGCAAAAAAGGGGGAGGGAGGGAGAAAGTCACATCAGGCTTTCATTAAAATGCAGAATGCTTTAGAGGTTTGCCTGAAGTTAATTAAGCCAGATCTTTGCAGTGAAAATTCTACTTCCTCATACAGGAGCAGAAGGTAGGAAACTCATATGTAAAATATGATCACGTTCTTCATGTTGATATTTCCCCTTGAGGATCAGATTCCACCATTTCTACTCTAAACAGCTAGCAATAATGACAGTAAAAATGGTGAGATTTTGCTGCTTGAAAAATGTGTTCTCACGAAACCTGTGAAAATATTAAGTGTTTGCAAATAAGTACATAAAATGAAACAGATTCATTAGTACTCCACCATCCAGCTGGTTGTTAAAAAGGACAGGTTTCAAGCAGAGTATTCACCTCCTCTTTTTTTGCCTGAAGAGATCCCTAAAGAATCTGGCTGCTGTTGGCTAGCTGTCAAATACAAGCTCAAAGGAACATATGCCACCTACGTAGTGTTATTCCTTATTCATTTAGAAAAAAATTACAAATAATAATAATTCTTTCACTTACACATATTCTTCTCTTCAGACTACTTTAACTCCACCCTTATAAAGGTATTTAAGTATTACCTCCATTTTACAGATGGAGAATGAGGCAGACAGGATAATCTGCCCACAAAGAAAACCTGTATAAAAGCCACGATTAGAGCTCATGAGTCCATGGTGCTCACCTATGTTCAGACCCTACATACATTGCTCTAGTACACAAGCCTTGGATTTGTTTCAAATGTACTCAAAGGGATCCCTTACTAGCAATCCACAGCACAGCTGAAGGAGGTTTTCATACTTCACAAATTGTGAAGAAAGCATCTGGCATTATTTTGTATTTCCTTTGCTATCCTTTAAAACACTTATGTTTCTATAAGAGATCTCTCCTTCATAGCCTACTTTCTCTTTCCTGCAAAGAAATCAAAATTCTGTTTACAGCATCAGAGTCTGTTGCCATAGAAACTGTGGTGCTATAGAGACAGCATGACTTCACTTGAGGATCAAGTATGATGGAAAGACGGTCTGAGGGAGCAGAACCTTGTTTAAAGATATAAACAATAGAATTAACTAAAAAGGTTGCTAAAAATAGCTCTGAAAGCTATATGGATTTATATTTCAGTCTGATTCATTTCGAAGTTGCCTCCAATATGAATGCCAATGAAGTTCTTTTTTCTTATTATTCTTTTTTCCCTTTGTTTAAGCAATAGGACAAGTTGTTCCAGCTTCAAGCAACTAATTTAGCGCCACATTTACTAAATAAGCATTTCTAACAGGCACCACAAGACCTGTATTTTTTTCTCTTACGTGTCTTGGTGATAACTGTTCTTCAAACACAGAGATGTTATATGCTGAAGGCTCTTTTACTTCATAGGCAAACTATTCACATGCAAAGAACAATCATGTTACTACGAGTGAAAACACTCTCTGCATTCTTCCGAGCATCAAATGCTGTAAATTGTTAAAGGGATACTTGGCTTTCTTTTTTTTTTAAAGTACAGTTTCTGATAGGGAAAGTGAAGCAGACACAGTGTTGCCAGCCCTCAGGATTTATATGTCTTTGGGAATCACCCATTTTTAGCTAGGGCTGCAGCCAGTGTAGCTTTGATGGGAGATGTGCCATACCTCTCACAAATTTCAGGCTTACCATAGGAAAATTTCCTCCACTTGGCTGCTTTCCCTACTTTCTTGTCTCCTGGGGAAGAGAGCAGCCAGTCAGGGCTGCTTCAGGGAGCAGAGCAAGCTCTCCACTCCTTCCCCTCAGGACCAGAAAGGACTTTTTGGGTAGGGGACAGGAAAGGGAACAGCTGGCATCCTTCTTAGAGTTGGAAAAAAGAAATGAAAAGAGTTAAGTGGCTCAGGGTGACTTTCCTGCTCCCTCTTCCTCACCCCACCCCTTTCTATCCCTACCACACCAGGGCTAGGAAGCTTAATCGAGGGAAGAACCCCTGTAGCTGCCTCCCCGCTCCAGGTCTGGAAGATGAAAGTGAAGAACATGAGGAACTGCAAGAGAAGAAGTTAGACTGGAGGAACAGGCAGATGTGGGTGCTGTAGGGTGCATTATTCACAGTGAGTTTTGGGTGGATGTGGAGATCGGGGACCCAGTTAATTAATGAGAATTGGGGGTTTTGGGAGAAGCTGGAAGCTCTGCCCCATCAGGCAGCCAGCAAGAGCAGCTCCCAGAACAGGGGTCGGAATCACCTTACTCCATACATTTGGGAGAGTTGGCAACACTAATTGTCACACACACACAGGGGGGGAGCAGGGGGAATTTAAAAATCAAAAGACAGACCAAAAACCTCAATATAACTTTTTTTTTAATAAATCTCAGAGTAAATGAACTATAAAAATGATATTTTATCACTGACTTCTTTCTGTTATAAAATAACAACGTAAGAAATGCCATACTGGGTCAGACCAATGTTTCACCTAGCCCAGTAACCTGTCTCTGACAGTGACCAGGGCCAGCTGCTTCTGGCATTTGGAAATTTAGGGACACCTGAAGCATAGGATTGTATCCCTGACCATCTTGGCCAATAGCTTTAGACATCCTTCATTAACTTGTCTAATTCTGTCTTTTTTAACCCAGTTAAATTTGGGCCTTCAAAACATTCCAAGGCAATGAGTTCCACACGTTGACTGAGAGTTGTAATCTTAGCAGTGCAACTAAATACCACACATAGATTCCCTATCATGCCAGTTTGCACCTCAGGTGGATTCTGACATAGCAAGCCAGGCTGTATGCAAGCACCAGGATTTATTGCTGTTAGTCACTTCTCCAACTTGCTGAGAGTCACTGTAATTCCTGTGTAATAGGCAATGAGAAGCCTCAAATTCTTGCAGATACCATGAAGCAAAACCCAAGGAGCAGAACAGGGGAAATAGCAAGACAAAAAGGTAAGGAGAGAGCATAAAGCATTCCCAGAGAATCTAGATATAATCTGATAGCAGTTTCTCCTCCCATCCTAAAAATGGGGTTCATTCTTCCTCCTGCTTCGAGAGAGTGAGACGAAAAACTCCTGCTCCCACTTCCACATGGTTCCCGTGCCCTAGAGGTAGATGCAACTTCCTGTTGCAATTCTGCCACTGCTGGGACAGAGGAAAGGGAATTCAGTGACCCTCTCGTATTCATAGGAAACAACATGGAGCTAGAAAAATCTTGGCAGCTGTATTTTAAGGAGTTCTTGTACGTTCAGAAGATATACAATTTTTTACAGAAATAAACTTTTCAAAATGACTTATTTTAGTTACTCATCTCTGATGATTGCTACAAAAAACCTACAGCAGTTCACCAAGTCCATGTTACTCATTCAAATGTTTACGCTGGCGAAAAGGATTTACATGAATTGGCATAAACAGGGCTAATGGGTGGCAGCAGCAAGAGATGTTGGCTCTGAGATTTGTCCTTGGAAATGGATTCTTAAGGTAGCCAGTTAAAGTATAGTGGGTGTGGTGAGAGCCATACTGTTTTGTTTTTAAACCTAAACAAAACATAACATAAAGTAAGTAAAAATCAAATAATATAGCACAATATTTTTCTGTATTGCCGTCTATTGATGTGGCAGCTGGGCTCTTTAATCACATAGATTAAAGTGCACAACAAGAGCAAAGCAAACAACTGAGCAAATGCTAAACAAGATAAGTGAGTTTAAGACTGTGTTACACTCAAGTTGTGACTAAAAGGAACAAGTTCCAAAAAATCAGGGGAAGAGAACCAATATTTGAGAGATCCTGACTAGACCGTGTTTAAATTTAGGTTCTGAAAGCAAGAGCTTTCCATCTGTTCTTAGCTATTGGAATGAGTTATCTTCTGAGAAATGCTCTATCAGATAAAGAGTCCCACACTACTCCAGTCTTAAAATATCAACATCATCCCCTTCAACTGCAAGTAAACAGGAAATCAGTGAAGACTTGAGTACATGCTGTCTATGTTCAAATCAGGTCTGCACTACTCATGAGATGGACAAGTGGCATTCTGTTCTTCCAGGAGCTTGCAGATGAGCTTCAGGGATGGTCGTAAGTGAAGTGGAGGGTTTTCAATCCTAGAGCTAAGGAAGGTGAGCATGGCTGATTTGAGGTTTTCACTTACAGACAGTTGCAGTGTCCTTGCCAATCATAAAGTTTCACATCAAGGACCACTGCTGTCTGGACATCCAGGAGTAATAATGGAACCAAAAGAACCAAGACGCTGCTAACCATTTAAGCACAAATCTAGTATACATCCTCACAGATGTTACAGATGCAGCCTTCACACAACTCCTGTAAAAGCATCACTTGTGTTTCATCACAATTGAATCACCAGCAGTTTGTTTTCATCTACATCCCTATCTCTGCCAGACACTGGGTGAATAATGGGAATGTAGAATTTGGGCTTTATAAAAATAAGACTTAAAATACCATCAGCATGTTGATGACACTGCCACCCAGAATTTACTTCAGTAACAAACAACAATACATGTTGGATCTAAGCGACTCCCACCTTCCTATTCACATCCCTTTACTGCATGACCTAGCTCATCTCACTGTTAGTACAATATGGAGCTTTTCTTTATTCAAAGGTGAGAGTTTTTCCCCCCCTTTCTTTATCTGAGTGTACCCTTTTGTGATGAAAGATTATATTTCATGGTAGACATCTGGGAAATAGGAAAAAAGATAGGAAAGCGCTCTTTTCACTTTTCATATTAGGAAAATTAAAAAACTTCAAATGTAATATTTTAATGAACAAATACAAGTTTCAGAAAAGAGACAGTGGAAGTCTTGTCAAAAGCTGAAATGCTGTACTTTGCATTTACATTGTAATGTTTATCTAGGGATCTCCTGGACTTTTCTCACTGATTAGATACTATTTAAGTGATCTAATTCAGTATGTAGAAGGATGGTGAGTGAGAAAAGTTAAGAGCTGTGTTCCTGTCAGTGTCTGGGGGGAAAAAAAGTTAACTTTCTGAACACTCCTTTGAGGCAGATACGCTTTGTGTTACATCCATCTTATGAAGCCGTAAACTAAAGTAGAGAGATTGGCTAGTACTAGCTCAAATTCATAGCGAGTCAACTGCAGATCCAGAAATAAAACCTGGGATGTTAGCTCTCAGTCTACCACTCTAATAACTAGACTACCTCCATCTCTTGTTATTGCTAAATACTGAAATCATTTATTTACTTTATATTTTAACAGTATTATTTTGACACTGATTATCATTTACCCTCAGGTAAGAGAATAATACTAATTAATCATTCAGAAATAGCAGGGGTTCAGAAGAGGTTGAAAAAGTTATGAGACAAGAGAGACTGAAAAGAGTAAGACTACGTAGTTTAGAATCCAGACAAATAAGAGGGGACACGATAGAAAAACACAAAATAATGAATGACATATGAAAAGTAAATCCATCACTCCCATTTACCCTCTTTAGTAATATAACAGCAAGTGGACCATTATTGAAAATGAAAGACAATACACTTAAATCCAGTACAAGGCACATGCAATTAAACTGAAGAATTTATTGCTAAAATTTAACTGTAAAGCCAAGAGTTTAATCCTTTTTTAATCCAACTAAAATATTATGGGTAAGATTTTCAAAAATAACGAAGTGAGTTAGGAACATGAGTCCCATTGCCTTTCATGTAGGTGCTTCAGAAAAATCCCACAATGTATGAATAATGAGAACAGCCAGAGTTACATTACAATAAACACATTTTTAAAGTCTATAAACCCCCTTGCTAAGGCACAAGCCAACAACTAGCTGATATGGGGTAGGAAGAAACATCCCTCTAGGGGCAGACTATTCCAGAAATGTCCAGCATTGGGTTTCTCATACCTTCAGTTGAATGTACTGGTACTGGGCTCTTTTACACACAGAATACTGAACTATATGGACCAGTGTTCTAAATGGATATGGCTACTCCTATGTTCCTATGTAGAGGAGGTAACAAAACTACATGTTAATATTCCTACTTCCTCTCTGAATCCCACTAAGTGGGATGTTGCCTGAACAGAATCAGCAAATCAGACTAAAATCTGACATATTCAATACCTAAAACCTGTTATAAACCAAAAAGAAGGAAAGAGATAATCTCTAGTAATTCTGATGTATTAGACCATCTTTATCCCTCCACTAATTTAAATGGAGTTGCACCAGAGATGTGTTTGGCCCATTGTATCAAAAACAGTCTTTTTTTCATAGTTTCAAAAGATTACACCTTCTTAAAATAGCATCCAAACTGCTGATAGTTTAAAATTACCTACCTCCGTGGTAACTAACACCACACTGAGAAAAAAATAAGTTGTCAACTTTTTTAGAATAAGAAAATCAATCACAATGTTTTTATCTTTCACAAACCCAACACTTGAAACATTACAACAATCCATTTCTGCAAGTTTTTCACTTTTTGGTTTTACCTGCTTCAGTGTACTTCAACCCCACTTTTTCTTTTCTAGCATTGATTTCAGGTGGTGGCCAGACAGCATGAAGTCTCCCTGGAGTTTTATCATCTTGCTCTGAGAGATTCAGGTCAGGCTATTAAAAATATGAAAGAGAAAATTAAAACCTTGCAATATTAATCCATTCAAAAAATGGTAAATGCTGCATTTAACTAAACTTGTGTATTTAAAGCAATGGTCATTCATAACTGTTGCTCATTTGCATTATAAACTAAAGATGAATTACCTGTTTGATTATGACCCCATTATAATGAAATTCAGTCAGTGAGGATGAAGAAGGGAGGAAAAGTGTATAAGAACAACTGCTTGGGGAGGGGGGGAGGGGGAAGGGAACATAACAAATCTTACTAGCATGTTACATGCAGCATTTTTATTTAAACTTAGCGAAGTGGCTCTGAGAAGCTGCTTGTCCTGTTGTGAATGAAGGAGGCTAATACTGCGTCAGGAATGTTAATATTTATTCTGTACCTACAGCTAAAGTTGGAAGAGCCAAACATGGTTTTATTTCAGGTGAACTGTAGTGGTGCTCACTAGTGTGATTTCAATGCATGAATAACAAATGCCCTGCTAGGATCTACATTTTCTTCCCCACAGGAGATTTACTGTAAACTGATATTGTGTCTACAAGGTCTCAGTCTACGCAAGAGAGGGTTTCTAAAAAAGGGGAAAATAAAACACATTTGAAAATGGAAATTTGAAACTTTGAGTGCAGGCAAACAAACTCTAGGTTATCCAGTTTCAGATTTACAACCCAATCCCGCAACCCTTACTCATACAAGCAATACTACTGTAGTCAATGGAAACAGTTTTATGAATTAATTACATCTGCACACATCCGTAATTGTTGAAGGATGTGTCCATTTTCTGCCCATTTAACTCAAAAGGGTTTTTTATTTATTGATTTATGTGCATTTATGTTCAGGTCCTTACTATTAATTTATATTGGCTTACAGACTCTCAATATGGGATAGTTTTGTTTTTGCTTTTTTTCCCCTGAAAAACACATACATCCAAAACATCATATTGACAGAGGCTCTAATCCTGTAAACATATAGGAACATGCTTAACTTTAAACAGATTTCAGAAGGTCAATTATACTGTGTAAAGCTGAACATGTGGAACTATTTGTAAGATCAGGGTTTAGGTATATAGACAATAGATTGAAGATACTTTTTAAGGCTCTCTCTTGGACAAGACACCTAGAAATTGTATATAACATTGTCTAGTGCATCATCCATCATAATACAATACTTTCTAAGAGTTTTAAATAATAAAATGAAAAAAACCCTACTTTTTGAAAGCAAAGCCATTATAATAAAGATAGTTATAGTTAAGGGTGACACTGACATCTGATAACTCTCTTTAGGTTTTCTTGAAGTCTAGGTATATGGTATGAGATGTAATATTTACAATAGGAATAAGAAAAGTGAATTTCAGCCTTAACTCTCAATTTCCTCACTTTTAAGACATTTAACTGAGATAATTAAAGATATTTACAGTAAATACTTGTAGTTTAACCTTGATTCAGAGAGCACCCACATTTAATGAAAGGAAAGCAATTGATTTGCTACCACATTTTTTAAATTAGACACTGATGTCGGGGGCATCACATTTTGTGGATTCCCAACTTGAGACTTCTTTGGTCTAGTGTTCAAAGGCACTCATTATCTGCAGCTCCCTCTGACCTCAGTCAGAACTGCAGGTGTTCAGCACTTGTGAAAAGATGAAAGATGTCTCAAGTTGGGAAGCCAAAACTTGAGGCTCCCAAAATATGAATTTCTACCTTTGTTATTTTAGTTCACACCAATCATTTTGTCAGCAGAAATTATTTTATATCCATTTATCTCCAGACCTTAAAATGTAAAAGTAACTCAAACCTACAGATTTCAGGTCAGATGCTCCATTCCCAGACTTTGATCTTGACCTTTCAAACACTGCTCTCAGCGACTCTTTTTCATTTCTCATTTTGCGTTTCAGGGCTTCCAGCTCTGAAGTATCAACAGTCATCTCCTTTTTTGGAGGCCGCGTAAACAAAGCTTTAAAAGCATCCAATGCCGACTCAGGTGGTGTTGGTTTTGTTTCTTTAGTGGGGAACGGGGCCTCTATTTCATCAGTGACTTTGCTCTCCTGGCCTTCATCGCTGGTCTCAGTCTCCTTAGTTGCCTCACCTGAATCTTCTGCTTTATCTTCATTTTTAGGGACATCGATGTTTAACAGATGAGAGAGCTGTTCCAGGAAAGTAAGATTTGTTTTAGGCTCAGGTGGTTTCTTTTTAGGGGGCAGGTCTGATGTAATATTAGATTTCGTAACAGGCTGTTTTAATTTAAGCAGAGCCAAATCGCTGTCCTTCTGTTTAATTTCTGTGACAATCTCTCCCTCCTCTGCTGCTAGACCTTTTTTTCGCACGCGCAATCCACTAAAGAAAGCAGGTAGCTGAAAGGTCTTTTCACTCCCTGCTGGTTTTGGGGCGGATGTATTATTAGAGCTGTTTGCTGAAGATCCTTGCTCTTCTCCACTCGTAGGCTCTTGAAGATTCTCCCCTAGAGCAGGTGGGCCAATGCAGTGCTCATCTGTTAACATTTTGTCTTCTGTAGCTGAGCCACATTCTGGATCATCATTCAGCTCTGTTGGAAGCTGCTGAGAAATGGGTGAGGTTGACTCAGTTTCATCTCTCTCCACCGTGGCATTACTTTCACTGTACTCTTCTGATTCCAGTTCTTCCTTATCCTGGTTGTCATTCTCTAAAGACTCCGTAGACAAAGCCACATTATTTAGCACAAATTTGTTTGTTTCATCTCCACCACTGTCTAGGTCTGTACTCTCATTGTCCGACACTGTATCACTTGTCGTATGAGCCAAAGTACCGTGTAAAAAAATGGCATCCTTGTCATCTCTGTCGCATTCAAGCAAAGGAGATTCTACTGACACCAAATGAGGAATAGGTGGTTCGTTCAGTTCACCTAACTCCATATTCAGGTCAGCCTGGCTGCCGGCCTCCGGGTCAGCCTGGCCGCCGGCCTCCGGGTCAGCCTGGCCGCCGGCCTCCGGGTCAGCCTGCTGTATTTTGGGAAGCAGGTGATATACTTCTGGATCAGCCTCATCATCACCACTCTTGACTTGGCTGTCAGCTTGAGTCTTTGTATGAGCATCAAAAGTTCGAAATGCTTTAAGCACTGCTTGTTTTTTCGAAGCTGCTGGTTCCAATTTAGTAGTAAATCCAAAAAGTGCTTTCATAGAAAATGTAGTGAGGAAAGGCTGACTGGCTTCAGTGTCTGCTGCATGCCCTTGATCTGAAAGCTCACTGCAGTCAGGTGAAGTGCTATTTGCTTCCATTTTGGGCAAAGCACAATACAGCTTTTACTTTTGTTATTACTATTAGTTAACTTCTATACAATTGTTTATTACATCCATTCAGTCTGTTAACTTACAACAGGAAGCGCAAAGAGAGCTCTTCTTTTTGTATCATCAGGGAAGCCGGTCTGCCCCAAGTCACACTATCCCTCCTTTCCTGTTTTCAGTGCTGAAGTAAGGATTGAAAGCGTCTGTCAAATTTTACAGCTCCCATCCAAGAGAAACAAGGCGGCTCTGTGTCTTGACATACAGCATTAAAAGTTCTCGGCAGCTTCGGCAGTTGTTCCTTTACACAAAAGGCTTTTTGTAGTGGAAAATCTGCCAGCACTGTAATCTCAGTTGAAAACTCGACCAATGATCACTGCCCCAATTCCTGCAATCCTACTGGCTACACACAACTTCCTACTTGTTAAAAGTGCAGCGTAACTGTATAAGCGAAAGCCTGTTGAACAGAACGATTGGCATTTGCAGTTTGCTACTTCCTTATGCCAGCCCAAGAGTTGTGAATGTCTGTCAGCCGAAAACTCCTGAAAATTTCTTTCATGTAACCTTCTCCACTCTGTCTAAGACCACCTTTAGCAAATCCAGCAACACAAAAACTCTCTAAGAATTAAAAATCCAGATAAAGCAATACTTCAAAAATGTCTACAAAAAACCCCAAAATAAAACAAAAATCTTCTTTGATCTTCTGGGGTGTTCTGAAATTCTCAACTGGCCAGAGTAACTAGACTTAGTGCCCTTGAAACGGAATAAAAAATATCAGGCTCTCTTCCGCTTTGCTGCAGGTTTCATCTGGAATGCAGATTTCAGCCTCCAAGGCCAGTGAAAAAAATGAACAAGACTGGTTTCATATTACTACTGTTTTAACTCTCCACAGCTATTTCTGTGAACTATAAACAGGTATTATTGAACATTCACCACACCCAGTGACTGAAAGCTGTATGGGTACGCAGGGTAAACAGTCAAAGCTCAGAACTAAGCAATTAACTGTGAGGCGAACAGGAGATGGGTTACTTTTTTCAAAGTAATTTCAAAGTACAACACCTTTTGTGGAGCTCTTTCAGGTCAACAATTTCCTCTATGTTGCCTACATAAAGCTGTATACCTAAGGGGCTCTCTGCGGTAATTTCACTGCTTGGGAATGAAGTCTGTACGCCTCAGCATTTCCAAAAGAAAAATTTGTATTTGTCAATATATAAATAAAGCTAACGCACACAATCTGCAAAAGTTCTCTCACATTAAGATGCACAGGTTCATCTTTTATTCTTTTTTCAATTTTAGAAACTGCGGAAATTGCAAATACATGAGAATTTTCCAATTTCCTCATCTACTTCTTCCTGCACCATCAAGAGACTTGTTAAATGGGAGACCGCAGATTCACCCCTTATGGATGACACAGTCATTATTGTGCTAATGTTCCAGATGCAGTAGTCCATAACTCACCTAGTCATGAAGATTACAGCATGTTGCTAATGTGAGGTTAATTTCCACCATTCATTTCTGTGATTTTAGCTTCCTCTGAAGAAAAGTCATTTGCAGATAATATAACACTGATATGCCAAAATTTAGAAAAATCTTAACTCTGAGACTGGTTATCAAAACACATAATGCACATTTGTGTGTCCTGGGCACAGAGAAAGTGCACCATCAATTTAACTTTATGCCTAAATATTTCAAAAAATTCCAAAAGCATGAAAATAATAAGGGAAAAGTTATTTTTGAAAATGTAAGATGACAAATGAACAAAGTTCATAAGGTCTCAAACAAAAGCCGATTGTACTTCTGACATCTGCTCTAAGAACAAAGCCTCCCTAACATCATTTCAGGCATGCACACCTTATTGAATTACACATTTGCATGCATACACACATGCAAAGGCGAGGGTGGGAACCATTCCAAGTGCCTTACCTTCATTTTTGACTTAACTGTGAAACAATACAGTCTGTCCTATCACCTATCATCTCATATGTTCTTTAAAATTTTACAAGATTCTTTAAAACTTTGGGCTCGTTTCTTCATTGTGCTGAGGGGGCAGTGGAGAGGAAAGGAGAGACATGCAAATAATCATTTGGTTGGGTCAGTGGCCAAATTTTTTTTGGTTTAAATTTCATTTTAGGTACATTAAACTATTTTTGCTTGAAATGAGACATTCCATTTAGTGTGGGGGGGCTTAACCTTTTTAAAAGCAATACAATTGCAGTGAAATTTGAAATAAAAAAGGTGTTTTGAATCAAAACAATCAAAATAGGTTTGGTTTAGAAAAAGTTGCAATTAAATGCTTTGACTTTTTTGAATTTTTTTTTTTCTGACTGAAAATCATTTGCCAAATTTGACTTAAATTCACTAAATGTTTTGGTTGTCTCAAATCGGCAAGTTTTTGCCCAAAATTTTGCAAAGCTCTTGGTGTAAATTAGGGACCTGGTAAAAACTTTCCAATTCTCAGCCACCCAGCCCTGGTGTAAATGAATGCTGCAGGGGCAGTTTTAATTTATGCCACTGGCATAAAAGTCCCACACCAGCAAAGAACTGGGCTACTAGATAAGGTGACCATATGTCCCGATTTTATAGGGACAGTCCTGATATTCGGGGCTTTTTCTTATATAGGCGCCTATTACTCCCCACTCCCTGTCCTGATTTTTCACACTTGCTATCTGGTCACCCTACTACCAGAGCCACACACTCTGCCTGCGCTGTTGTGCTGGGACAGATATGCTGGTGCAGATGGGAGAGGAGCCGCTCCTGCCAGTTTAGCTCTGGTGAAGATTCCCCTCACACAGAAATTCTCTAGTGGAAATCTCTGAGCTTTTAAAATACCCTTTGTGCCACATAAACTGTATGAAGTGAAGTGAACTTAGTGGACCAGAGACTCCAGCCCACAACATTTAAATGTACACCTATTTTTATGTCAATACCCATGATAGAGACTTATTTTTTATGTTTGCTTAATGCTTCAGTTTGCCTAGACTCCTTTTTCTGTTGTTCTTATTGCCATGCTTGTGCTTTTACTACTTCTATTTATTTTATTCATTTGAGATATAGTCAGCTCACAATGGAGGCACAGTGATTCATATCTATTATTGTGGGCTTCTTTTTAAATAATTGGTGGGATGGATTACTTGCCATGAGTCTGGTCCATAAACTGTTTCAGTCTGCCCTATTCAAACTAAGCTCACTCATACATATTGTACCAGCCTATTATCCTTGTATTAATATTAGATAACACTTCCGTGTCCGCTGTAAATACTATGTAATCTAGGAATAGTGATTGAGCTGCAATAATTTCATTAATAGTGTATGTGACCTGATTATTGAGATAATCACTGTATATCTATACTGAGTTATTGGGTTTTCAAGTATGAATGTATTGGTTTAGTTTAATAGGAGGCTGTTGGGAAAACAAGTAGGAAGCAACACAACAGATCTTGACAAGTAGCCTCCCAAGAGACACTTGAATGTGAGTACAAAACAATGGCTGTGCTATTAGTAATGAAGTTGTTACTTCTAGACTCCAGCCCAAAGTTACACAGCTGTTTTGCCAAGGCTGGCAGCCAAGGGATCAAAAGTAAACTAAAGGGTTAAAAAGTCTCTGAAGAGAGGGAAAGCAGAGTTGGGTGAGTAAGCTGTTCCTGGAGGAACAGACTGACTGAGAGGGACACAGAGGCAGGTCCTGTGAGTCTGTCTTAAGGAGCTGGACCCCACCCAAGCTTCCAGAGGGTGGTAAGACTTGGGGAGGACAGGCTGAACATCATACACCATTTATAGTTTTAAGATCTTTTTTCTTAAATGCTTTGCAAAGCAACGTATTGTTTATTTAAGAAGGCTGTCTGCTCACTCGATGCCATTGGTAATAGCTCCTGAGGAGCAGAACTGCAGGTACCAACCCTAGCTTGGGCCTGCTAAAGTAATCACAGTTAGTGCTAGGGAAGTGCAACCCACGGCCCAGCCTGAGTGTAGGAGAATCACATGATTCCACCCCGAGAAAGCTATTATCAGGGAAACATTATCCCCATCCCAAAGCCATCAGGACCTTAGTCTGGGAAAAAATATCCCAAGACCCATGTATGCTACAAGCAATTCAAGGTTACCACACAACCTTCAGGTAACTCAGTTGACCCAGCCCTGGCCTCACACAAAACCTCCACAGTCCATTCAGATTTCAAAATCATACAGTTGCCTCAAACTGAGAGCATTATTGGTAAAGAAACAATGGATCAGGTGTTTTTGAGTACAAAAAAGAAGGATGTTATGCAATGAGAAACGAATGGGAATGGGCAGTGTGATTGATATACAGGAGTTTTAATACTGAGGGAATCAATCTCCTGTGAAATATCCTCTAGTAGAACTAGCTACTGTCCCAGGAACTTATGGTGCACATTTCTCAGTACCCCTCTATAAATAGGTACACTTTCTCTAAGAAGAACAGACTATGGCAATTTACAAGCCTCCCATTGGCCTGCCCTGACTTATCTTCAGCTTTCTGATGCTTCAGAAAAAGCTCCTGAAACCAGTGGTAAATAGGCGGAGTCGACATACTAATGATACCACAGAACAAACATTCATGACAACTGGAAGCACATTTAGTAATCCACACCCTTTTTGACCTACATTTAAATCACAGACAGAAGTTACAAACCCACAACCCTCTCAGGGACAGAATTCTTGAGGTAATGCCTTCCCTGGGGAGTCTTAAAACTTCCTCTGAAGAAAACACAATAAAAGATACAAAGAAAATAACCCTTCCCCTCAAGAATGCAAACCAGGGTGCTTTCTGTCAGCAACAGTTCAGGTGATATTTCCAGATCCTTTCCATTACCAGAACCAGAGATGAATGGGATGAGCATGAAGACATAGGCTCATCTAAAAGCAAATGGTAATGCTATATAGGAAATTAAGAAAGAATTTCAATGTGGCTCCAATGCACAGGGGTTGGAAATGAGAAGTGTTTGAATCATCTCTTGAAAATCAGAGGTCAGATAGTTGTTCTACAGAGGGCAAACCATTATCAGAGAAGAATAATTTCCACAGCAATTCATTGGAATGCCTATCTGATTTGTTTACCATCAAAATAAAAAAGGATAATGTTGGTTGTGTGTTCTCTTCTGTTTAGACAAGGTCTCAGCAGTCCGATACAACAAAAGGTGGAAGCTCTGCATTTTAGATTGGTGACAAAAACCACCAACAATTGTGAGGCTGCCTATAGCCTATCACACCAATTATCCAGGCAGATAGAATGCACATACCATAGTAAACTGGAACTCCAAATGTTTGGTAGACTCAGATGATCCAACACTCAAAACAAACCAAGTGTTTGCATGGGTATAGCAAACTGCACACATAGCCCTGTTCGTTTTCTGCCTTAGACATCAACTGGAAAAATAATTATTGGGGTACTCATATGTGAGTAGTGACACCATGCAATAACCATATGATTATGATGAGGGATTTTGGTGTTCATAGTTCCTGAATAGATTAAGCTGTTTCGAAAGACTTTTATTCCCTCTCGCCCTGTCCTCTAGATATCGCTACAGGGCAGAACTAAAGTGCCTTTTCTGAGCATTTCCATGCTTTACTGTGCTCAGATTTGTTTCAATTTTAACCTTAACTATTTTTTCTGATTTTATAAATGCGCGCTTTTGAGAAATTTACAATTAGCCTGTAATGGATTTTACCCTACATTCCTTTCAATTTCTAACACATCAGGTCTCCTACACAGCTCTTAGAAGGAACTCATGTGCTGCTTGCAAGGCCTCCACCACAGTGGTATGCATGTTTATGAAGGAACTTGGGATCCCTAAAATAAAAATTGCCCTTAAAGCAGCATGGTGAAAATGTGATGGCTAGTGGTCCTCATGAAATCTGGATCCCAGAGCTACTACACAGGTAAATACAATAATTCTTATTTTCTGTTTACCAATTAGGTCAGTAAACGAAAAATTACATAGGTCATTAAACATTAACAGGTTAATGATTTCATCGGTGTATCTCCAAATAGAAGTTAAGTTTTGGCTCAAATCCCAACTGTGAGATTTAACAAAAGATATTAAGTGGTCACACAGAGAGAGTGCTAGAAAAACCACATAATGGGATCTGGACAAAGTACACCATTCCTATGCAGATAATTTGGAACAACAAAGATAACCTCACCCTGAAAGAGCTACCAGTCAAATTGCAAACACGTCTGTGTCATATCCTTCTAAAGGGCAGACATCAAAGTCAAAAGTGTTATATAGGTGCCAATTTCAGCTTAATTGGGTGTTCTTCAGCTGGGAGTACCAAAATAGCCTTTTGCTTGGTCATTTACTCAGCAATTAACCAGGAACAGAATTAAGTCATTATGTCCAGCATGTCTTAACAGATATAAATGATAGCTTACTGGGTCAAGAGACATGATTTAAAAAAAAAAAAGACAGATCACAACCCCAGATGATATAAGACATTTCAAGGTTGCAGAAGAGAGGGGGACATAGGAACAAAGGAATATGGGAAATAAGATAAAGACATTGAAGATCCATGTCTTAGCAAAAGTACTAGTGAAAGCTATCAAAGTTAATCTTTATTTTGGCTGCTTTTCTAGAGCAATAATAGAGAATTAGACTAACACTGGAATAGTGTACTTTAAGTCCTTGTTTGGACTGCTGTTGGATTTAAGGTTTTAAGGTTTTATCCTCTGTTCAATGACCGTTTCCAGCCCCTCAATTTTGAGAAGTTTGTAAGGGTCAAAGTGATCTCAGTTGTCATGTTAAAAATATTTTCTAGGCCTTTTGATTAAAAAAAAAGTTGACATAAATAAATTGTGAACTTGAAAGCTTGTCAAAGGATTTTCCCTATAAATAAATTACAAGTTATTCTCTTTCCCAGTCCTTCAGGCAGCCACTCAGAGATGGCCAATCAACAGAAGTAGGTCTCTCTCAACCATATAGGATCCCAAAGATTAATTTGCAGCTTTGTAGGTGCTGCTGTTGCTAAAACCACTAGATGGCTGCCTGTAGCTGAGCCCACACTGCAGCTCTACTGAGCAATTGATCTGGCTACGAGGAGGTACGCAACAGCGCAAGTGGCAGTGTGGTCTACTGAATTATGCACAGAACACCTGTGAACTAATCTTGGCACTGACACAGATTATCGGTGCCCTAGTCAAGTCATTTCATCTTCAAACCTTAATTTCTCCATTTATAAAATCAGGATAATACAACTATACCACACAGTGGTGTTGACAAGATTAGTTAATGTTTGTGACGTGCTAAGTATTATGAAAGAGACACAAACACAAAATGGGATACAGGTGGGAGCAAAGGTGAGAGGCAGAATGATTCAGTGGATTGGGCATCAGCTTTGGACCAAGCAGATGCAGGTTCTAGTCACTTCTCTACTATGTTGTGTGATCTTCATTTCACTTCTATGTGCCCTTTTTCACCCTTCCACATTTTGTTAGTCTTGGCTGTTTTAGACTGTAAGCTTCCCTCCAGAGCAGGGAATTTTTCTTAGGGCATGTCTACACTAAAAACTTAAGTCGACCTATGTTAGGTCAGTTTACAGCCACTGCAATAATTACTGTGGTGGTTCATGTCCACACTGCCCTTCTTTTGTACGTGGTGTGTTTCCACATCAGGAACGCTTCCACTGACTTAAGAGGGTCAGTGTGAGGGTCTGAGAGCCTGGACTCTCAGCTCTATTCACAGCTTCCAGGTGCTCCCCCGACTATCCTTGGTCTCCATTGCCCCCCCACCTACCCCCGCTCCTAGCTCCCCGCGCCCCGCTGGAAGCATGACAGCTGCCCAGTGGGGAACCAGGACCCCCGGGAAGCAGGAAGCTGAGGGCCTTGGGGCAGCACCACGGGTCCTGGCAGGGAACAGGGAGATCAGGGTGCAGCCTGGCTGGGAGCAGGGAGTTAGGCAGGCACAGCCCAGCTCCAAGCAGGGAGTCCAGGAGCCCGGAAGGCAGCCCGGCTGGGAGTGGGGAGCTGGGAAGATGGCAAGAGCCTGGCTCTGAGTGGGGAGTGGACAGTCTGGCAGCCCCCTGGCTCTCTGCAGAGAGTGGGGAGCCAAGAGCCTTGGTGCATCTGGGCTCCCAACGGGGATCGAGGAGGCGAGAGCCTTAGAGAAAGCAGGATGCCTCATGACAGTCCAGCTCAGAGCAGGTAGCCTTGATGCTGTCAGGCTCCCAGCGGGGAATGGGGAGCCAGGAGCCTGGGGTGCAGCCTGGCTGGGAGTGGGGAGCACGGAGTCCAGGGGACAGGGGAGTCCAGGGGAGCCCAGGAGACAGCCCAGCTAGGAGCAGGGAGATGGGAACACCAGCAATAGCCCAGCTCTAAGCAAGGAGTGGGTAGCCCCCAGTCTCTCAGGGGCAGCCCAGCTGGAAGTGGGGAGCCCGGTGGGTACAGCCCACTTTGGATCGGGGAGCCTGGGAAGCAGCCCTTTGGGGAGCAGGGAGCCCGGGGACAGCCAGGCTCTAGCTGGGGCCCCCACTCACCCAGCTTTCTTGGCAGTTTCATGACTCTACCACGGAGCCAAGAATTTGACAAGAATGAGAGCCAAGGGCTGATGTAAGTAACCCACTGTCTCCACATGGGCACTGCGTTGCCCTTAATACACCGATATAAGTCCTATGCCTCTCGTGGAGGTGGAGTTATGCTGTCACTGTAGTAGGGTACTTGTATCAGTGGGAACAAGGCTCTAGTCTGTACACTGACATAATGAGGACGACGAAAGCTGCCTTATGTCAACCTAGCGCTGTAGTGTAAACCAAGCCTTACTTTATCTAGTACTCAAGGGCCCAAATCTTAGTTGGGACTTCTAGATGCTCCTACAATACAGAAAAAAATCCTAATAAAAGAAAACGGGAGTAAATGAGTTCAGTGAGGAAAAGAATGAAAGAACAATATGAAGGGAATCAAGAAGGATGCAGTAACATGAGAGAGAGTAAAGTAGGGATTAATATAAAAGAGAATTAGAGAAAAGAAGATGCTACTCTTCAAAAAAAATGAACATCAGATACATTTGAAAAAATGATGAATGGGTCAGACATGAAAGGGAGAAGAAGAAAGAAATGGAAGTAAGGAACAAAAAAAGAGAGACAATTTCTAGGTTAGTGAAAGTAGTTTAATTCATTTACAGTCCTTTATTTCAATGTACCTTCCATTGCACAGAATCTTTGGATTGGCTGTTTTAAACTCTAAATTATATGAATATTGCTGGTTATTCTGGACTGTATAATTGGATATAAAGGGGGGGGAAACCAAAATTCCCTAGAATACACAGTGTCAGACAGAAGGAAACAAGTCTTAAACTTGCCGCTTATTTCAATAATTGCCTTCTGTTTACATTTGGCCAACTGTATATAAACTACACAGCATGACCACCTTTTCTGCAGTTCAGGATGCTGGAAGATCACCACTGGCACCACTTGATATAAGATGAGGCAGTTGTTTGTAGCAGGCAAAAATTACAACTCTGACACTTCTCAAATACCTGTACTTAGTAATATTAACAGAACAGACAGAAGCAAGTATGTTTTTTGGGAGTTTCGGGGTGCAGTATATTTTTGCAGGCCTACCTCCAAATACTTATACCTTCTCTGAGTGTGGATTGAGAGAGCAACTCTTTTAGCCCAAGTTACGAAAACAAAAGATCATAAATCAATGTATAGGCATTTTCCATAGACAAGAGAGTTACATCAGACATAATTTATTTAGGAGGATGACATAATTACCAATTAAATGCACGTTAAGCTGGAGCAATTTGGGTGAAAGTGGTCATGAAATGATAGACTTCATGATTCTGAGGAAAGGAAAGGGTGAGAGCAACAGAATAAGGACAACGGACTTCAAAAAACAGACTTTAACTAACTTAGAACTTGTAGGTAGGGTCCCATAGGAAAAAAATCTAATTTCCTTCCTTTACAGGGTTACTGGACTACTGGATAGGGGGAAGCAGTGGCATAATATATCTTGATTTTAGTAAGGATTCTGATACAGTCACACATGACATTCTCAGTAGCAAACTAGGGAAATGTGTTCTAGATGAAATTACTATAAGGTGGGTATACAAATTGGTTGAAAGAGCATACTTAAAGCATAGGTATCAATGGGTTGCTATCCAATGGGAAGGCATACCTAGTGGGGTCCCCACTGGTTAGTCGATATTCTGTTCAATATTTTCATTAATGACATGGATAATGGAGTGAAGAGTATGCTTAAAAAACTTACAGATGAAACCAAGCAGGGAGGAGTTGCAAGCACTTTGGAGGACAGGATTAAAATTAAAAATGACCTTTACAAATTGGAAATTTTTTTTGAATTCAACAAGATGAAATGTAATAAAGTTAAATGCAAAATACTTCATTTAGGAAGAAAAATAAAATAAAATGCACAACTGCCAAATGGGCCTAGCTGGTTAGGTGCTAGTACTAATGAATAAGATTTGGGAGTTATAGGGGATCACAAATTGAATATGAGTCAACAGTGTGATGCAGCTACAAAAGGTTAATATGATGTTGGGTTGTATTAACAGGATTGTTGTATATACAACACAGGAGATGACTGTCCTGCTCTACTCAGCATTGGTGTGGCCTCAGATGGAATACTTTGGCCAGTTCCAGGAGCCACATTTTAGGAAAGATGAGGACATACTGGAGGGAGTGCAAAGGAGAGCAACAAAAGTGAGAAAAGGGTTAGAAAGCCAGACTTACAAGGAAATAATAATAAAAAAAAACAACCTGGGAATATTTAGTCTTGGGAAAAGGAGATGGTGGGAGGACTGGATAAGTGATCAATTGTTCTCCCTGTTCTCTGAAGGTAGGATAAGAAGAAATGGGCTTTATCTGCAGCAAGGGAGATTTATGTTAGTTATTAGGAATCCTTTATAACTATAATGGTAGCTACAATTTGGCATAAGCTTCCAAGGAAGGTTCTGGACTCCTCAACATGGGAGGTTTTTAAGACCAGGTTGGGCAAACACTTGGCAGGAATTGGTTAGGCTTACTTGGTCCTGCCTCTGCATAGGAGGCTGGACATGATGACTGCTTGACGTCCCTTCCAGCCCTGCATTTCCATGATTCTATATTTTATAGACTTATTTAAAAAAAATAAACATAATAGAACTGAGTCCCTACAAAGAGAAATGTAATGGAAATAACAGCAATTTCCGCTCAGGCCTGGTCTACACTTACCTTCAGGATTCAGCAGCAGTCAACAGGAGATACGCAAGAGACGTAAAAAACTTGTGTATCTCCTGTCGACTTCGCTGCGTCTGTTCTGCGCGCTGTCCATACTGCGCTGCACCACTTATGGAGGTGGTTTTCTCCGTCGATTTCTGGATCAACTGAGCGGGTCTACACAGACTGCTCAGTCGATCCAGAGACATTGATCTGATGGCAGTGAATTTGCCGCCATCACTATAGACATAGCTCAGAGGCATGCGTAATGCACGGAGAAGTATTTCTCATCAGTAAGATACAATTTGGTACCTTTTTTGTTGTAAGTGTCTTTGTACTATCAGATGTGACACCATATAAATGGCAGGGTGGGGTTCCGTGTTTAATTTGTTTTCCAATATTTTCCCCATCAGACACAACTACCTCACAAGTCATAAGTTTTTGTAACTGAAAACGCTGCAAACTCAAACTGTGATCTGAAGGGAAAGACGAGATCTTTCGGACTCATCAACACAAATAGAGATTTTGCATTTGAATTAAGATGAACATATTCTGCTTTTGATACTCAAACCAGAGTGGAGTCCATTTCACCCTTCCATAGTTATTTTGGCTATTCAGGACTAACAGAAATAAAAGAAAAAGTAGTAAATGTATTTATTCAGTAACTTAAGACATGCAATGCACATAGGGAGTGGATCTGTTTTGTAAAAAGGTGCTGTTTTTACATGTTCACTACGTGACCATCACCACACTTTAAGGGGACAGGGACTTAGAGTGGGAATCCTTTGTAAGTAGTTGCATGAATACTTCTTTTCTTTCTTGACAGCAATAGAAGCAAATCAAACCTTTACTGTATGGCCAACTAGCTGTCTTGGAGAGAGAAATTTGTGTATGTGTGTGTTTGGGATGGGAGGGGGCTAAACAAAAAAGACTATGAAAGATTAAGAAAAGATAGAAGCACACTGCTTTACTAATCTCAGGTCTCCCCTATTCATTCATGTTACTGTGATCAATTAATTTTATTTTGAAACACCCCCTACTGCATACGAAGGCTTTATTCGCATGGGTAGTTTTTGACCCATGGACTGAGTTGTTCCTGTTGCAGCAGCCATTTGCAACAGCAGAAGCAGACAAGGGCCAATCCATTCCAGCCCAGTTGTTTTCCATCACAGGAAATTATTTAAAGAATATTCCAAAAATGCTAGTGTGAGAAGTAATTTATGTATGCACTATCACAGTAGCACATCAACAGTCAAAATAAACATTTTAACAAATAAGATAAGGGTGTCATGGACAAGAAAATATAATTAAAAACAGCTCAAATATGAAATACCAGAGGAGCTAAAGTTCAGCCATATAATAGTCTAATTTATTCTAAATCAATTCTAGTATCTTTGCCAATAGATGTCACTGTTACACATTGTTTATTTCAAGCATTACCACATACTGTATGAGTAATAAATATCCCTTACAAAAGGTTTAACAAAAATGTACCATAAGTTTGTTAGCTATTTCAACCTAACAAATGTGTGCACGCTCTCCCCCCATTATCTCCTCTCCTTCTACCCTCTCCACCCAGATGTGACTATTTGATTCAATGGACTTGCAGTAGCTAGAAGTCTATACTCCAGCCTAAAATAAGCAGATTGTTTTACATAATTTGGAACATATTTGTAATAGAAAATTAATGTGCTCAGTAAGTGCCTGCTGGTCAAAGCCAGTATGCACCTAACCAGTCTTTCAGAGAATTACTTACATTCACATCCAGGCTCAGGTGCAATATATTTCTGTCGAATCTTTCTCTCTCATTACAATCTGCAAATGGCTCAGATTGTCCCAACCTGCAACCCAAACCCCAGACATCTTCATCTCTGTTTGAGACATTTATATTATTTGGTTGTTCAGTGAAGTCATCCTTCAAAGCAGTCTCTGTTGGAATACCTACAAGATTTTAACAAAAAGAAAAGAATTATCCACATAAATGACAACTCTACGCTCCTTCTTAAATCGCTGCAGACAATCAGTATGATGTAGACACATACATTTCCCTTAAAAAAAGTGTATGTTGTGATATGCATTTCATTTTCTCACATATTCTATATCTGCACTTATTTACCTAAATTCCGTGGGACTGATCCAGGCAAAAATTGGCTTCCTAATATCGTCTCCCCCCGCGCTATGGAAGAAGCTTGAGTTGACAACTCACCTGCCAAGACTTTTTTCCATGTCCTACCTCCTGAGGATTCACTGTGCATGCTGATCCAAGATGACCGTGGCATTGAGTAATAGGCTAAGGAAATTCCATTGAGTATAATTAGAGACCTCACCATGATACTTAGGCAAAGACAGCTTTGGCCAATATTGTACCAACACACAGTAGTCCTTAAGCCAAAAAGGCTTAAAAAGTATAAAAAGATAAATGGTTCTCAATCCACTGTGATAGGCTCTCTGGAACAAGGCAAAAATATATGTATTATATATAAAACAAAGTTTTAATACTTTCTATTGTCAAAGCAATTATTATAATTTTGCCATGGATTTAGACCTACACAGGTACAGTAGTAAATGTAGTATTCCTTTTCTGTTAGCTTGACTTAAGTCAATTTTGTGATTTTCAATGTACGGTGGTTCCTATTCCCATCCTTCAAATGACAAAAGCAATAAATCTAACAAAGTGAGTGAATTCTTGAAAGTGTGAACATTTGGAGTGATATATGGAGACCCAGTCTGCCTATTCTTGTAACTTTACCAGAGGTGTGCACGCACACACAACACCACAATCTCCACAAAGTTTCTGATGGAAATATGAACACCAAACAAACTTTTTTGACTGTTTGCCGCTATACATCATCACTTGGCAGGTGATTTAAAACTGTACATGTAGCTGTACATTTTAAATTTTATGTTCGACATTTTCTTTAACATTTTGAAAAGGACCTTTTTAACATGAAACACTGAGGCCAACATTTTCAAACGTGGTTGGATGAAGTCAAACATTTAAATCCATATTTAGGTACGTAAATAAATATCCTGATTTTCAGAGCTACTGAGTACTAAGCTTTCAGTAAGTTCAGGACAACACTGGAGCAATAAACAAATCTATATAAAATAAATTAAAGTCAGAAGATAATGAAAATTCAAATAATTGATGAAACATCTAATTAAACGGCAAGCATGCACCATGACCATATGATGGCCAGCAACAAGTTTATAACATTTTCAAAAAAGGTAAATATCTAATCCAATGAAGAGGTTTTATCCCAATATACTGCATCTTAGTATAATTAAGTGTAATGGGCTTGAATTTCATTTTCTTGCCAAGAAACCTAATGCTTAGTGGACACAATTTCCGGCCCTCAAGTCCAAAGCCAGTCTAATTTTATTAAAGTAATCTCCATATGTTCTACAAAAATTAAATTATCCAACTTTAGGATTTGTTTAAAAAATAAGGCATTTATAAATTAGATGTAAAATTTGCTCCTGGTATAAATGTGGCCTACCAGGCCTCAGCAACAAATTTCACATAAGGATTCTAATTGCATGGACACGTGGAGCAGAACATTACGGTGTGCCATAATGGCCAGAGAAATCTTCAATACTGTGCAAGGTAAAAGATTTACACCAAGGTTGTGGACTCAAACATCCCAAATCTGCCTAGTCAAGTGCATAAATATGGATTTGTCTGACACGGGCTCCAAAGAAGTCAACACGATGAGAAACAGTTAGAAGTTTTCATAGATGGCCGTTACATTTTATTGGTTTCTCTAGAGCCTTTCTGGTAACAGTAAAATCCAAAATTTTAACATTTCTAATTTTATACTCCATCTCCTGCCTTCCTTCTTACATTAACATTAAAATACTACATTAAGATGTGAGGATTTAACTGCAGTCAAAAAAGCAAGTGCAGTGTTCAAACAAACACAGCTAACAATAACAAAGTCCATATCTTTTCTGATTGATCAGAGTATGATTTAACAGAGATCTCTTCACAGCCAGAAACCATTTAGGGAATTGCCACTGTTCTCTGAGTCTTCTAGTCCATATTAAAAAAAAAAAAACCCTCAAGCTTCACAGTTAGCTGCAGCTTGAATATATAAAATAAAACACAGTTCAAAGAGAAGAGAAAGAGAACCTTCCTTTCCTAAAATGAGTGCCATCTAGCATCTAAAAACTGAAAAAACTCCAACTGTGTAATCACTACATCAAGAAAGAGAGAACAATTTAAACTCAGACAACTAAAGATATGCACCTAACTCCGTATTTAGATACCTAAATGAGTGGCCTGATTTTCAGAAGTCCTGCACACCCTTAACTTATAATGAAGTCAATTTGAACTTGGGAATTGTGAATATTCCATGTCTCTGAAAACTAGGCCACTTATTTATATGATAAAAATATGTATTAGTTGCCTAATTTTAAGCACCCACGTTTGAATATTTTGGCCTTCTAGGTTAGGAGGAAATTCTTCTTAATGCCCTATTTCTATATGTAGCTATTGCAGACTCTTTGGAGAGCTATGTACTGAAAGTAAAGCATCATATATAGGTTAATACATAGGTGCAACTAAGTGTACTGAGGATGGAGTTCCACGACTGTTTTATGAGTTCTTTAAAACTATTGCAGATACTAAATTTATTTTTTTGCTTTTTTTTAAAAAAAAAAAAAGTTTTTAAAATACTTAGACTTCTGTTCTTAAAGCACTGCATGAACATAAAACAATACTCTATATTTTAGATGGGAATTCAAGCATTCAGTATAGTAGGTGTAAAAAGAAAAACAAATATTATAGTATTATGTTGTAATGGAGCAGTTCATGTTCAGAATGTAAAAACACCTGCCCCAAATAAAACTAATTCTATTCCCCTTTTTCTTTTGCATTACACACATTTTAAGATTAAATATGCATGCTGCCTGAGTCCATAAACATAAAAGAGCAACCAACTGTAGTTATTCACATTAATAGACTTTGAAATTAAGTTTCATGAACAGCAGAGACCAAACATAGTATTCTACAATGAAGTCACAGTCAGATACCAAAATACATATTATTAGTAGCATGTGGTATGATGGATTCATGAGTCCTGCTCATTAACACAACTAAGACTCAAAATAAGACCTTTGTAGCCAAAGATAGCAGCTCTATCAAGATTACCAAAAGGGAAACATACCGATAGGTAATGTACTTAACTCACCTAAACTTAAAGTCTTTCTGCATATCTTATACAATTGTGTCAAGGCATTAATGTTCTAGACAGAGCTATTACAGAACCAGATTGTAACCCAGATTTGCTGGTCTTAAAACCAAATATTTAAAGAGATAGCATACAGAATAGTATTGAGTCAAGGTTTTTCAATAAATCTTAGGTGATCTTTATGTTTTTATATATTTCATAAAGCACCTTTCTCATATGGTCCCAATACCAAAACGTATGATGAAAACCCTGGAATTAATCCCCAGAAAAATTATGGAGCAGGTCCTCAAGGAATCCATTTTAAGGCACTTAAAAGAGACGAAGGTGATCAGGAGCAGTCAACATGGATTCACCAAGGGCAAGTCATGCCTGACCAACCTGATTGCTTTCTATGAAGAGGGGACTTGTTCTGTGGATGAGGGGAAAGTGGTGGACGTGATATACCTTGACTTTAGCAAAGCTTTTGAAATGGTCTCCCACAGTATTCTTATCAGCAAGTTAAAAAAGTATGGGTTGGATGAATAGACTATAAAATGGATAGAGAACTGGCTAGAGCAAAGGACTCAACGAGTAGTGATCAATGGCTCCATATCTAGCTGGCAGCCAGTCACAAGTGGAGTGCCCCAGGGGTCAGTCCTGGGGCCGGTTTTGTTCAACATCTTCATTAATGATCTGGAAGAGGGGGTAGATTGCACCGTCAGCAAGTTTGCAGATGACACTAAGCTAGGGGGAGTGGTAGATACCCTGGAAGAGAGGGATAGGATACAGAAGGACCTAAACAAATTGGAGAATTGGGTCAAAAGAAATCTGATGAGGTTCAACAAGGACAAGTGCAGAGTCCTGCACTTAGGATGGAAGAATCTGATGCACAACTACAGACTGGAGACCGACGAGCTAGGCAGCAGTTCTGCAGAAAAGGATCTGGGGGTTACGGTTGACAAGAAGCTGGATATGAGTCAGCAGTATGCCCTGGTTTCAAAGAAAGCTAATGGTATATTGGGCTGCATTAGTAAGAGCATTTCCAGCAGATCACGGGAAGTGATTATTCCCCTCTATTCGGCATTGGTGAGGCCACATTTGGAGTATTGTGTCCAGTTTTGGGCCCCCCACTACAAAAAGGATGTGGACAAGTTGCAGAGAGTTCAGCAGAGGGCAACAAAAATGATAAGGGGGCCAGAGCACAAGACTTATGAGGAGAGGCTGAAAGAACTAGGCCTGTTTAGTCTGCAGAAGAGAAGAATGAGGGGGGAATTTGATAGCAGCCTTTAACTACCTGAAAGGGGGTTCAAGGGAGGATGCAGCTAGGCTGTTTTCAGTGGTGGCAGATGACAGACCAAGGAGCAACGGTCTCAAGTTGCAGTGGGGGAGGTCTAGGCTGGACATTAGGAAAAAGTTTTTTACTAGGAGGGTGGTGAAGCATTGGAATGGGTTACCTAGGGAGGGGGTGGCATCTCCATCTATAGAGGTTTTTAAGCTGCGGCTTGACAAAACCCTCATCAGGATGATTTAACTGTGGATAGTCCTGCTTTGAGCATGGGGTTGGACTAGATGACCTCCTGAGGTCCCTTCCAACTCTAATATTCTATGATTCTAAAACAACAGTCTTGCTCTCCCTGATGTTGATATACTTTTCACTCTGCTATTTTAAAAACTACAAATAAGAAATGTGATTATTTTATGTTTTGTAGTCATTTATTTTTACCAAGTGCATACATGGGTTTTCAGAGGTGTGACATAATTCCTTTTCCCTTAATAGTTAGTAATTAGATAGCAAAATCCCGCAGTAGGTTCCACCAAATGAAGTTAGTCAGAGTCAGACATAATGTAAGCACTGCCAAATAGAAAAATTATTAGCATATTTTTAATAAAAGCATTTAGTATTTTTCAAGTATGTCGAGTTATGCACTCCTGAAATGGAAATAAAAATATTTTGGAAATTGCAAAGTTAAATATTTGAGACATAGAAGGAGTGAACAATTACAAAACACCAACCTGAGAATGAAAATTTGCATCATCCTGAGTGCAAAAACTGGAATGACGGGACTTATTTTTATGAATCTGCATGTAATAACATAGCATAGTTTAAATCAGACTGTGTTAAATAATGTTGTAGTAAGCAGACAACACACAGCTTTTGATGTCAAGTTGAAAATCACTTATAAGAGCCTCCTGAAGATAATTAGCATATTCCCTGTCTAGATAAGCTTTGCCATTGTTTATATATCATATGCCAAAGATAAGTGTTTTTTCATACAAAGCATTAGTAATAAACAATATTCAAATTGTATCTCTTATGTTTCATAAGAATGTAATAGAAGCTGGAAATAGGCAATGGGCTGGATCACTTGATGATTACCTGTTCTGTTCATTCCCTCTCAAGCACCTGGCATTGGCCACTGTCGGAAGACAGGATACTGGGCTGAATGGACCATTGGCCTGACCCACTATGGCCATTCTTACGCTCTTAACTGTTACTGTACTGTATAATGCAAAAGAGGAAAGAAGAGTGTACTGTGCTAGGCTCAAATGCTGCATAGGATTCAGACATGCCAATGACTTTCAAAGTCGTAGTACTTAACGTCAAAAGGAAACATGTTAACTCTGAGCCAGTTGAAATGGAAGATCTTGACAAGCTCTAAAATAAAATCAGTATTTCTGAAAGACCTCGAACTTCTCCTCAAAGTAAAGTGTTTTGGTTTTGCTTCGGGGGCACCAGTCTGGGACATTGACTGTCTATTAATTTTATGTCCCAATCCTGCAAACCTTTTATTCAGTAAAATAATTTCATTAACTTCAATGGGAAAACTCAACTGACTAAATCCTGTTCTTGTGACTGCAAGCCTTATTCCAGTATAGCTTTTTGTATAATAAAATAGTGGAGGAGGCATATGTCACACTCCAAAATATTTGTTTTGGAATGTGAAGGGATGGGAAAATGATCCAATGAGCCCAACAGCCAAATCTATCATGGTGTCTGGGAGAAACCCAAATGCAACAGTATACTAGTTGTATAGGCACCAAGTCAAGAGTTTTCCATAAAGCAGAAAGGAACAAAATGAAACAAGAAACCTACAACAAAAAGGTCTTGACAAAAATTAATTTATTTTTGTGAAAACTAGTCAGCATGTATTAGTCAGTCAATTAATTACTCAAGGCACAGCAATTTTATCCAATGAAGGAATTAAGCAGCAAATTATTGCTCTTTTTTTTTCTAAATGGTGACTTTGGAATTCTTATTTGCCCTAAGGTACCAAATTCTCTGGAGATTAAATACACTGCAAACATGACTAGATGGTGTAAAGTCATTTACTCAATCTTGTTAACACAGAAACATGCTCCCTGGGAAATGTTTTGCTGTAATAAATGTGGCATAGCTTAATTAAACTGAAAATGTCTGTAATGTTATATTGAATTTTTTGGATTCACTTTAATTCTAAGAGTTAAGGACAATAATTGCTTCTCTACAGCAATCATGTTGTATTAGCTTTCATTTGATTGAAAAATTATTAGTTATGACAGTATTTATTTAATATGCATTCAAGTGTTTAACTTCTTCAGTTAGTACTTTACTATGCAGTGGTTCTGTCTTAATTCTGTGTGTTACAAAGTAAAAAAAGAAACACCATCAAACCCTGCTCTGAACATTAGTTCTTTCTCCCAGTAATAGCAAACAAATAGAAAACTCTAAATTTCAAGGTACCAGACATGCTGTTATGAGGTTGATGACTTGTGGGAAATGATATTTTGGTGAGCAAAAAAAAAACAATTCAGTCTCAAATTTATTACCATTAAGAACTGAGTCAGTTACAGGTTACAGACATAGAATGGTTAGGGACTGCTTCAGCAATGTCTTCTGCTTATTTTCACTATAGAATGATGCTGTACTTTGCCCATTATTTGCGCATACCCCAAACAGAGAAAAAAGTTAAAACCAGAACCTAGAAATTATATTAATATTCAGAATTTTGCTCCACTGGACAAGAGTAAGTCAAGAATAATTTGTCACAGCAGAAGCAGCACAATTTCCCATAATTTAGGATGCATAAGCAGTTCCATTCTACATCCTTACTATCAGTCACTTTTCCAAAACTTTCAGTCAGTGGGCTGACATTTTCCATGCTTGGTCACTACCTATTTTAGCAAAACACATTTAGGAGAGGAAAAAGGAGAGGAAAAAAGGCACCTACTTTCCTCCATTAACTAAATAAATCTTGCAACATTTTGTGACTAAATCTGTAATCAAAACAACTAGGGATAGAAATTTGACATGAAAATAGTCTTCACTGAGGAGTGACATGTGATGTTTTGATTGAAATGTGTTGCACTCTGGTGAAGGGCACATTTTGTGTAGAAAAGCCCTGAGGGCATGGAGGAAGAAGCCTGAACACAAAGGAGACACTGAAGTTGTTAAATGGTTTTCATGCAAAGCTTTACGCACTTTGAATAAAGTTTTCCACAACACAGATAATTGTAGACAATGGATAACAGCACAAGGCTCCCACCAGTTTGCCAGAACTGCCCTTTTCTACCCTACGGATGACGAAGAAGACTGCACACCCTCCCTCCCAAACCACCCAATCGGGTTTGAATTAAGCCACAGTGAATTTGTTGTCAGTTTGTTTGTTTGTTCTGTGCTTGCTTGACTGAAATTTATAGTGTGGTTTTAGAGGGCTGTGTGCTGAGCTTAGCTGCTTGCTAGGCAAGGCTGAGAGCTTCTTAATGAGCCTTTGGTCCTTAATCCTTTTATGATCCCTTTACCAGGGGTGTGACTACTTAGGCAAAACAGGTTTAAAAAGCTAGCTCCAAAGTGAGCCCAGGAGCTAGAGAACAGGAGCAGCAACCAGGAGAGTTTTGCAAGGGAGTTTAGAGGGCGAGCAAGAGACCCAGAAATACCTAACATTCTCTAAACTTAAGCCAATAAACAACAACAAAAAGCTGCAAGAGCAAAAATAATTCAGGCCAAAATCCAGCAGCAGAGTGAGGGCTATCCAATTTATTGCACAGAATGTAGCTCATATGATTACCTGCCTTGTGGTCAGATGGCTTATGTATGTATTCGGTGCAAGCAGCTCATGACCCTCTGAGAGTGAGTGTGGCTCCTGAGGCCAGAGTGGATATACTGGAGGTGCTAAGGGAGACAGAGGTACATACACAAGCCTTTCGGGACACAGTAGAGTGGTCCCATCCCTAGACTGACAGCTTCTGTGCTGTTGAGGATGGAAGTCTCAGGGAAGAGAAATCAAACTGCAGCGGAGGGAAATGATCCCATAATTGGGACCCTCCTTCCAGATGGCATCATGGTATCCTCTTGCACGGAGGGTACCCCTGCCGGGGAGGGGACCCCAGTTATCAGGAAGAGACAGGTAATAGTCATGGTAAACTGCCTGCCAGATTGTGGATCTTTTGAGACATCTAGACAGTTTTATGTGCAGTGCTAAGCAGGAGCCAATGGTTGTGATACATATAAAAGTAACAATGACATAGAGAAAGGTAGGAAAGAGGTCCTGGAAGCCAAATTTAGGCCCCTACGTATGAGATTGAAGTGCAAGACCTCGATGGTTGTATTCTCTGAAATGCTTCTAATTCCATGCACTGGGCGAGGCAGACCTGCAGAACCTCACTGCATGCAGTGGATGAGACAATGGTGTAGGGAGGAGGGCTTTAAGAACTGGGCACTTTCTGGAAAAAGAGGAGTCTATACAGGAAGGATGGGCTCCACCTAAACCAAAATGTAAACAGATTGCTGGCCTATCAAATTAAAAAGGTCATAGAGGAACTTTTAGAACTAAGGGCTGGGTAAAAGCCTACAGGTGCAGAGGAGCATACCTCTGTGTGGACATAGACCTCCCTTAGTGGAGGATCTATTAACAGGGATTCTCTATAGAAATTGATAAAGTAAAGGCAGAAGCTGAAGAGAAACATCAAATGAGAAAGACACCGATTCAATCACATCATCTGAAGTCTGAAAACCAAATATTGACAAATTTATAAATGCTTGTATACAAATGCTAGAAGCCTAAATACTAAGATGGGTGAACTTGAGTGCCTGGTATTGTTGACAGAATGTACCAGGTCCACATCCTATATGCTATTGTGATAATCTTTGTATGAGGTATGCCTTATGAGATGTCATTTTAAAACTCCATTTGCTGACCAACAGTAACATGGCAAAATGCACATAGCACTGTTATATGTGATGTTATAAATATAAGAGGAGATCATGACTAAAAGTATATTTTCCAGAGAAGTCTGGGGAGTGACCAAACCAGTTCTTCAGAGACAAAGGGAAAGGTGATGCCTCAGCCAGGTGTAAACAAAGCTGATGGGCCATTACTTGCTAAGTGGCCATTCTTTGGGAGGAAGGGGAGTAGGGGCAAAATATCTACATTTAAGCAAAGCAACAGCATGGAGTTCCCTTCCATACAGATTGCCTGTTGCCTCGTTCCCAGATTGAAGTGCTTCCCAAAGAGGGGGACAGGACTATAAAAAGAAGGGACAGACACCCCAAGGCATCCCTTTTCCTTTCTCTCTCTCTATGTCCAGCAACTCACTGCATGAGAAGGGACAAAGGAAGCAGCCATTAAACAGAAGAAGGGGTCCTGGCCTACAAAGTTTGGGCACTAACACTATTGGGAACATGTGGTGAGAAAAACTTTGCTTTGAATTTAACAGTTTGTTAAATTAGGCACCAGCTGTGTTTTATCTTTATTTTTCTTGTAACTGTTTCTGACTTTTATGCCTCATTACTTGTATTCACTTAAAATCTCTTTGTAGTTAATAAATTTGTTTTATTGTTTTATCTAGGCTAGTGTGTTTGAATTTAAGTGTTTGGGATACTCCATTCAGGGTGACAAGATGTGTGCATATCATTTTATTAATGAAATGACAGACTTTTATATAAACGTATGCTGTCCAGATGTTACCAGATTTGCCCGTCACTTTGGGGTATGCTTATTTATTAGGGTTACCTTCCTGGAAGAGGGGGTGTGAATCTATTAATGTGCTGCTTGTGTTACTGGTGTGTTCATATGGCTACAAGTCCCCTCCAAGTGGAGCTATCCTGCAGGACCTAAGGTTTTCAGATTCAGATAAACCCCCCACAGATACACACAACCATTCCAGATTAACAGAGTGCGTCTGAGCAGACCGGGCTATCAGCACTCACAGCTGACCCCTTATATGTCCCTGAACTCAGCAGGCTGGGTGACACAGCACTGTCAGCTGTCACCCTCATGTGCCCGTTGCACCGCACTAGAATGGAGCACACTTATGAGCAGGCTGGGTCCAAACAGCACTTTTCAACTGTTCCCCTTATGTGCCCCCTGGACTCAATCAGGCTGGGTCAAACAGCACTTTCAGCTGTCACCCTTATGCGCCCCTGGACTCTGTAGGCTAGGCAGAGCAGCACTTTTCAGCTACCCCCTTTATATGCCTCTTTGCAACACAATTGTTCTAGCAGTAACCCCCTTGATAAGCAAACCCCATAGGATTTTGGGCGTTCAAGGGATCTTTGGCTTAGGTAAAAGAAGCGTTGCTGCAGAGCAAGGTAGGGAAGCCAAGAACACAAAGGAGTAAATGCATTTAGAGAGAGAAAGAAACTGGCAACCAGCTTGATTACAATAGTTAGTTTATTGCCAGGTGTATAAAATTTATGATACTAATAGTGATGCCATATAAGGAGAGAAAAACAATCTAACACTTACAATACAACAAAATTACAGTAGGGGTATTGGAGAAGGCTAGCCCAAGTTGGCTTACAAAAGTAGAGAGAGAGAGAGAGAATTGGGAAAGATGGGGGGGGGGATTTCACCACTCCTTGCAGCTCAGAAGTTCCCAGAAGACAGGCTGTTCAGCTTAGGGTCAGGAACACTTGAGGGGGAGGCAAACCCCACAACAGGATCAGTCAGGAAAGCATTTGGGTCCAGGCATCAGAGGAGGAGAGCAAGAGAGAGGTTTGAACTTGGCTAGGGGTTTTTTGTAGAACCAGGTTTGTTTGTGGGTAAACAATGTCTCAATGAAGTACTCCAGGGTGGTTTTCTCTATGCTAGACAATAGGAGCTGATCACTCCCAGCTATGGTCAATGTTCCTTGGGGGAGCTCACAATGCAACCAGGCAGATTCAGTCATGTCAATACTCGAATGGTCTGATAACTGCGGAGCTGGATGGGTGTAGGTGTGAGTTCATTTACATCAAAAGCAGAGATCTCCCATAATGCAGTGTGTCCCTGCCTTGCCAATCCCAGAATTCAGTGCGATTCCTGCTTTGGAGCTTGGTTCTCCATTCTTCATGCTAATTCTTGTTCCATCTTCGATGTAAATGAGGCTCCAGTTCTCCATTCCATGTGCTAATTGAGATGCCTCTTTTCACATCTTCTATGTAGGTGAGGCATGGGGAGTTGTCTTAATCCTATCACCCTTGTTGGGAGGGTTTTAGGTGTGTCTCCCACAGCCTTTTCATAGCTTTTGTTTCTGGTGCAAGCAGAGGCTGGGGGGATTCAGGTGAGCCAGAGATAGAATAGGGGTTTTTCACCCTGGTTCCCCAAGAACACAGAGCTGCCAGGTAACACAGGAGAGGGGTAGGCAGTACAGGACATACATTTCTGGGGTCACCATGGGCTATAGGCAAGGCTGGTAAGACCAGAGTGTAATTCCAGAATAGGACTACTGAGTACCTTGTAGATGTCTCAGTTTCTGCATTTCGTGGCACATAAGATGAAATACATAACATGTATGCTTGCAGTTGCACATAGATAGCAGTGATGGGAACAGGAAGTTATTCTTGAACGTCTGGGGATACATTTTTTCATTCCCAAGGGGCATACTTTTTACTTTGCTCCTCCTATCACCAGATGTTGTTTTGATGAACCCAATTATCATGGTGTGAATGGAATGTAGTTAAGGGTGAAAACCCAATGTAGGTAATTAGCATATATGATAATGAGTAGAGCGGTAATTAGATGAAAGCTGTTTATGGAAGGGTATAAGACATCACTACTTAGACAAAGGGGTGCACTCCATCAACACCTGACTCTGTGGGAGGTAGTACCGGTCAGACCAGAGGCCACTGACTCCCTGGCGGGGCCCCTAAAGAAAGCCATTCCTGTATACAGCCTTCTGAGTAACTGCTTAGCTCTCCAGGCTTAGTAAGTATGATATATTGTAGTTAATTTTAGGTTTTGTATTTAATTAGTATATCTATAGAAAATCTTGCACATTAAACCTTATTGATCTGCAAATAGGTTGCACCGTCTCTCACTGGCATTCACACTGATCACTAAGTGTCCAGTATCAACACTAAACATCATTACTGTCTTCTTCTTGGAGCAGCTAGTTCTGGAACCCACAAGGGAAGAGGCAATTCTTGATTTAGTCTTAAGTGGCACACAGGATCTGGTCCAAGAGGTGAATGTAGCTGAACCACTTGGTAATAGCAACAATAATGTAATTAAATCTAACATTCTTGTGGAGGGGGATACCAAACCACCCTTCACCACAATAGCATTTAACTTCAAAAAGGGGAACTACACAAAAATAACGAAGCTAGTTCAATGGAAATTAAAAGGAATAGGCACAAGAGTGAAATGCCTATGAGCTGCAAGAAAACTTTTTAAAAACACCACAACAGAGACTCAAATTAAATGTATTCTTCCAAATAAAAAGAAAAAGTAAGAAAAGCAAAAAAATGTTACCATGGCTAAACAACAGAGGAAAAGAGGTGGTTAGAGGCAAAAATGCATCCTTTAAAATTGGAAGTCAAATTCTACTGAAGAAAATAGACAGAAACAAACTCCAGCAAGTCAAGAATAAAGGGATAATTAGGCAGGCCAAAAAAAGAATTTGAAGATCAGCTACCAAGAGACACAAAAAACTAACAGAAAAAAATGTTTTAAATACATCAGAAGCAGAAAGACTGCCAAACAATCAATGGGGTTAATGGTCAATCGAGGTGCTAATGGAGCACTCAAGGAAGACAAGCCCATTGTGGAGAAGCTAAATACATTATTTGCATCAGTCTTCCCTGCATATGATGTGAGGGAGATTCCCACACTTGAGCCATTCAGAATCAAAGTGACCTTAATTCATTGGTACCATGTAGACAAACAAAGAGTTTCTGTGGGTGTATATGTGAGAGAAGGTAATGTATGTGTATAGATAGGTTAGTTGCTTTACTTTATTTGTTGGATTTTGTGGTTTTGTATTTCATATTACTTTCCCTTTGCAACCTTAACTGTTTTCACAAAATGGTTAATTTGTATTTGAGTTTGCCTGTTGTAAAAAATGTTTCAAATAAAGAGATTTTCATTGCTGCCTGTGCTGTCTTCTGAGAGTTTCAAATTCATTTGATTTGTCCTAAAAGGACATGCGGTGATTTCTCATATAATCACTGCATGTGGAAATGAGATTGCTCCTGGTAAAGATGTCCTCTATTGCTCCCAAGAGGAGGGAAGTCAGTCTGCTCACCGTCTCCTAAAATTTTTAATGGAAATAAAGCCGGGGTTATCCAGGGAAAATGTCTAACCTCTGTGCTCTTTGACTGGGAATGTTATAAGTAGGATCATTAATCCTGTCATTTTTGCTAGGCTACTGCAAACTGGTTTGACCCCCTCAGTTAAGTCCTATAATTTCTTGTTAACAGTGTTCTCTTTTTCCACTGGAAGTGATTTGTTAATGAGAAAATGAAGAATTCTTTATCAGTGGATATGTTCACATCTATATTTTCTGCCATCCTTCACCAAGTGTTTTAATAGAGAAAGAGAGAAACCCTATCTGAAAAAAGTAATCTAGAAAACTGATCTTTTGCTCTAATTTTCAAACTATTTAACTCCAGAACCCAAAGGTATTTTAGAAAATTAAAACATGCTCAGACTTACAATTCCTAGTTCCTTTCTTCTAAAATGTTCAATTGAGAGAACTAATTGGCTACAAAAGTCTCATTAAAGGAAAATTATGATGCAATCTTGAATATGTGGCACTGTTGTACCATCATAGCGCACACAGAGTGTAAATAATATAATGAATTGATAGCTCAGATGAAAAGGTACCACTCTGTTGAGAATTACTACTTGCCTTAGAGAAATATGAAGGATATAGCTATGAAAAAATTGCAGATGACAATGTTATTCAGGTTAGTCAGCACCAGAGCTGGGTGAGAAATTGTTTTCCTGTCTTGTGAAAATTTTTGAGATAGTGAACAAATTTCCCATCCTGAATGAGGACAAATGTTTTTGTAAATGGAAAAACTGAGTTTGGTTCAGGTCAACTGAAACATTTTGTTTTGATTTCAACCAATTTTTAAAAAAACTTTAAGTAACGAATTTCCAAACAAGAAGTAATTTTGATCTAAAAAAAAAAAAAAAGCCCCAGATTTTTTCATTTTGAAAGTATCTAACATAGCATTTTAACCATTTCAAAACTTTTTACTTAAATATTGTTTTAGTAAAAACTTAGTTGAAATGACTCATTCCCCAACAAAAGAGTTTTGTCTTCAACAAAAACAGCATCTTCCAACAAAAAAAAATGTTGAAAAGTTTGCAAGTAACTTCATCACAGACAACCGTGATAAACTAGAGAGACCTAACAAAAAAGGTAGGTGAGTGGGCAACTGTATGGCAGATTAAATTTAATGCTGACAAATGTGATTCAAATGCACATTGGAGAGAATAATTTAAAAGTACTCATACATCTTATAGAGCTCTAGATAAACTGAGTTCCAACCCAAGAAAGGAACCTGGGCTTCACTGTAGATGGTGAAGGAAAGCTCAATGAAAGTCAATGCTCAATGTACAACTGTGGTCAAAAAAGCAAAGATGATGCCTAGGGAGGCAGTGGCATCTCCATCTTTAGAGGTTTTTAAGCTGAAGCTTGACAAAACCCTCGCTTGGATGATTTAGCTGAGGATAGTCCTGCTTTGAGCAGGGGGTTGGACTAGACGACCTCCTGAGGTCCCTTCCAACTCTAATATTCTATGATTCTATGTTAGAAATTAGACGAAGGTTTCTAACCATTAGGGGAGTGAAATTCTGGAATAGCCTTCCGAGGGAAGTAGTGGGGGCAAATATCAAGCTTAGTCTTAAAGCCAGATAAGTCAAGTATATGGAGGGGATGTTATGATGGGATAGTTTAATTTGAGCAA